>VCAZ01000031.1:1612500-2125000 GCA_005784505.1 Bagarius yarrelli | reverse complement strand
ATGATAGGAAAATAAATCCAAACACACTTCTAATAAAAGGGTTTTTATCTGTGTGAATGATTTAGATAAAGGATTTGAGTCTTTCTATTGATTGACTGGTCTATCTGGACTTAATATTTAAACAGTAATACTAATGTTTGTATGTGGGAGCGAAGGTCCACAGACTGAAGGACCAAATGCTTTACTGCCTTCCTATTGGACGCCTGCCTGTCCCCTTCACTCTCTATCTCGGTCTCTTCTGACAAAAAAGAACACACAAATATAAAAAAAGGGATTTTTCCCCACTTCCACATGCAAAATGACACGATTGTGACAGATAGTTTTCTGTTTAGACTCGTCACATTAGCAGCGATTGAGATTTATTGATTTAGGATGCTATCAAGTAACTGCAGGCAGACATATTATTAAACCCGCCTTTTTGACTTGTCCACGTCGTTCATATTAATTTCCCTCACACATAATGCATAAAAACAACAAGACAAATGTGTGTGTGTGTGTGTGTTGCTGATGCCATAGTGATTGTGCTTGGAAAAAACACTATGTGGCCACGTCAGGTCCTTTTTAAAGCTCAGGCCACATTCTTGCCTTAACCTAGAAAAGTCTGAGGTTTAGGACAATTGAACTAAAAAACATTTAGCTTCCACTCTAAAAGCGTTTTTGTAATCATCGTCCAACACGCAAAAAAACCCCCACAACAACGACATCCTCAGTGAACTTGTCTAGAAAAACCTCAGAATACTTTTAAAAGATTGAAAGTTGAAATTTTATTCATTTTTTTTTCCATACAAAGAAATTCACAAAAAAATACTTCGAAACCACTCGAGAGACCACTAAAGCGGAGGACGACATGAATAAAACAAAACGACACAGAAAAGAGAAGGACGTTAAAGATTGTCTGCCCTGTCCTAGGCGTTCTGTACACAGTTCCTGCCGTTTACTAAGCCTATCATTTTCTTCTTTGATTGCCAAGCACGTATAACTAAAGGCGTGACACTAGTGAAAATAGGACCACACAAGCACCACTGTATGTTTTCGATGCCCCATGACTGTCCACCATGCTCATACATTCTTTTACCCATAATGCACCTTCAATACTGAGGATACTATTGACTACCAGGTTATAGAGGAGATAATAAACAAACGAGACTCGATCATTTTGAACACTTTTGCTGCCAAAGCGAGAAAAAAAAAAAAAAGCCCAACTCATTCTGGACAACAGTAATTTATAAAAAAAATTACTAATGAACCTTAAAAATAAATCAATTTGTAAAATTTGGTCTAAACGCACATGTAAACTTCAGATCAAATGTCTGCAATAAGGCAGTGATATCGACCCCGAAGCCTTTCGCTTTTGTGTTTTAAATATTAACATGTATTAAGCTAAATTTTTAGCAACAGTGTAATTGTTCTAACAGGGTTGGAACAGAACTATGGAACTCCACACAGCCCTGTAAAGTTCTCAATAGTGGAGATGAACTAAACAAGTGTAAGGATTCCGCTTATAAGCCAAACTATCCAGGATGCTATTATTTAAAAGTAAACCGGAGCAGCGTGTAGAGCAGTGGTGTAACAGTCTTACAACGAAGTGGCCTTTTCTTCACATTTATCTTCATTTACTACATACTTTCATTCAGCATTACAAATAAATACTGTTGTGTGTTTTTTTTTTTTTAAATCAGTGTTATATTAATTTAAGAATCTAACAACATGATTTCACTCTTCACAGTGGTCATTGGTAAACCTTACAACATAGTCTACTAATTCACATTTACATCTCTGAAAAAAAAATAAAATAATAAATTGTGCCCAAAATTGATTCAGCTTCCTTGTTCATGGTAAAGTCTTTTCTGGTCTAACGTCACCTGTGAGCATGAAGTCTTTTTTTCCCCACTGGTTTTGAGCTAACAGTATTATATCATATCAGTCGCATGTCCTTCCTCTTGCTCCTCCATTTGTGAGGTAACTTCCTGTTCCATCACTGCCATCTCCTGATCTCTGAGCGGTCGAGCTATTCTGGCCAGTCCTTTCTCATTCTCGTCATTATCTATCTGATGCTGTGATGCTCCCTCTGCTTCTCTCTCATCCATGGCTGTATCTGGCTGTATGGGTTTCTCTGCAGTGGCGCCATCTTCTGTCACGTCCAGCATGCTGCACAGCTCCATCTCGTGGATCTCCACGTCATAGGGTGCAGCAGGAGGTCCTGATGGAGGTGATTTGCAGTCCATACATCCCTGCAATGAAAGAGAATGATTTGCATTCAATGAGCAGTTGTGATTCTGTTCTGTGTGACAGTCAACGATACGCTGGCAGCTATGAGCCTAATAAGTCATACGCCCATCCATCTAATAATAGATTTATTATTATAATAAATTAGGTTAGATAATGGTGTCATGTGGTTTCCTTCTCCCCAATACTTTAACACATTAAATATGGCTATACATACAGTGCATTTATACCATAATCACTATTAAATACAGTCACATGGGAGATTCATTTACAAGAAATATTCTATCATTTTTGTCCAGATGTGCTGAATCTGATTGGTCTAAAGAGGGACTGAGACAGAATCACTTCTTATTAATGCAATTGTTTGAACATGATTTTAATTTATTAACACCATCCTATTGTCTTAAGTAAAATTTAAATGTAATAAAATTATTTTTATAATTTTTTTTTTTATAATAGGTGGTTTTTGGGTCAGGAGTTTTAGTTCTCAGTGTTTGTACTGATAGTCTTCTTGACATAAACTCACAGATATATTGATGGCACGTGGGAGGCGTCCTGTGCGGACCCAGGGGTGAACCTGACTCAGTTCCCGCTTCTGTTCCTCAGTAAAACGCGGCTGTTGTTTCTGCATGGCTCTTAATGCAACACTGTCTTCACTCAGTACAGTGTCTCTGTCTCTGTAATACACAAACACACACACACATTAAACACATCAATCAAACCTCTAATGTGTTTGAACCAAAGTATGTGAGGAGAGCAAAAAATGGGAGTGGAGCCAAGAGTCTGATTTTGCCTAAAGTTCGGAGCGGGTTTTTTGAAAGTCGGAGCGTTGTGGTTTTCTGTCGCAACTCGTGAAAACGGCTTATAAACTGCATAGACCAATTCAAATGTTGCTAAACAGTTAATATTAATATTTATCTAATATTTAGAGCGAAGCGTTATTAACTTATTAATTTTCCCATGCAGGGAACATAGTTCGAAGGACAGAAGGAAGTGAGGAGGCAAGTGAACAAAAAGCGAGGAAGTTAAAATCCAGAGAGCTGGAGAGGAGCAATTATAAAATTCTTTGAGCGTTAAATGATAATTCTCGTTACTTCACTCCACTTACATACTCTGGTTTGCACAAAACATGAGTAAAAATTCTACCCTTAATGTATTTTTCTGTGGTGATCAAACTTAATGTCCTATCATATATGGTACAGCATTCTAACTCTGAATGTTGGAGATGATTTTATTTTTTTAACCTGATGGGCAGTTGATAGGTCATCATGATCTTCTCATCTGTGTTAGCCATAAGCAGCCAGATAGGATCCTGCAATACGCACTTAATAAACTGTGCCTCTCCGTTGCCCCCTGCTGTTTGCTTTCGGGAGTGATCATTCTCAGATGAGTCCACGCTACCAAAATACTTGCTTGTGTGGCTGCTCTGGCTGCTTCCTGGAGAAGACCAAGTACAATATGAATTAGTAAAAATGCAAAAAAAAGGATAACATGTTTAATCCCTGAATGTATCTTCCCTAAAAAAATATTCCTATTAGTAGATTAAAAAGGTCATGAACTATATGATTATGATTGGAATATTCACCTCTATTACGTCATACAGTAGAAGATTTCAAAACCTGTCGTTTTGGCCAACAGCCTTTAATATAAGCTGTTCTCAGAGTGAAGACAACATAGAGTTCTAAAACTCTAAACAGGACGTTTTATAGGTTTTTAGAAGATTGAGGGGAATCCTGACTTCTCGGGTTCATGACCCCTTTTATGTCTATGTCAAACTCATACTAAAATAAAAACAGATTAGGCTATAGTAAATTATACCTGAAAATGTAATAATATCCACAAATCAAAATTTTTTTTTAACTTTATAAACTACAAAAATTTTTTTGAGCACTATTTACTTGTTCCACTGCCAGAGCTACTGCATCCATTTGAGCCAGATCCTGAAGATCCTAAACCAGAACCTGAGGAGCCAGATCCGGAGGACCCAGAGCCTGAGGCAGCCGAGCCTGTGCCTGAGCGCGAGTCCTCCTGCAGCAGCAGATCAAGCAGATCACTGGAAGAGGACATGGCATCCTGATTTGATTCATTGGCTTCTCCCTGAAAAAAGGAATCATTTTTATTTAGATAAACTAGAAGTCAGAATTAAGTACATGGCTGGAAACTACTGAAAATGAGTGTTTAGCTTATATTTTAAAGAAGGATTATTATGACAGGTAACTCTAATAACTTATCCACCTAATAAATCCTCTTACATTTTCATTTTCTTTGGTGTCTGCTGCTACGCTCCTTTGATTGGCTGCTGCCGGTCCTCCAACCCCACTAGCAGGGGGCGTGGCCTGTTGTCCAGAGGCCAACACTGTTACTGCCTCCAGCCTGCTGGTTGGTGACTCTTCTAGCTGAAGCAAATTCAGAGGTGAGGAGCATCGGGATTGGAATAGGGGTGACTCTGTGCCTTCTCTTTCCACCCCACCCTCCCTCTGGCTGCAGGACTGAGGTGTGCTACAGCGGGATGGGTTTCTTGGGGCTGATGGTGCTGTCTGGGTGGGCGCTGGAGGGGCGGTGTTAGCAGTGGGGTACTGAAAAGACACACCGGGGTTGTAGAAGGGCTGAGACATAGCTGCAGTAACGGGCTGGGCCATGGTTGTACCAATTTGTGGAAACATGTAGTTGGGAAGTACCAACGCCATCATGGGGGGAACCATAGGGGGGGCCACCTGAGGATTCTGAATGGGAAAGCGAAAGCCAGCTTGCATGGTCGGGTCAGTGATGGGGTGTGAAAGGGGTGGGTAGAGTGGATAAAGGGGCAGCATGCCTGGTGGATAGGGCACAGAGGGAAGGCTATTCTGGGAGCCCACTGAAGGAGGCCAAGAAGTTGAGGTTGTTGGTGGAGCCAGAGGGAAGGAAGCATTAGGTGCTTCCGCTTGTGCAGGGGCGCCCGTGGAGAGGCTAACTGTTGGGCCTGACCGGCCTAAAGAGCTCCCTTGCTCCGTGGTCTCCTGATGTTTCAACCTTTTACCACCTCTACCTCGTCGACGCCCACTATTGCTCAATGAGGGGTAATCACGTGAACAGCGTGCACCTGTAAGAAAGTGATGAAAAAAGATTTTTTTTTTTAAATAATCGAAAAGTTACTGCTTGTTTTCACATGTATTAGCTTATGTCATGATATAAATTCCAGAGAATTATAGTCACAGGCCAAGTAAAATGGCTTGCATTTAAAAATAACTCAGATTGAAGATTTTGGTGGAACACATTTAATACTAAAATACAATCCTAATCTAGTTATTGTACAAGCCTTCATTTGTACAGAATGATGCTTTTCTAATGCAGCATCAGGAATCATCAATCCTATTACAGACTCAAGGCAGAACAGAAACTTTTCTAGAAGCAGAGATGACAAATCATAACCAATACATGGGGATAGAAAATCTGCACAGTGTGTTAGAACGTGTGCTGCCTTGATTATATCTACAGGGATTTTACCTTTGAACATTTAAGGAGTGTTTTCATTCATTACAAATACTGCATGCACTTTTTCTTTACATTTAAATCCATTGTGCTATAAAAAAATAGTCCCCAATATGAAAATATTCTTGTTGCTAATTAATGAACTACTGTTTTCCTGTCGTTTGTTTTGAAAATCATTTACTAAATATGGAAACTATAGTCTGTATGCATGTAAATCATAATAGGATATAATTTATAACTTTAATTTTAATAACCACTTTATTAATTTAAAATTGTGTAAAACCCCTTTATTTAATTTTAAAATTTGTTTAAAACCAGAACATCCACATCTGCCTTCTGCTCATCTAGAGCGGCTCCTTAAAAACATGGCATCAATAACTTAAAGAGGAAGTTCACGCTAAACAAAAAATTAGCCCATTATTATTTCTCTATTTCTTCTTTTCAACTGAAGTTATATTGAAAAATGTTCTGGCTATTTCAAGTTTTATAATGACAGTAAGCGGGTGTTAATTTAACACTAAAATAAAAATTAAGAAGTCAAATAAGAAGTTGGTGGAGGGGAGAGAGAAATCGACAAATATCTATATTTTTCTGACAAATACAGTAATATCCAGCTTCTGCTAACTACTGCACACGCATTTACACACTCACAAAAACTAGCAAATTAATAACACTATAGCTGCACACGCAGACTCGAGCAATGCTAGTTTGTATTTTAGTGCAAAAAAATTCACTGTATCTGAAAAGAAACCACATAGTAACATTTTACAAAAGCAATGCAATTAACAATTGTAAGCAGTTTTAGGCATTTTATCCAAAATTCAGGCATTTTCCAGGATCTTCAGCACCTATTTAGGTTTCTAGACTAATAAGCATACCTCTAGTGACCGGCGTGGTAGTATTCCGTCGAAGTACCGAAGTGGGATCGAACACTCTCAGCTGACTCAGATCCCTAAAGCGACACATGAAGTTCTGCTCCTCTTGCTGAGTATGTGCAGAAAGCACCTCTTTGGTCAGTCCCAGCCTTCCTCCTCCACCTCCTCCTGCTGCTGCTGCTGCTGCAACTCCTCCTGCTGCTCCGCCTCCTCTCCTTCCCCCATCTCTTTCAGGTGTAACTGTAGGGCTGGGTGGAGTTGGTGGAGGAAGCAGAGAAGAGGCAGCTGGAATAGTAAGTGGAGGAGGAGGTGGTGGAGGAGGAGGAATATGGAGGACAGGAGGAGCGGGTATAGGAGTTGTAGGGGCCTCCTCCATTACAATGTCTGAAAGAGAAAATGTATGTCTTGAGAAACCGGTAAAGGATGCAAGTATACTTCACTTGAAGTAGTGCATGTCAAGTAGATGTGTTGATGAAGTGATGAGCTGTGTTTCCTTTTAAAGCTTTTTTTGGCATGGGCGTGACTGTTCTTCTGATCTGTGTCTCAAATTGATAAACTCTGTGCATTCAAACCAGAAAATTTACCAGTCTGGTACATTAAGCAGACATTTGGTAGGTGTAAGGGGGTTAATAAAATCAAACAATACTGTAACAGGAAAACGGCTAGTGTTAGCAGTTTGTTTATCCAGTAGTGGACACGGTTACATGGTGCCGTACTGCCCCAACTATTTACAATAGTAATGCACCACACTGATGCGCTGCCATGGTTACCTTGAATGCATGTACAGTACGTGTAAAAAAAAAAAAATAGCACATAAAAATCTTGAAATGATCTTTTGAATCTTCTTTTTGAAGAAAAAAGCACCGTCTCACCTGACTCTGGGGGTTTCTTGTCTCCCACATGAACAATGGTACTGCTGAAACTGCACTGGGAGGTTACTGAGGCTACACTTTCTGCCTTACTGTGTAAAGTCAGGGCTGGCAGTGATGTGCTCTCACTAACCAGAGTTACAGACGGACCTAAAGCACCCAAGCACACCAATACACACACCCACACACCCACCCACACACACACATACATACAATACTTTTAATTATAATAGCAAAAGCTATCAAGCGCTGTATGTGCTTAAGAGTTAGAAGTTAAATCTATTAAGACACACTAGATGATAAACCCTGATTACCTTTAGGGTTGCTGGCGGCGTCTTGCTGCTTATCATCGTCAGAAGTGGAAGATGCGGTACAGGAGGACGAGCCACATTTCCTTTTCACTGTATTCGGGACATTACAGCTCTCCAGATACCTACAGACAGAGCGCTCTTCAGTTACATTCTCATACATTTACACATTTTATATTGGTTTCTACTCTAACACACCTTTACATCTACATTCAATTTGGTTAGATTTGTTTAGATTTGTACTGAATTTTGTACACTAAATTCGTACAATGAGGAAGTATTGTGTTCTATTATAGAACATAAAAGACATTACTCAATTCCTTTTTTCTGTTTTGGTAAATAAAACATAGTTTGTTGATGAAATTATATCTGGTTCGATTTTACACTATGTAATCCAGAAAAATATATAATAAAGGGTGTGAGAAGGTCCTCACAGAGAGTGTTTTGTAATAATAGTGTGAAATTTAATACAGATTATTAAATAATCCATGTAATTCCTAAATTATTGTGTAGCAACTTTTTATGTTTTTAAATAAACAAAAACTTTATATCACAATAGTCCTGTTTTGTTTTTGCCTTTCACTTTAGACCAACCTGATAAACATTTAGGGGCAAAGTTGTTTGATTTTGGGTCAGGTTTTTGTGTTGTGGTTTTCTGTGGCTCGAAACACACTTCACTAACATTCCATCCCAAGCCTAACTCATGTTAACGCCCTATAATGCACCTGCTTAGAACATAAACCACAAACATCTCAAAGAATGTGAATTTTTTGCTGCTTCACTCCGCTTACATACTGTTACTGACCGACTGAACCTCCCAAATACTGGTTCACTTATGCCTTGGTCCAAAAGAGGAAGACGTTCTACTGTGTTGTTTGACAGGAAAGTGTCTATTCTGAACTGTACTGGCACATGGAGGATTGGAACGGATTCACTGATTACATGCCTATGTAAACATGCACATAAGGGCTACTGTAATTAGTAACCCTCATAAGCTACGGTATTAGAGGGGAAAAAAAAAATCCAAGGCAGATGTTGTTTGTCAGAGTTGTGTTTGCTGAAAATCAATCATGGCTAACTGTGCCTGTCTCTCTGCACTTTACACACTTTAGACAGGTTATAAAAACAGGAACACGTGTCTGACGGCACACACTTACCGTATAATGCTATCCAGGCAGTTGATTTGCTGGTAAGAGTACGCACTGGGCGGGTCCTTCCTCACCAGCTGAGAAAGGACTGGATCCTTCGAGGTTGTGGCCACATCTGGCACAGTGTCCGCTACGGCTCGCAAAGAACCTGTTCAGAGAAGAAAAACAGATCATGAATAAACATGGACTCCAAAAAAAAATATCATTGTTAGTTTGGTATAAATCTATGAGTGTACCAGTGGCAGCGTGTTTCCTAGGAGGGGGTCGGTTGCGGGACTCGATAAACACTTGCTGGCCACTCGTTTTCACCATGTGAACATCCTTACAGATCTGCTGAAAAGTCATCTTGAAGAGGAAACAGGCATACAAAGCCGAACTTTAATAATTAGCACTTTGTGGGTCGGGATGTGTGATGTAAATGTTGTGTAATGTAAATCTCTCTTTGTATTTCGCCTAGCAACTGCATGTTTTAACCTGAAAGCTGTGATTCATGATTGAAGATGTGCATTCTGCTCTGTGTGATTTACCACCAAATTATTAAAAGATATTTTAAAAAGAACATATATTAAAACTGAATATTGAAAAAAAAATGTTCTCATCCACAATTAATCAGACTGTTGCTTTAAAAAGTCTCGCACTGCTGGCAACTCTGGGTATTGCGCTTTCTGGCCCATGATTTTCCCACCAAACGATTTATCTTAATGATTAACACAACCTGTGCACAGAAAATTTACACGATTACGAAATTGCGAGCCAAACTGAAATGTGATCCTGATTGCGATAATTGTGAAACAGTGCATCCAGAGCATTGTGACTGTACAAATTTTTGTGCTTTCAGGTCATTTTTTCTAAAACCTAAACTGAACCCCAAGACATCGCCTCTTAAATCTCTGTTATTTTACATCTTAAAGTCAATCTGCTTCCTAAAAAAATTCAAGTCAACTTGGTCTTGAGACAGCAGGAGACTTTGGCTACATCAATAAATCTTTCTAAAGTTGCGTGTGACCTACTAACCGTTAAAACATGCTAACGGTCACGTCTAAAATCAGCTCCAGGTTGAGTCAATTTGTAGATAATGACCATGGCCGCATTTACACTGCATGTATCAGAAGCCTAATTCTGTTTTTTTCCCCTCTAATGTGGCACAGATCGGTTATAACCGATGGCCACGTAGACAGGAAAAATGCACTTGTATTATAAAATTTTCAGATCGGTTTCAGGCCTCATTCGCAATAAATTCGATATAAATCGGATACGTGCATTAGCATCTGCTGCAACAAGGGTAAATACAGATATTTGATATCAGTCAGTTGATAAAAATGATGTAAGTGATCTGCAGTGTAAATGCAGCCTAAGTTAAACTGCAAATAGTGTTGATTTCTGTCTTAAATCTCAGGTGAAACTTGGCTGGCGTGTAAGTTCAATGCTGAGTGAAAGTACAGCTCGGATTTTAATCTAAAGACATAGTGTTTGCATTATACTGTACACTGAACTGATACAGAAATTATACATATTGTTCACCCCGATATGTATATGTGTGTGCTGACCGGTTTGTGAAGCTGAGCTAAATCCTCCAGAGCAGTGCCGTTGCTTTCTGATGATGACGTGGCACTGGGTTGCAGCTCATGAGAGCCGTTACTCGCCAGACTGCCGTATCCCTGTGAGCTGCTGCTGTGTACAGGCTGTACCAGAAGCCGGTGGATCTGCTCGCTGAGCTGGGCGATATCCGGCGTTAAGGTGCCCTCCTCCAGGGCCCGTGGGCGGGTAAACACATCCTCGTTCAGTGGAGAACTGAGGGCATTAAGGAACGATAAGGAAGTCAGTATGCGATAGGCGACAGAAGTAAACATATCGTTGATTTGGAGACACACGTGCAGCAATACAAACATGGGAATGTTATCACATTTACAGCATTTGGCAGAAGCCCTTATCCAGAGCAACTTACACAATGCTTACACAACTACGCTTTTATACAACTGAGCAATTGGGGGTTAAGGGCCTTGCTCAGGGGGCAAAAAGTAAGTGGTTGGTGATGCTGGGAATCGAACCAGGATCTTCCTATTAGCAGTCCAACACCTTAACCACTGTGCTACCCACTTCCCTGTGCTATCACTGTACTGCAAATACTACAGCCTTGTGCTGCCATCTGCTGTTGTGTCTTGAAACTTTTTGATACCCCTTTGTACATTCCTGACAATTGGCAGTTTCAGTTCTGTAATTCATTTATAAATGCTGTGTTTCTAGCTCAGATATATAAACAGAATGCTTAACATCTTTCTGATAACAACAGGTGAAGTGTAATTCACGTTTAAATGATTTATAATAAAAGTACTTACTTAATTTGTACATCATAATACACAGCATTTTCACTTTAATATATAAATGCTCGCAGTGTTAGGATGAAGTGTGTGTGGGTGGCCAAAAGAAAGACAGAGACTGTTTACATAACCATGAAAAAGAAACAGGTTAAAAGGGGGGGGGTGTCGTCTGAGAGTGTGTGTGTGTGTGTGTGTGTGTGCGTTAGAAAGTAAACCTGTAGAACGGTCACTGTATGATTCATTGTGTATTGTGAGAATCGATTATGAACTGAAGATGTCTAGCGTACAGAATAATAAATAATAGAGGGGCTTCAGAAATAATTCTGAGAAACATAAATGTAACATTGCGCCTATGTTTGTCTGAAAAGCTGCACATGTATGTGCGTGTGTTACCGAGCAGTTGACGTGGGTGGGTTGTGATGAATATTACGAAAGGCTGTGGGTGTGTGTGTGTAAGTAGGATGCATATGGACACCTCTGTGACCGTGCACACACAGTGTGTGTGTGTGTGTGTGTGGGCATGATTTAATACTCTGGTCAGGATCCAATGTCCCTAAAAAACTGGACCATGTGTGTGTTTGCTGATTAAAATAAATACGATTGAAAACAGGTGTGTAATCTAATTACAATAATGAGAGGAAAATACATTTATCTGATTACTACACATTAGCAGAAACCGCCTGTGTGTTTGTTGTTAAACTCTATTATCTGTGTCCAGCATTTCGTTGCATGTTTATGAGTAAGCTCGGTTTTGTCAGGGATTCATAAACATTAATTAACTTACGTTCGAACTTTGTGGCGTCCCACGATAAACGCCACCTTCCTGCTCCAAGGGTTAACAAAGGAGGACCAGGAGGTGTCTATGGTCAGATACTCCCCATTCCGGGCACACATTCGCAGCGGGGAGTGTTCAAAGGGCTGCCCTGCGAACTGCAGAACTACAGAGAGACGATAGAATAGAATTATTAAAGTCTGCATATACAAACTGGAACCAAAAAACACCATCTTTCCATTCCTTAATTTACATGTAAAAGCATTAAAAACAACCATCTATTTAACACCATCCATTACAAATGAACATGTCTTGATGCCTATGAATCGTTGGTTGAACATCTGATACATATGGAACACAATACGTTGCGCTTGCATTCTACCGTATTTTTTAGGAGACGTACGTTTATGAGGATCAACTAAACACATTATGTAATGTACAGTATATACTGTAATTAGGGCTGTGTATTAGCTTCGGTATGACACATAGAACGATACAGGGGTTATGATACAATATATCACAAAATATCGCTATACTTTTATGCTAAAAAATTGAATTAAATATTACTGTATACTGAAATCAATCTAAACATGTATTGATGCTAGAGGCTAAACTATTAATAAGCTATCTAAAAAAAACAACAACGATAGTTTATATACATATATATACATATTTCTTTTATGCAGTGAAAGAAAAGGAAGAATAAAAAGAATAGAGAATTACAGTAAATTGCCATTAAAATGGTCAGATGGTTAATTAAGAGTTGTCTTTTTTTTCTTTAACCATAATTATCAAATCCCGAGGTTCAGATAAGAGTAATACAAACTTTGTATTTTAAGTGAGCCTTTATTTTTTTTAGGTCTAATTTGTTCGAACTTGAGATGCAGTAAAAGAGTAAAACTGTGGAGCAGTTCCGTCCGGTACACTGACACTCATTACACGCGTTATTTGCTGTTAATGTAAGGTTTAATTAGTCTGTATTACATAACCTACATAAACCGAGTCATCTGTGTACTACATCCAGATTGTAATTAAACAAAAAAATATTTAAATATGCAAAATAAAATAATAATTTTAATCTATACAATAAAAAAACATGAGCATGATGTTAGTCATTTTGTAGGAAGGTCAGATATTTCTCATGTCTAATCTCTTCTATGAAAGAATGTGGTTAGGTGGCATGCCGATGTCCTGTCTATTATGTCTAGCAAATAATTTTAGCTTCCCTATTCACTGGCTTTGTTTTTTTTTAAGGATGTTATGTAAAAGGCCTCTTTTTAATTATTTCTTTCTGAAGACAGGTTATACATTTTTCGAAGCAGTAAAGGGTGGCAATTTTTTGGAAATATTTATTTATTAAATGTTTTATTAACTGTGCTTTTCTCTCACAATAATACACACACACACACACACACACTGCCAGTCCAAAAAAACCTCACCACCTAGAGTTACTAAGCATAAGTAAGAGCCTCTTATTGGATAATTGCTACATAAATGGTTATGTTTCAGCTGGAAACAAGTTATTTAACCCGAACTGATGCAGTAAGTAACTTACAGCTATGTTAAATAGTAAAAGTAAGAGCATTTCTACATGCACAATGCGAAGGGAACATAAAGGATTGGGACTAAACAGCTGTGTAGCCTTTATAAACCACTTATAAATAAGGCTAATTGGGAAAAAAGCTTCAAATTGCTACGGAGTATAACGATTGGACTCTGGAGCAATGGAGGAGTCATGTCGTCATGTGGTCTAATGAATCAGAATTTGCCCTGTTCCAAAGTAAAGGGCGCATCAGGGTATGAAGAGAGGTGGATGAAGTGATGCATCCATTATGCCTAGTGCCAAGCCTGTGGGGGCAGTGCTATGATCTGGGGTTGCTGCTGTTAGACAGGTTCAGGTTCAGCAAGGCTATGTGCCCAAAGAAAGAGGTCAGCTGATTACCTAAATATATATTGAATAAACAGGTTATTCCATCAATGTGTTTTCTCTTCCCTAACGGCATGGGCATATTTTAAGATGGCAATGCCGGAATTCATCTGGCTCAAATTGTGAAAAAGTGGTTTAGGGAGCATGAGACATCATTTTCAGAGTCCAGACCTTAACCCCACTGGGACTTTTTTGGGGATGGGCTAGAGAAGACTGCACAGCTGTCCGATTCTGCCATCAGCAATACAAGATCTTGGCGGAAAATGAATGCAACGAAAAATATATATTAGAGTGTGTGACATTTTTTTTGGACAGGCAGTGCAGTTAAATACATGTTATGTAAGAATGAGTCACTGACTAGACACAAACTCATCCTAGATGTAATATTTTCAGTCTCACAAATTGGTTTCTAAATGATATGAGCAGTTTGTTCTTTGACTCGTCAGGTCTTACAAGAAAGAGAAAGAAAGAGAGAGAGAAATATAGAGAGAAAGAGAACTTACTTTTCTTATGAATGGCCACCATCATTGGTCTGTCCTCTGGGTGAAGACAGAGCAGCACTGGGGTTCCCACCAGGTCCTGAGGCAGATAACCTAGCAGCGGCACAGCCCTCTCATCAACCTCCTGAAAGAGACAGCTGGGTGTATGGCTGGTGGTGAAGATCCGCTTATCTGGAGGAATACGAGGAGCTGATCGAGACAAAAAAAGAAAACTAGTCAGTAAAAAACACTGCAAAATTTAAACCATTTAAAATTAAATCAACTATTCTTAAACAGTAATTGCCACTGAACAACCACTGAAGTCATGTTTATGTCGTTGTGTAGAGGAGGAGGAAAGAGTGTGTATCCTACCCTCATATCCGGAGTGTACTCGCTCAACGATCAGTAGGCAGCAGGGTTGGGGGTCTGCAGTATCCGAGTCTTGCAGTGTGAGCAGGTATGGGGTCAGTCTGAAAGGATAATAGCGCATGTCTCCACTGGAAGAGCCATCTGCGCTGATCCTGCAGAACATGGACTTTTCCTGGGTACACTCCACCGGAGGAGACGCTACATACATGCAGGAAAAAAAACATTATACTACAAACTTTCATAATAGAGAATAATAACTATACTTCTAATAACAATTGCATTAGTAATTACTTAAACTACCACTGATGGACTGTAATGATCTACACTGGACATCCAGCATGTATAGGTTTCACTAAATGGAAAATCAACACACACACACCCACACCCAAACATAACCAGGACACACCCACGCACCAGATCCAATGCAGGAGGCCCATGATGGTAATCTGCAGGGGGCCGTGCTGCTGTAAAACGTGCTGACATCCTGAGGGGCGAGAAGCTCTGAAAACAGCACCCCCTGCAGCTTTTCCGGGTTACTTCGCAACAAGGATGAACCTTGCGGAGAGATGTATACTACCTTTCCCGACAAGAATGACACAGCCATGGAGAATGTATCCTATGCAGAGGGGAGAGAGAAAGTGTCTGAGCATCTATACATACAAGAATATTGTATGAACATGGAAACGTGGCTATCGTCGTAGCCCAGTCGTACCCCCCAAAAAACCTCTGCGTGCGTGGAAATCAGCAATTTGGTACGTACTGTGTTTTTCAGCGTATATTCTGATGTAATATTATCAAGCTCCTCTATGGTAAAGGTGGAAAGATCCAGACTGCAGCCATGGCACTCTTCAACATTCCACTGATGATAATATTCCTGATTGGCTGGAAAACAGAAATACAAAAAGACATGAAAAATATACTTTTGCCTGCAAAACAAACTGCAAATAAACCAACATTACTCACTCATTTATTTACTATTAATATTTATCACAGAGTAGCATCCTACCTTGAACTTGTTTGACGCAGCTAAGGGCGTATTTGAGGGCGTTTAGGGTGCTGGAGTGTCCTTTGCTCTTCCTCTCCGCAGGCAGGCGGATCTTGAGCTCTTTAAGTGCTCTCATCAGCTCTTTCTGGGTCTGCACACGAGCCGACTGCTCACTGCTACAGCCGCTGGTGGAGGAAGGGTCCTGCTCCGAGCTTGCACTTAACAAACTGTATGCCAGTGAGCTGCTGGGAGGGGAAGGACTCTGGGAATTTGAGCTGGAAAATTGATGAAAAGGAGATGAAAAGCAGAGAGAAATAATGTTAGCTAGGTTTGATTTATTTAAACACTTTCTATTATTAAAAAAAAACCATCCACTCATTTCTTATATCATACCTCTTGTTGCTCTCAGTGGTTTCCAACATCATACCAGAATCTTTGCCATTATGACTTGACGAGCTCTGGTAACTTCGCATGGACTGTCGTCCCCTAGAGCCAGTCTCTCTCTCCAGTCCTCCTTCACTCTCCCTCTCTCCAGAGTCATTGCCACTTGATAGTGCATCCATGTCGTCTGAATTCGGCCCCCTGTTAACATTGGATCCGCCTCTTGGGGATGATCCTGACCTGCCATTGGCTGGATTTGATGATGGTGAGCTGCTACTCATGCCAGGTGAGCTGGTCTGTGGCACCACCTCTTCTTCCTCCTCTGCCCCTCCTGCGCCCACCCTAGTAGCATTGCTGGGGGTGGAGTCTGAGATGTCATCACTCATAGTACAGTGAAAGTACCTGGTGAGAAGTTTCACCTATTCCGTTGTTTATGGCTTTAGAAAGAATTTACGTAGGGCTGCAGCAACTGTAGTGGCAAATCATTTTGGGTTGAATCTTTTTCATTTGATTGTCTAGAAAAATCTAGATGATTTTTGTAAAACGTAGAGCTGTTACGAGCAAGTGGGTGGAGAACCTCCAACCTCCAAACACTTGGCCAAATAAAGATTGTAAAGTGTGAATCAATCTTTTATTTCAAATGCACAAGGCCGAAAACACACAAGTTAAAAAAACTGCTTATAAAACAGTCTTGGATGCAATCTTGCAGGCAGATGGATGCAGACAAAGTGTGAAAGAGAGAACACGGCAAAACAACTGTGTCTGGAAGATTCAGCTCTTTTGTTTTACGATCCGACTGTTCCAACTTCTTTTAGTTCGTATTCCTTTTAAGAAGCTGAGAAAAAAAAGAAAGAAGTGTGTCACCCGAAAAGACATAATTGGAAAATAGGACAGCAGATTTTTTATTTTATAGTTTTTATTCATTTTAGGGTGTTTAATCAACCACATTTTCAAACAAAGAAGTCACAGTTCCTTTTAGAAACATTGGTGGCTGTTGGATTTTAGACATTGTCTGCAACAGGAAACCCAAATTATATAACCATCACCTCCTTCTTAGACATGTCTGGGTCCCCATTCTCTTTTTTATTTTATTACATCACCCAATCTTTTAGACTAAAAGTCTATTAGTGTAAAATCCTGTTTCGACAATATTTTCCCTGCCTAATGTCACCCCACAGATTCAGCTTTAGGCTCGGGCTATAGGTTAAAAAGCCATATGCTCGATGATATTGGATGTCTTGTGCTGCAAGGCAAAAGTGCTTTCCATCTTCAGCTTACTGGCGGACCAACTGAAGGTTTTCCACAAAGAGTGTTAAATATGATTTCCTTGACTTTAATGCACCACCACCACCACCACCATCCATTAATAAAATGTTTTAGAATTGGTCTATTCCTTAAATGGTTTAAATTAATAAAGTTAAACTTGAATGCTTTTTTGGGGAAAAAACTGTTATCATGCAACAAATGTAAATGTATCCAATATTTTTGAGACAAGACTAGTGTGTAAAAAAACACAACACAAACAACAGAATGTTTTATAACATCTTAACACCACGTGTACTTGTAGTCGCATCTTCGTGATGCTGTTCCCATGGAAACGCGTTCAGTATCACGACCAGTTCAAACAGTTCAACCAATATCAGCCGGTATATGACCCAGAGCACGTGCTATGACGAATATCAGTGTATCATGTAGATTTATAGGGTTTTCCTAATTTTAACTATGTGGATCCGTGTTTTAGGCTAATCCGCTTTTTATAATATAAACCAAAGACCATTATTCATATCGATTAACGGAGCAGACGCAGATCGAGTCCCAAACATCTTCCTGATGCGCATGACGTCACTCATCACGTGCAGTAACCACTACTGTTATACAGTAATCATGCCACATGCAGTGCCCCCCGTCTTTAATAAGGCTATTATCCTATAACGTAACACGTAAAAGTTACAAGCACACGCACGACAGTGACGCGACTTACTTGCAAGAAAAACAAAGTGCAGCATACAGACAGGAAGCATCTTTTTCTCCAGGACAATGACAAGCCCGCGCTGTTTTCCCCGCCAACGTCCCCGTTACCGTACCGAGCGACAGGTCCGCGTGAGCGCTTTCACTCTATTCCCGCCCTCACGCTACAACCGACCTATCGCGTAACTCCTCTCGGACGGCGCCTGCGCTGATTGGCGGGCGGCTCCCTGTGATCTAAACGCATTCTGTAAACACACAGCGCACGTGTTTGAGACGGCGGTCAAGCCTGGCTTAACGCTGATTCGTGAAAAGGTTTAGCCAATTACAAACGGGTTCTCACCTGCTATATAAGCGCGCTGACACGCGTAGAGCACAAGATTACTACATTCGGCATGATTCGTTACAGAAGTGGTTTACAGACAAAACATGGCAAACGTATACATACATCATCTTTTGTAGAGATATATGAGAGAGATACTGTATGTGTCTATGGACTAATATGTGTCAATGTGGAATCTGTATATGAATACAATGACCATTATGATATGATATACCTTTATATACGATATACCAATAAGATATACCTTTATATAAGATATACCTTTAGATAAATTTACATTTATTAAGATATACCTTTATATAAGATTACCAATAAGATATACCTTTATAATAAGATTACCAATAAGATATACCATTTTTAATAAGAATTTACCAAAGATATACCTTTATATAAGATATACCAATAAGATATACCTTTATATAAGATATACCAATAAGACATACCTTTATATAAGATATACCAATAAGATGTACCTTTATTTACCAAAGATATACCTTTAATTATTTACCAATAAGATATACCTTATACCTACTTTATAAGATATACCAATAAGATATACCTTTATATAAGATATACCAATAAGATATACCTTTATATAGGATATACCAATAAGATATACCTTTATATAAGATATACCAATAAGATATACCTTTATATAAGATATACCAATAAGACTACACCATATACTTTAAGATATATCCTTTTATATAAGATATACCCCAATAAGATATACCTTTATATAAGATATACCATAAGAATACCTTTTATATAAGATATACCAATATCATACCTTTATATAAGAAGATATACCAATAAGATATACCTGTATATAAGATATACCAATAAGACTACCTGTAAGATATATACCTTTATATAGATATACTTATATAAGATATATAAGATATACATATAAGATTTACCAAGAAGATACCTTTATAAGATACCAATAAGATATACCAATAGATATATTACCTATATATTTAATAAGATATACCAATAAGATAAGATACCTTATATATAAGATATACCATAAGATATACCTTTATATAAGATATACCAAGATATATAAGATATACCAATGTATATAAGATATACCTTTTAATAATAAGATACCTTTATAAGATACCAATAAGATATACCTTTACCATAAGATATACCTTTATATAAGATATATACCATATAAAGATATACCTTTTTATATATATTACCAATAAGATATACCTTTATATAGGATATACCAATAAGATATACCTGTATATAGGATATATAAGACTATACCAAATATACCTTATATAAGATATACCAATAAGATATACCAATATTTTATATAAGATAAGATATACTTTATATACAGATTATACCTTTATATAAGATATACCATAATATATACCAATATACCTTTTTATATAAGATATACCTTTAATAAGACTAACCTTTATATAAGATACCATATAAGATATACCTTTATTATATAAGATATACCTTTATATAAGATATACCAATAAGATAACCATAGATCCCGTAATAGATATACCTTTATATAAGATATACCAATAAGATATACCTTTATATAAGATATACCAATAAGATATACCTTTATATAAGATATACCAATAAGATATACCTTTATATAGGATATACCAATAAGATATACCTTTATAAGACTAAGATATACCTTTATATAAGATATACAAAGATACCTTTATATATCCGATATATACCTTTATATAAGATATACCAATAAGATATACCTTTATATAAGATATACCAATAAGACATACCTTTATATAGGATATACCATTAAGATATACCTTATAGAAGATATACCAATAGATATACCAATAAGATATACCTTTATATAGGATATACCAATAAGACATACCTTTATATAGGATATACCAATAATTATATACTTTATTATACCTTTATATACTTTTTTATATACCGATTTATTACCGTTTCGTCCCACAATGGGAAAATTTCTTAATATATTGAGGTGAAATTAGATTGTAGATTTTCATCACACTTTCATTAGATAATTCATCACACTGAAAATATAAATTTATAAATATATAGTGGGTACATATTTTTCCTCATCGTTGTTGTAAATTGTGTCGTGTTTAATTATGTCTTTGCTTTGCAAGTGCATTAACAATTTATGTACTCGCATGTCATGGAAGGAAATATACAAGGGCGGGGCCCTTGATGGAAGATGGGGCCTCAGGCGACTGCCTGTATTGCTTGTTGGACAGGCTTGCACTGTTTGGGAAAAATGCTAATGCGATTACGTAATAGCTTTTGTTCCACATAAACCCAGATCAGACAATGCAGAAAGTGTGACTAAATATATCAAACACACACACACACCAATTACATGCAATCATCATTTTGGAGGAACTGTGTCATAAACACTAATGAGATGAGGTCAGATATATTATAGAATGAAACAATAGAAATAGCTCAACAATTAGAATAATTAGATAAATATTGTAATATTGTGATCAAATATAATGATGCATAATGTGACCAGCTTAATGCTGGACGTTAATGTTTGTATAGAAACTTGTATACGTAATGTTGGACGTAACTGAACACGTTATGGTTGCATGTTGCATTTTCACACCCCTAGATAATGAACAAAACAAACGGTGATTGGTTGCTTTACATTTCATTCAGATTCCTTATTGGCTAAGAAAAGCTGCCATATAATCCAGATCTTCAGCAGTCCGTCTAAAGGTTTTACTATTATTATTATTACTATGTTCTACATTACTATGTGGCATTCAGAAAAAGTCACATATTATTTACATCCTAACAAGGAAAGAAGAGAATAAAAATCTGTAAAAATTAACCTTAAAAATCTTATGGTAAGTTAGGAAAAGGACTTAAAGGGCCAAGAATGAAATTAATCTATAAATGCTTAATAACACAAAGAAATGGTTTCCTAAGCAAACAGAAGTAGCGACAAAGAGAGCTTTTACTGTGTCTTCAAAAGTGTAAAGCTCGACCTACACCGAATCCTTAAATAGCATTCAAAATGCTGACCTATGTTTTTACACCGATGTAATAATTATTTCGTTGAGCAGAATCTTACGTCCAGTCATTACTGCTTTAACAAGTCTGTAATATAAAGGCTGAACAGAGTAGGTAAAAGAACAGACTCTAAAATAAGAAGTTCTCTATTCCAGTATAATAAAGAACAACACAAAGGTTTCCTGGAATTAATCAGCCAACTAAATAAGCAAGACCTGTGATAATTAATTAGAAGTAGGGTTTTTGAGAGCCTTTGAAATGACCTCACAATATAATACACCACGATACATCGCAGCGCAATACATATTGCAATATTCCAAAAAATAGATAAAAATACAAGAAATACAATGCTGGTTTGCTTCTGTTTCAATAAGTGATAGGCAAGTTATTTAGAAAACGTTGAGAAAACGTTATTTAGAAAACATTGAGAAAAGCTAGCCTTTACTCCGCATTAAACATCACTACACTGAAGCTACCATGTTACTACGTCTAAGCTAGTTCTTTTACATTTTTATATAACTTTTATATATCGTGTCAGCCCAGTTAAGGGTTTCTGAAGTCACTATACAGAGCAGAAAGTGGCAGCAATGCATCAAATCTGGTTGTATAACACAAAAAAAGCCTTCTATCATACAGACGTACCTTTTCGGACACGCAGCTTCGTGAATGTCTTCAGAATCGGTAAAAAAACCCAAAAAAACGCTACTGCATTACCTCTTTAGCTTAGATACTGACTAGCAGCCGCTATTGCCCAACGAGTAAATGCATGAAAAGTGCACGTAGGATTCTGCTGATACAATCCTCATTTAGTGCAGAAAAGAGGGGGAAAATGAAATGAGCACATAAAATTCCCCGCAATAAACTGTCTGGAACACCGAGTTGATTCGGTTAGTCTGTTCTTTGGCGCCTACAAAAATAACACTCTTTTCTGACATTTTAAAGTGTCAATCGTACTCGTTCCATTGTTCGTTTTCTACGAATCAGATGGAAGCCCATGTCAGTCAGTTCTCTGCTGATTTCTGAGAACACTTAAATAATCGTACACTCGAGCTCCAAATTGCTTTTAATTGCTTCCAGAGAACAATTG
The DNA here is from genome assembly GCA_005784505.1 of Bagarius yarrelli. NCBI lineage: Eukaryota > Metazoa > Chordata > Actinopteri > Siluriformes > Sisoridae > Bagarius > Bagarius yarrelli. The sequence goes on along the minus strand of VCAZ01000031.1, from coordinate 2,102,447 downwards.
TTTTGGAACTGTTAAGAAAATTGCCCTCAAATTAATCTTAAATTAGATAATTGGCAAACCAAGACTTTAAATGGATTTAGTCAAACTTTAAACAACTTAATTTTTTAGGAGCTAATAAAGAAAATTGCAATGGACATTGTTAGAAATTGAGTCCACAGAAACGGTAGACATTTTAGGGATACAGTTTAAGAGTAAGAACAAATTCTTAGTAAGTAAAGTGGCAAATGAAAGACTTATAGGGAAAGGGACTAAAGGGAACCCATCTTTATCGGGCTCACTCCAAAGTGATTATTAACTAAGTAGAGTGTCATTTCTGCTGCGTTATGTGAATATTGTAAGAAATTTATACTTTACTGTGAATAAAGTACAACAGTGTAAACAAGAACATAAATGCAAAACTCAATTTAGCAAATAAGCAGTACTCTTGAAAAACAAGGCTAAATTTTCCATCCATCCATCCATCCATCCATCCATCCATCCATCCATCCATCCATCCATCCCTCCTTATTTCTAATCGGGGTTTGCTGGAGTCTATCCCAGCTGTTATTAGATGAAAGGCAGGGGTACACCCGGACAGGTCACCAGTCCGTCACTCCTATAGGCAATTTGGTATCACCAATCAACCAAACATATATTGGAGGAAACCGGGGTACCCGGAGTAATCCCACACAAACACAGGAGGAATATGCAAACTCGAAACAGAAAGACCCCTGCAGGGAATACGAACCTGTGACCTTTTGGCTGTGAGGCAATAGTACTAACCACGAAGCCAACATGCTGCCCAGGCTTAATGTCATTTCAACTGCCATCTCTGGTGGAGAAATGCGATTGCAAGCTATCATTAAAGAACGTTTCATAAAATTGGTTGTGCTGTACTCTTCTTCACTGCGTGTAATAATCCCATAATACTTTTCAAACTCAAGACTGGATCCCCAAACCGCATAATACCAAAACGGTTGTTTCTCACCAGTAACAACCCCACTGGTTAATCATAAACCCCACAGTAACAAAGTTCATTGGTGGAATGCTGTTGACCCAAATATTTTGACTTATATTTCATTATAAAGACATTTGATAAGAATAAAAAAAACCTAATAGTGCACAATGATGTCTGACTGGTCTGTGGGGTGAGATTTCCAACTCTGTTATCTATAAACTCTGTGCACCTCTCAGGCTAATACAGTGAACTAGCCCATTATATCAATCAGCTAGTTTTATTATAATACAATTTTGCTTCACACACACTCAATTTTTTTTCTTCGGTAACCAACTTCGGGTTGACATTAACAGTGACATATAACGTATTTTTATAATTAACTTTTGGTAACCAGTTGATAACATCGAAGAGGAATTAATTTGACATATCAAAATATTTCATACATTTTCACATGGCTACAATTTACTTACAGTCTAATTACATTTTCTTTTCGTGTTCCATTACAACTTTTTCCTAGAATAACTACCGACTGAAAGGATTCACGCGTCAAATAGGAATCTAAGTTTGTTTAGACAACATTGGTGTTAACCAATCACTGGTATCCAAAATCATCAGCTTCCTCCACTAAACCATTTCGAGTCGCACCAGTCATGCTAAAATTGTCAATCTCCAAAATAGGAGCCAATAAACCAATTGTACAATTTTATATTTCTTTTGCAACCAACTTTCGGTCTTTACCTGATGAAGCCATGACATGAACAGTGACATACAACATGTATTTCTACAATTAACCCATGCCAACCAGTTGATAACATGGAAGAGGAATTATACCTTAATACAAGCAACTGTGAGAATATATATTCAAGAGATAATAGAGAAAAGAGATCATCCAAACTGTGCTTTCAATAAGAAGCTGCTGAGGAAACGGTGCTGGGCCACGAACTCCAATCCAAAGCCGTAACTATTTGAACTCTAGTTCTAGTCTATTTTATTTTTTATAAGAGTTGTGAGTCAAAAATGCAGAACGTAAAGTGTTAATAAATAACACGCTGGTTGTTTTATGGCTTTTTGATTGAGTTCCATGGCTAGTATGGCGATATTCCCATTCACAGTTTATCATTTATAGTGTTAAATGTTTAATAACACAATGTACCACCGACTGAGCAGCTAATCACAAATGTTTTAGTTTTATAATGAAACTCTGATTAGCGCTCGACAATTACAGCTACAGCTCATTTCATATGTATTCCATCACTAACCACAGGCTACACTAAAACGTACTATGGTTAAGAAGGAAGAGAACTACTGTGTGGGAGTAGGGAAATGCCCATGGTCCTGTACAAACCCAAGGCACAATAGGTAAAAATCTACTTCACAGAACAGGGCAAAGTTAAAGATGTAATAGGAGCCCCGAACTCAACCCAATAAAACATACAGGGGTACCTTGACTTACGAGCTAAGAGTCTCTTGGCCGTTTTCTTGCTTTGAGTTGCGAGCTAAAATTCGGGTTACAAGGTAGCTTTAGAAACCCAACAGCTAGTTGGTGTAATGAACGCCACAGTGAACGCCGTTACATCCGCTCAGCATCCCATGTCCCACACGATAGCTAGTCAGACGTGCGCGTTAGCAAGTGGAGTCGTCTGATCCCCAAGGTAAATGCTGTACATTATACTTGTAACAGACTAAACTGTTTATTGGGTTTGAACGTGGTAATTTTGTGTCAGCACTCATTCCGTGTGTGCGGGTAAATGCATTTTTTCCCCCTCAGGGCTTGCCGTAGCGCAAGAGTGTGAGACGGGAAGACAGTTGCGAACACGTGTCTATACCGCATGGACCAGTTTAGTACATTTCAGACTGCTCTCGTTCCTTATATTATTATACTAAAGTGTTTACGGGAACTTGTGACGAACGCTCGGTTACATACTTAATAAAGCCAGTTCATCGCAGTACATTCTATTGTATTAGGTTGTTTTTTTTACACAATATTTGTTATTTAAAAACATGTAACAAAAAAAATTGCTGTGGTTTTCTTGGATTAGCCGGCATTTTTTGGGGAGGGAATCCTTTTTTTTTTTTTTTGTTTTTTTTTGTTTTTTTTTTTTTTTTTTGTGTTTTTTTTTTTTTTTTTTGTGTGTTTTTTTTTTTGTTTTTTTGGTTTTGTTGTTTTTTTTTGGATTCCTTGGGGAACGATTAACGCATTTTAATCCATTCCAACGGGGAAAATTGATTTGATATACAAGTAATTTGAGTTTACGAGCTTCGTCACGGACGAATTCGACGGGAACTTAAACTCGTACATCAAGGCATCACTGTATCTTTGACGAAGAGGACCACCAACTGCAACCCAACATCAGTGTCTGATCTCACCAATACTATTGTGACTGAATTGGAAAGAATTCCTAAGCCAAAACCTGTTGTGAAGTCTTTTTTGTGGAGGTTATTACAGAAGTAGAAGTGAGACTAAATCTGGAAGGAAGGATGTGTTACAGAAGTAGAGTGAAACAATATTTCAGAATGTTCATCCATTATAGTCCATATAGTTTACCAAACTTCAGATTTTACACATATTTCAAACATACCTTAAATGAAGCAGTGGAAAAATGTAATTAATTAATATGATGCATGCGTTCAGATCTGAATAGTTTGTCAACAAATTAAAAAAAATAAAAATCTACTATTAAATATCACATGAAGTTTTATAAAATCTTCATGCAAAAAAGCAAAACGGAAAGTTGCCTTAAAGTCTATTTCAGCTTCAAAACATTGGTAATAGGGTAGTTATTCGCACACATATGAAAAGATGGTGGAAGTGGTAGTGTTTAAGGTGTTGGACTGCTCACTGGAAGATCTGAGGTTCGATTCCCAGCACCACTAAGTTACCACTGTTGGGCCCCTGTGCGAGGCCCTTAACCCCTAATTGTTAATGTATAAAAGTGATAAATCTAAGTCACTCTGGATAAGGTCGTCTGCCGAATGTATGAACTTTTAAACCCACTGTTGTCATATAAGACATTTCTAGCAGTCTTGGTTTTGAGTTTTAAGGGATTTTCAGTAACTATGCAGGGGTTTGTTAGTGCTGCTGTGCTGCAGGTGGAGCTGGCAGGAACTGGATGCATTCTGCTGCTTTAAGCTGCTTTACTCAGCAGGCTGGGCTGGTAGATCTGTGTTACAGTTCCATGTTTTGACTTAGATTTGCTTCAGGAAACATTCTTAAAGCAGTTTCCTAAGCGTGACATAAACCTGACTGCAGATCATTGCTTAAATAGAAAACACTGATTTAATAGTGATTTTCACATCCCAGACACACAAATATACAGTATATAAATATATATAAATATTAGTGCTACTTATACTAACGTTACATGGACATGATATCGAGTTTTTTTTGCAAGACTAATAGTAACTTTTTGTTGTTTATGATGGTCTGGATATCCTGATCGCAGAATGCAAACGACTGGCCTTACCTCTCCAGACGAGCATTGTTGTTTCCGGAACAAATGGACTTTGTCCGATCACTTCTTCTATTGTCCGTCGTCTGTTTTCAGCGATTAATAAAAATCCCGACTATCTGTTTTCCAATCTATACTTGTATTAACTTTGTTTTCGCGCTGCTTCAAGGTCGCAGCTCAGTGCTGATTGTGTGCCACACTTCTCACTTTCCTTTGCCACACCAGACACGCAGTAGTACACGTTTCTGAGCATCCCACTGCACGCTCGCCGTATACGCGATTCTCATTGGCTGCTTACGTTCCCAAATCCAGCCTATTCACGCCCAGGAGGTCGCTGATTGGATGGAGGGGGAGGAGCTCACCGCACGCGTCGCAGCTGTCACGTTGCAGCATGCCTGCTCCAAAGCAGACGTAACCGGTGCGATGTTTGAGCTGATCTCGTAACCGAGGTGAACCTAATAAACGCGCTTAACATATTAACACAAAAATCACACAATACTACGCGTTTTATTATTCCAACATAGTATTGTTCATCGTTTCCCATACAGAAAAAAAGCATTTCTAATGTCGTGCTGATGTTGTTATATTCCACTGTAGTAAACGTGACGTCATTTAATATTTCTGGGATATTAAATTAATATGACTACTAAAGACGTATTTATTTTTCACATTGATAGTTAAATATAAATTTATCATATTCAGAGTTTAATAAGCACAGGCGTTTACTTAGAACATCACTTTAGACCGTTTTAGCAACTCCTAGTTGTATTGTTCAGGCGGTGATATCAAAATATTACGGTAAGTCTTTTCAATTGTTATTCTTCTTCCTCTTATTATAGTTATTATGCTTAAACAGTTATACAGAACCATCATTACCAGAAAAAAGGTACAAATAAAACTTAGTTACATGTTAAAGCATCCTAACATATTTTATTAGAATAAATTGTATAAAAATGTATTAGTTGTTAAGGCTGTGAAGTTGCTGGATGTCCAGGTAGGATTAAAGATTTATTCCAAAAAAATAAGGCTTAGTAACCTAAACATTTACATTTGTGTAAAAAAAAAAAAAAAAAAAAAAAGTACCCCGTGCCTGTGGCACGTCGGTGGTGACGTCACTGATTCGACAACCCGCCCCAAGTCACGCGGACAGCGGCGTGCTGGGATGCGCAAGCGCATTATCGTTCTTCTTGTACTCTTCTGTCTGCACAGTTCATGTGGTTTCTTTTTAACCAGTGTATGAAAAGTATCTACACATATTTAATGCAGGTTGGGTAATTATACAGTTTAAAGGGTTTTTTTTACAGTGAGCCATGAAACGTTATTAATTTGATAATAAATTGCAAGCTGTCTGAGAGTGAGATATATATTATTAACGTTACAACACTGCCATCTGCTGGACTGTTGGTGCAATTTTGCGTTTTGGGGGTTTTGGTAATAGGCGTGTCTCTGAAAATGTTTTTTTAAATGAAATTAATTTAGTTTTGCTTATTTACTCTCGAAAATAAACAGAATATAGTTTTTAGATTTAGAGCTCGTATATAAACACAATATTCTTTATATTTTATGTCCCCCCTTTGATTTTACTGTAGTGGAAAGTCGTGCACTGTAACAGGTCTTTGTGTTTCTGCACCGCTCCTCTCAATCTTGGCCATATCTTTTCTCAGCAACTCTGCGGCCAGTTCTGGTCTGCCGATGCGAGTCAGACAGTGGGCAAGCAGAGGGTATTTTGGTGTAAGGGCAGGCAGGGCTTGTCTCCATGTGGTCAGGATGTGGAAAATCTGTAGCGCAAGGCATTTTGGAGCTCGAAGTTGGGCCAGCTGGACAGATGAACGGCGGAGACGAAGGCACATGACCAGCAGAGACGCATCTTTTTCAGACAACTTGCTACAAAGCCAGACTAGCAGATCATCACAGAGTGGCTCTAGCAAAAGAAAAGTATAAGGATGAATATGGTGAAGTGGTAGTGCAGTGATTTAGGTGTTGGAGTGCTAATTGGAAGATCCTGGTTTGATTCCCAGCACCACCAAGTTTTCACTGCTGGGCCCCTGAGCAAGACCCTTAACCCCCAATTGCTCAGTTGTAATAAAAAAGATAAATGATAAAGGGCGTCTGACAAATGCTGTGATTGTAAATGAATAAAATGATATAACGGGTGGATTTAAATATTTCTACCTACCTGCCTGATCATGTCCCAAAAAACTGGCACTCATTGGTCGAGATAGAGTTTTTACAGCCTGAAAAAAAGACAACAAAACTCTGTTAGAACTTGTTCTTTGGAATCTCTTTGAGCTAGAATAATATTGTCACGGTTTCTTACAATTGGGTCAAGAAAAGTGGTGCGAGCAGAACTTTTTGCCACCCTAGGCAAGATTACTATTAGCAGTACTGGCTACAAGTAGCACAACGCATACAATTTAAATATGACCTAAAAGTCAAATAATCCGATCCTGATATATGTATGAAGTTGATCTAAATACTATGCTTATACGTATTATTTTACCTTCGGAAGGGTAAGTGTCAGCTTACAGACCGCTTGTCCTAAGATGTAGTCTTCTGATACAACGGCTTTGTTTTCTTTCCAGACCAGCTGATCTTTAGGGATTTGGAAAAGTACAGCCGTGCCTTTGTAATGTGTTGAACTGTAGTTTCCAAATGGGTTGAGTTCCTTTAGCTGCAGAAAGAGCCAATTTCTCCTCTGATTGTGAAATGTAAGTGTACACTGACCTGGATACACACATGGACAGAAAATGCTTACAAAAAGCTATACAAAAAAGTTTGCGACATTAAATATACCTGTACACTCACTGATCACTTTATTAGGAACACCTTTGGAATAAAGTTTTGAATTACAATATTCTTTGTTTCTGCTCTTGTAGCTTATCCAACTCAAGGTTTAATGTATTGAGCATTTTGGGGCATTCTTTTGTTTCCCACAACTGCTTCAACAAGAGCTTTTTTTTTGCATTACTATAGACTTTTTGTCAGCTCGGATTGTATTGGACATTTTCTCTTGGATTTATTTGATCGACTTAGTGTTTGGACATGCAGACCTTCACCACATAGGATACTATATATGTTATCTAATTGGTCAATCATGTGGCAAAAGCATACCAAATGAAATCATGCGGATACACTTTAGGACCTCATTTTAGATATTATTCTGTGTTATCTTTAGGGATTCTTCTGTGTGTTGATTCAGAAATACGTAAACCAGTCCATCTGCCACTATCAGCTGTGTCACGGTTTAAGTTAAAGTGATAAACCTTTTTCCTAAAGCGTATCTGAATGATTTCTTTTGGTAGGCTTCTGCCACATGATTGACCGATTAGATAACATCAGGAATGTACAGGTGTTTCTGATAAAGTGGACTAACGGAGGACTATTAGCAGGGTTTTTTTGGTATAAGAAGAATTATAACAGTATTAGTTGTGGTTTTATTGGACACTTGGCAACATCAATATCTTTTCTTTTTGTCACTTGGTAGTTAAGAAGGGAAAAGATAAAATCATGACATCAAACTTGACTCGTGAGATACCTGTGTTGCTTATGTTGCCGCTAAATTTCACCAACAGTTGCTCCCCTTCCCTCATTAGTATTTTAGAAGATTGCTCTGGGGATCCATAGTAGCCCTGGGCATGGAGCTCAGTCAGCCCCCAGCTTAGATTTTTGCTGGGCAAAACAGCCAGAACCACACTGCTGGGGTCCTCCTGTTTTCTGTGGATGACTATGGATACTGTACAGGTCCTCACTGACTCCTGAAGCTCCTCAGCAAACAGCACCAAGCAAGAAGGTCTTACAGGTGAGAGCAGGCGAAGAACAATCAGCCTAGAGAAAAGGACCAGATCAGCACAAATGGAAAAAAAAATAATGATAAAAAAATATTTTTGTCATATTGTGAAACAGATACCGCTCATAGTTTTCCAACATCTCAAAAGAAACAAGGTCATTCTGCAAAGTCTTTAACGTGACTTTATCCAGAACATTCCAGTGCTCATCTTTCCAACCCAGGACAACCAGCTGATCTTTAGTCAGCATTTGCCTGGATGCCTTTACCGAAGCACTTAAAACACAAAAACAGAAATGTAATTTATTACAAAAAAAAATTATATGAAAAAGGCAACATTATGCTATAATTAAAAATGCAAATTATGATGTTTAAGTAAAATAAAATTGCTTTACACCCAAAGAAATAAAACGGCACTAGATCCCTTTACCTGACGCGATGCGGTGAGATGGTGTCAGGAATCAGAGCTGTGCTATCAAAGTAAGTACTGGGCTTTTCCTCTCCACGTCTCAGTTTTGTAGGTTTAGGAGGACATGGCAATGTTAGCGTCAAAGGTCGTAGAGGGCTTACAGTTAATGGGTGATTGAGATAGAGTAGTGGGCTAGTGCTGAGGATGAAGTGGCAGGAATCATTTCTGCACTTCAAAGAAGACAAAAGAACAGCATCTACAGGCTGCACCTGAGGAGGAAAATTGGTTCTATTATTGTTACAGACAGAGAATAGCTAATAATGTTTTTCTGAAGCCGGTAGGCTGCTATATAAGTATTTTCTGTATGATATGCAGAATATAATTAGAATCCATACATTTTAAATGTGTATGTGTAGATTTCAGTACTGGATACCAAAATATCTTACTTTAACTCGTTGTCATTTTCTACTGTGGCTGAAGCCATGTTGGATAGCTAGCTAAGTTATCCAGTCAATATTTCTTTTAAACAATTGTCATACAATGTGGCAGGGACTTCGGTAATGGAAATAAGTTTGCAGAAATATATGTGAGACGGGTTTTAAAATTTAACAATGCTTTGATTTTCCTTTCTATAAAGGAAAATTGAGTCAATTTTCTATTCAAAGATTAGCTATCTACTTTAGCTATTAGCTACTTTAAACTAGAAAAAACGAACAATAGTAAGAACTGCTACTGATTATAGTTCATGAGTTAGTCAATTAATAAACTTCTATCCGCTATCTACGTCTCTAATATGTATATTATTCATGAATAATATACATATTAGATCCAATTATTATATATATATATATATATATATATATATATATATATATATCTATATATATATATATATATATATATATAGAGAGAGAGAGAGAGAGAGAGAGAAGAGAGAGAGAGAGAGAGAGAGAGATCTATATATATATATATATATATATATATATATATCTATATATATATATATATATATATATATATATATAGATATATATATATATAGATATATATATAGATATTATATATATATATATATATAATATATATATATATATATATATATATATATATAATTTGAAGAATGAGCCCAGTACTATGAGAGTACCATTGCTTGGGCAACCACTGGTGTGCTGAAAGATCCAGGTGGATAGTCAAGGCATATCCTGGAGTCCACACTTAGTTTGAGATACAGTCCTGTTTTTGGGATTGTAAAACTCTCCCTCCGCAAACGGGATAAAACCGCAAATACACCAAAAGTGTACACCCTCACCACTGCAAATGTACCCTAAAGGAGAATACACTCAGTGTTAAAAACACAAGCACTATCTGTAAAGTACAGTAATGGTAATGAAATTATTTAAATAAACCGATCAATTTTATTGGATGCCATTGACCCTGCGGCCTCCGTAGATGCCCTCGGTGGCTGCCGGGGTGACATAACTGATCCTCTGCTCTTGGTCCACCACTTTTACCACAGCTTCATGGTAATTCAGGCAGTAACAAGCCCAAAAAGGTACAGCGACAGTGATCGGGAAGGGACACTTCATGTTACTGATGTTTTCAAGTCTGAGTACGCTGCTGATCAGCTCCTCTGACCCAGATACCATTAGAGAGCTGAGGTCATCCACTGCCTTACATCTGAGGACCTTTGTGACTTGTGCTGGTGCCGTTAAATAGCACAGGACCTCGCTGGAAGATTTTGTTGAATCTGTTAAACTGTAAGAAAAAAAGACTTATATTGCTTAAGAGTAAACCTTAGTGAATGAAATAAAAATTTTGAATTTTGATCAGGTTAACTAGCCCATAGGTTCACTTTGTATGTGTACAAGTACTAAGTACAGCCATGTCTGGATTAGCACATGGGTTCGGTGGGGCTGAAGAGCTTGCAAATGGTTTACAGGTTGGCTGAAAAGGGTCACAGGTGAAAAATTAATTTAGTCAGGACCTCTTAAGCCAAAAAAGGAGACTTTTGCCATGTTTATATTTGGTGGTATGGCTCTGTTCTAAATTCCCTGTCCTTTTTATGAGCTTTCATGGACTCTCTCAAAGTAGACATGTCTCAATTTATAAAATTACTTAAAATTAGAGGTGGGTAGAATAGCTTAACTTTTTTTACTTAGGTACAAGTACAACAGCTTATAAAAATGATTACTCAAGTAACAGTAATGTTACATTATAGTTTTAATGTTACATTAAAAGTATTAATGTTTAAAAAGTTTGTAAAACCTATGAAAGTTACTCGAGTAAGAGTAATATAAAGTTCTAAAATAAAGTTCTAAGGTAAAGTTACTAGTTACTTTGCATCCGGTTAAATAAAGGTAAAATCCTGAATGCAGAAAATACTAACAATCATTGACATAAACTACACGCAAAAAAGACAAAAAGAAGTGAATGTGTGAGATTTTAAAGTGACTTATATTAAGGTTTAAAGTGCCTATAGTTACAGAATCCCTCTCAAATAGCTATTAGCATGAAACTTACTGCTACGTGTTTTTCAGGTTGGAGCTGAAACTTCTGCCAACTTCTTTTAATGCATATAGATAAAATCGCATTATGGACCTGTTCTCGATTACTGATTGAATGTGAGGCAGTGGGTGGCCTGTCTCCACCGATAGGGTCACTTCTCCTCCCTCTTTAGCCATTATTTTCTATTATACGTAACACGATGAAAACTAATTATTAAAATTAGATTTTTATAATTAAAATTTAACAGTAACGGAGTAACTAATTAGAGCGTGGGTAAAAGTAAGACCTGCTCTTAAAAGTGCATTTTTTCCAAAAGTAAATATAACAAATAAACATAACGTGTTACTAACCACCTCTGCTGAAAACTTCCAAAAATCTCTCAAGCTGCTGTCTCACATTTGGCACATTTCATTCCTTAAAAGAAAACTCCACAGATACTTTACCCCACTGTAATACAACTGGGTGTCCAACTTATTTGTTCATCCTTCACCTCCATGCCGATCATTTCTGCTTTCTTGTTTTTTTTATCTTCTTGTATGAGTTCTTTCTTTACTTCTTCAAAATCCTCTCCCAGTTCATAGCTTTCATTTGTTTGGCTTTTAAGCATTTCACAAGAAATGGTGTCCAGGTCTTGCTTACCAAGTTCAGTTGAACTTCCATTAAACGGTTTATGCGGGCTAGTTTTCCTTGCCAACTCAGCATGGCTCTCTGCTTGGTTGCTTTGAAGACCACGTTTCTGAAGGAGTGAGAGATTTAGGCTGTGTTCTGGCTCTGTATCTTGAAGGTCACATTGCTCTTTTGAAAATATCTGTGGAAGAACCAGCCTGTCCTTCAAATAGACCTTGAGGTCACAAATCATAGGATCGTCCCTTGTCATCACAGCTTCTGCATTTTGAAGGTTGACTTCAGAGATAATGGTGATGGCGCTGTCAAATTTATTTGTTGTCAAAAACAGAGTCTTCGCAATGCTGTGCATGTCTCCCAAAACACTTTGAATGAGATTGCTGATATAGACATGTTTGTGAAAATTACCTTCTCGGGAGGCTCCTGCAGGGAAATTGATCACAAAAATCTTTATCTTGTCATGCCACAAAATACAAATAAACGAAATAAAAGTGCATGCAAACGGTCAACTTTTTCTCACCAACACAACCTACCGAGTACTGCGTGCCCATGATTTGCGTGCTTGTCTCGCTCCATGAGTGCTTGCACTGTTGTGTTTAGTGCATCTCTCAAGCAGTCCACTCTATGTGTGTGTAGTACACTCCACTCCTTAAAAAGATGAAGAACTTTCCTAAGGGTCCTTGCTGAATCTTCATGCCTGAAAGGATGCCCAGAAGCTTTCATAAACTCTGATATAGGTGCCTCTGCGCTGCTGTTTCTCTCTGAATGTAATAGTTCTCGTAGTTTCTGGATTGTAGCTTGGAGCATGTTTAGAATTTTGTCTTCAGGACATGATCCGAAATGAAGATTCGCCCCCAGCATTGTGGATCAGTCAACTGCTTTCTGTCAAAGTCACCTTTCAGAAGAGTGTTGCCCACAGAAATACTATTGACTGACTGGCTACCATGTAGTTTTTACCTTCCTATTTCTGTCTTTGTCACTTCTCTTAGATCTTGCCGTATTTACAGTTTTGGTGTAATAAAAATGGGTGGCCATGGCAATAAGAGGGTGTGCCTAAAGACAAAGTGAGCCCCTAGCAACTGAGGACCCTAAAAAAGAGTAATGTGTGTGTCTAAGAATGGCCGGTGCTCTGACAGCACATTAGAGTCCTTTTTAGCCTTCGTTAGGCATTAACTTCTCCATTTCTATCTCTCACATTCTTTTTCTCTGCTTGCAATAATTACTTTTAGCGACAGTAAATACAAACGGAACCACATTAAACAGTAAGTAATGTACATGTATTTAATATATAGAAATGTATGAAATTATGCTTTTATGATTTTAAGTTTTTTGCCCTCTTTTTCTCCCTCTCTCTCTCTCTCTCTCTCTCTCTCTCTATCTCTCCCTCTTTCTTATTGACATTTTTAAAAACACATTCATTTATTTATATATTTAGTCACTGCTTTTTATGATATGTGACTTCTGTAAATAAAGTTGCGTAAAAAGTTAAAAAAGTTTCTCTCTCTCTCTCTCTCTCTCTCTCTCTCTGACCTGAAATGTTCTGTCTAAATGTACCGAACAGAATCACCCACAGGTTCTGCAGTCTAAGAGCCAATTACTTTGGAAATGGGCTACTACCGAAATCTGTTAAAGCTTAACTGCAGATAATAGGCGAAATATGGAGCCTCACATTTCATAAGCTGAGAGCTGTTCAGTGAATATTTTCTAAGCACAGAGAAAAACAGCATGCTAACATCCCAGCATCCCAGCAAAAGTCTGCCTGCTTACAGAAAACCTGTTAGCTTATTTTGTCATTTTAAATGGTCTGCCAACAGAAAAACGACAGCCATGTTTGTAGCTGGGTTTCTATAAGGTACAAAAAAAGGCAACACTATGATGATGATGATGATGATGATGATGTTATAAATGTAATCTCACACCGAAACCAGTGCTGGGAAGTAACCAATTACAAATACTTTGGTTATAGAACTTAAGTAGATTTTTTTTTTTTTTCTACTTTTTTGTGTATAATTAAATTGTACGACATTCTTTTATCTTTCACAAGACGTACAAAGTATAGAAATGTCATTGGTTAGAATCTAGGTGTTGATTTGCATATACTTATAATCATAGTTTATATTATAATAAAAGAAACTGGCACCACTTCAGGTCAGTTTGCGTTACCAAAGATCTAGATGTCTGCAGAGGACACCACATCTTTCTCCTCCCTTTCTCCTAGTCAGTTTCAAATGCAGTAAGTGTAAACGCATCCTTTTAATTTTTCATTAAAATTGTATTTTATTTTTTATGTTAAATTCTAAATAGATACTAAATGCAGCTTTTTATGGCGTAAAGCATTTTTTTAGTTTAAATACTAAGCTCGTGCCTTTTTATTAGTTCAGTTCTTTATAAATTATATTTGAATAATAGTGATTCTGTTTCTGTTTATTGATTAGGATTCCTAATTTTTCTTATTAAAACTTCAATTTAAAATAGACAAAAAAAAAACCCATTTAGATTTACAAAATTTTTTATATTGTTGCAGCCGAATACCCGAAAGAAAAATGAGCAGCCTACAGAACACTAACATGCTAATTTTTGTTTACTAAAACTGTTTTACTTTTACTTTAGACAAAAGAGACTGTTTTTATGATAATAATTTAACAATTGTTGCCTCACGGCAGAAAGGCCCCAGGTTCGATTTCCAGGCGGGGGCTTTTTTTGTGTGGAGTTTGTATGTTCTCCCCGTGCTTGCATGGGTTTACTCCAGGTTCTCCGGTTTCCTCCCACAGTCCAAAAAACATGCATCTTAAGTTGATTGGTGATTCCAAATTGTCTATAGGAGCGAGTGTAAGTGTGTGTGTGGCCCTGTGATGGACTGGTGACCTGTCCAGGGACAACTGGAATAGACTCCAGCAGATCGTTGAATTAGGGAATAAGCAGGTATAAAAGATGAAAAAACAAATGAATTATGAATTATTAATAATTGCCCGCAATACATAATAGTTGAATTTACTATTACGGTTTTGATAAGGAAACGCAAACAAATAGCGCCCCGTGTGGTCTGACTGTGACACTGCAACTTTAACAAGACTTTAAAAATGATGTATAAATATTAAGATTTCTAAACTAATTATGTAGATTTGCTTTTTTAAAATTAATTTGATGTATTTCTAAACTTAATATTGCTCTATAAACACCAACAACGACAACAAAACACACTGATGCAGAGTTGCTATGGTTGTTTTTGTCGCTGCCAGAATGTTTAGCCTGAGGGTTCAATCTTTAACATTCAACACACACACACACACACACACACACGGCCTGTGAAATGACCATGAAAGAATTATACACTATACGCTTTGCACTCGAATAGACTTTTTAAAGTGCAATTTCATTTTTGGGCTATTTTTTCCCCTCTTTTCCGTGAACATAAACTTAGCGAATTCCCCAGTTTCAGGTAAAAAAAAAATCTGGTTTTATGGGCGGTTTATAAGGCGGAAAGAAGGCGGAACGGATGAAATGCTGTAGTTTCCACCCTTCTACACTAAACCACGCCGAGTTTGGTGGCTAAACTGAACATGAAAGTGGAGGAAACGATTCTAATTAAAAAAAGAAATCAAGCTGTGCAGTGGATTTAATCGGAAACGACCTCTATTGCAGGTGAGTAAAGTCAAACAGGGCTGGATAATTTTCCAAACATCTGGCGAATCGGTTTGATTTAGCGCGTTATTTTTTCACCCCACCGTCCATTACGGTATTTACGGTCTTTTATTTCTCTTTAAGAAATGAGACGCTCCTTCAACAAACACTTCACTTCACTTCACCTGTTGAGTGGTGTTTATTCTAAAATACTGAACGCCCTAAGCTTTCACTCTGTCCCACAAGCTGAAAAATCGACTCTTATAGATGCTTTTTGTCTAAAATATAAATTATTAGTTATTAGAAAACAAATTAATTGAAGTTGGAGGCAGATGAAGAGTTGAACTTTGCTCCATGGAAGCTGTGGCTGTAATGAACAGGTTGCCAGGTGTGTATTTATGACTCACATCACCTCATTATTCTTCTGCTTTCCTTTTTTACATAAATCCATATTTTATAGATCAATAATAAAAATAATTCTCTAATAATAAGTTATTGTTTGGACGCTATAGATGTGAATATTTACAGTAACATATAGACATTTGGCTCTACATTTATTTCATTTATACAATTAAGCAATTAGGGGGTGGGGGCCTTGCTCGAGGGCCCAGCGGTGGTAACTTGGTGGTACTGGGAATCAATCCCACAATCATCTGATTGGCAGTCCAACGCCCTTAACCACTGATCCACCGCCTAACATCATGTCTCACCCAACATCAGTGAGACAACATGATGTTAATGCATTAAAGGAGGGGAGGTGGTCGTGCAGTGCTTAAGGTGTTGACTGATATTTGGAAGATTGTGGGTTCAATTTCCAGCACCACCAAGTTACCGCTGTGAGACCCTAAACAAGGCATTGTAAGTCACTCTAAATAACCCCTTTCAGCTCTAGGGGCGCTGTATCATAGCTCACCCTGTGCTCTTACCCCAACTTACTAAGTAGTAGTAGTAGTATATTCAATTCACTGTCATTGTGTAAGGTACGTGTACAGAGCCAATGAAATGCAGTGTTTTTCACATATCCCATCTTAGTAAGTTGGGGGTCAGAGCGCAGGGTCAGCTATGATACAGCGCCCCTGGAGCAGGAGGGGTTAAGGGTCTTGCTCAAGGACCCAACAGTGGTTGACTTGCCGGAGGTGGGGCTTGAACCCAGGTGTTTCTGGTCTTCAGATTAACAACTCAGCACCTTAACCATTTGAGCCACCACTGCCCCATACTAAGATGGGATATGTGTAAAAAGAATTTCACTGTGACAAAATAAAGACTTTTACATTACAAAACAAAGATCCCAAACATCCATCTGTGTGTATAATTTCAATGCACAGCTATCGAATCACAATAAATGTAAGGTATTGGGTATTTGATGCTATCCTGTAGTTCCGTCCTGTCAGATCATCTCCACCTTCAACGCTTCTGTAATTAATGGCGAGATGGCGCTAATGAAATATTCAATATAAATTTTATTTTGCGATGGAAGTGAGATATCGCAACTATGTGCTAATGAAACAGTGATCACCCAGTACAAGCGCAAATAACACTGTTGCGTTTAAGCTGCATGATGACGTGGATGTTGGAGAGAAATGAAATGGTTGTGATGCATCGACTTATACTCGCGTTTACTTTCTACAATCAGACTTCAGTTCATCTTCTCGCCATTGGAGTCGTCTCCAGACGGCGTCTACGAAAGGCTCAGAGTTCACTTGCAGGTGTGCATATGCTTCTGTCGAGTTTGTTTTTAATAGATTACAGACTTTGCTTGGGAAGTGCCGTACGCCTGAATCCATCCCCGGCTTGTGCGTTCGCCACATTTACAAGTGAGACCGTAGTTCCTGATCCCGGAGGTGTTGCTCCTACAGTAACTTTTGTCCCTTTCCGTAGGTGCCTTTTACTTACAAGTGTGGATGTTGTGCACTCTTAAGTTTAGCCATTGAGTAAAGTAGAGTAAAGTTAGCAGGCTACATGCTCATGATGCCTTTAGCTTGTAACTGAGAGCATTTACTGTTAGTCCATGTTTCCATAGTAACATTAGGTTACTGCATCATTTCATTCAGTCTTTTAAAGATACTCTAATTAGTATTAGAAGATACTCATTTTACACTTAATTTATAAGTTAGGGCTGTACGATATTAAAGATAGATTTGATATACATTTGCATAATAAATAATGCAATATTTTAAAGCAGGTTTTACCCAACATATGTTTCTTTAAGCACATTCACCCGTGTTTAAAGAGGTTCCTGCCGAACATAGCTGATACAGATTGTGTTTGGTTTTGCGGTGACTGTAAAGATTTTTCCACTTTCTGTCCTGAAAAGAACTTCATTTGTTTTAAAACCAAAATACTGCCATATTTTAAGGTGCTTTTTCCTTTTGGCCCTTGATCATTGGCATCAGCTGCAGATGCCTCGGGCTTATCAAGATTAGCTGGCTAATTAAACCTTCGCCGCTGGTTGATGGTCTTGCGTCTAAACATGCGCAAACATACTCCAACTAACAGGATTGACTAATGCTTTTTTTATTATCCACATCGACCCAAAACTTAACCCATACATTATTATTATAGTAATCAATCACTTATTTATCGCAAACATTTACAATATGCAATATTTCGATAATTTAGATATATTGTGCAGATATATCGATATATTACTGTTTACAGTTCTGGTAAGATGCTCACTGCATTTTATTGTCTCTCTGTACTGTACTTTTGCACACAGTATATATTATATTATTATACTGGACACAAATCTGTTAAGTAAACACTGTTTGTACGCTAAGCACTAGTTAAACCTGATAACCAGGTACAAACAGGTTAATCTGTGCTAAAAGGCAGTTATAATGCTCGCCATAAACGTCTTAGCTTTGTTGCACTTACGACTGGACGTATGATACATAAAGCAAAAACTTTTAGGATTTTAAAAGTCTTTCTGGTTGATTGGCTTTCCAAATTCTGTGTAAAAAAAGGAACAATGATTGGCTGCTTTACAGGTCAGTCAGATCCTCTTGGCTAATAAAAAGTTACGTAAGACTAGATGTGACATAAGAGTGACATAGTGAAGCAGTTCCCCATTAATTGATGCAGTTACAGTGATGTTAGATGCAAACGAATCAACATGGACTTTATGAATCCAAGCTAAACAATGCAGTCCTGCCCATGCTATTAAAAGCTATTTTTGTGACGCATTTTAGTTTAGAATGGCTTTAGTGCTGATACTCGGTGTTTTCCTCCAGACGTTCCAGACTTTAAACCGAGTGTGAGTAACTTAAGGGCGTGTTAAAGCATGCTCAGGACGTGAACAGTCAGAGAAAAATTCTGAAGCCGTTTGCAGTAAAGAAGCTTTGTTGTTATTTGCCTTTTATTATTCCGAATAAAGTACTAAAAGGCGGCACTGTAGACAACAAGAATTTTTGGACACCATCTCCTTAGTGTGATTTTCCAAATGGGATGTTTGGATATTAAAAAAAAACCCCAAAAAACAATATAGCCTGCGATTCAGTCTTTGCCATTTTTAATAACGGCAGTACACAAATACGAGAAAACCAAATGAGGTTTTATTTCTGCCATCCTGGTGAGTAAACCTCAAGTCCCTGCTAACGTATATTTTGGATTCATTTTTTTTTTATTGACTGTTTGGTAGCAGTAACAATAACGTACCAAGCTACCACTTTCTACTGCCTGCAAAAACAACTTCCTGCTAGCTTTTGCATCTGTGTGTAACCAAAACTATAACTAGTTAGTGTTTGTTTCTTTATAAATATTAACAGGAATAATAATTGACAAAACGGGCTGCACTATAATTGAAATAATTTTGATCTAATGCAAATTTTCTGATTAAAAACAATAGATACGCTGGTTCCGCATGTTTCACGGCTACGCTCTGCTGATCAGCGTAGCTTTAAAAACCAGCTTTAGAAAAAGGAATAACACACATCTGATATTTTTTATAAGCATGTATACAAAAAAAAAAAAACCCTTTGCACCAACAATGAAAATAAACTCATGCACAGTAGATGCTCAACTCTTGTAGCTTTAAAAAGAAAAAGTTAAATGGTCCTAAATTTGAATCAAATTTAATTTTATGTACATACTTATGCATTTAATAGATTTAATAATTATTTATAAATGTAATAACTAATGAATACATTTAAATACATACGGAGGTATCTTCAGTATGAGTCTGACGGCATAACTGTCCTTTTCTGCAGTTCATTTAGGTTCTTTTACATCATGCACACAACATTTGGGTCAAATGTTACACATGAGGTTTGAGGGTTGAATTTGGGTTAAGTAGTGGTTGGAAAGATTGCAATAGATGACTGACTAACCAGCAACCCGAGCGCTATGCATTTAAAAGGTGTTATTGGGGGTGTTGAACTCGTGCATTTGCCCAGCGGAGTTGCAGAAATGCAGTGAGCATGCGAATAGAGTGGTTTTTATGTGTAGTGTAAACGTGTTGACATCGAGTCAGCTCTATTGTACAGCCTGTGGTTGATGTATTTTTAGTACAGAAATCCTCAACTTGCATTCATTACTGTTTTTTGGTAGCCATGTGAGACTGACTGAGTTCCACTTGCTCGAGCTGGGGAGTGTAAATAACAGACATTTCCTCAGTATTGTTGCGAGATGCGCTTGTTCTCTCCTTCTCTATGCCTGTGTGTCTTTCGTCAAGTAAGTACATTTTTTAAGATCATTGAGATCAGATTATGAAAATCAGATGCCATGTTTTGATTCTTTGTTTATATTTACCAGGATATGGCATTGTTCATCGTTCTGAAACTAGACGAAATAACCATTCATTAAATTAATGCAAAATGCATAGTTTGCAATTGGAAACAACAGTTTTATTTTAGCCGCATGCACGTGCATGGCCTGGTTATTATCTGCTCGCTTGTTGGACAAAGCTGCTATTTGGTCTGGGTACAAATGCATTCAAAAATATATAAATATATATAACCTGAATATAACTACAGACAAAAATATTACCTAAACATAAAAAACAGGCAAAAACATTACCTAAATATAAATACAGGCAAAAATATTACCTAAACATAAATACAGGCAAAGATATTACCTAAACATAAATACAGACAAAAACATTACCTAACATATAAATACAGACAAAACATTATATAAACATAAATACAGACAAAAACATTATCTAAACATAATACAGACAAAAACTAAATTAATCTAAACATAAATACAGACAAAAAAAAACATTATCTAAAAATATAAATAACACAGACAAAAACATTACCTAAATATAAATACAGGCAAAAATATTACCTAAACATAAATACAGGCAAAGACAAATATTACCTAAATATAAATACAGACAAAAACATTACCTAAATATAAATACAGACAAAATATATTACCTAAATATAAATACAGACAAAAACATTATCTAAACATAAATACAGACAAAAACATTACCTAAATATAAATACAGACAAAAACATTACCTAAATATAAATACAGGCAAAAATATTACCTACAGGCAAAAAAATAAATAAATACAGGCAAAAATATTACCTAAATATAAATACAGGCAAAAATATTACCTAAATATAAATACAGCAAACAAAAATATTACCTAAAATACATAAATACAGGACAAACAAATACAGAAACATTATCTAAACATAAATACAGACAAAAACATTATCTAACAAAAAATAAATACAGACAAAACATTACCTAAATATAATACAGACAAAAACTAAATATTACCTAAATATAAATACAGGCAAAAATATTACCTAAATAAATACAGGCAAAAATATTACCTAACAAATATAAATACAGGCAAAAAATAGGCAAAAAATATTACCTAAATATAAATACAGGCAAAAATATTACCTAAATATAAATACAGACAAAAATATTACCTACAACAAAAACATAAATACAGACAAAAACATTATCTAAACATAAATACAGACAAAAAAACATTATCTAAACATAAATACAGACAAAAACATTATCTAAATATAAATACAGACAAAACATACAGACAAAAACATATCTAAATATAAATACAGACAAAAACATTACCTAAATATAAAATACAGGCAAAAATATTATCTAAACATAAATACAGGCAAAAGATATTACCTAAATAATAAGAAATACAGACAAAAAACATTATCTAAACTAAATATAAATACAGACAAAAACATTACCTAAATAAATAAATACAGACAAAACAATTAATTACCTAAATATAAATACAGACAAAAAATATTACCTAAATATAAATACAGACAAAAAACATTATTCTAAACATACCTAAATACAGGAAAAAACATTACCTAAATATAAATACAGACAAAAACATTACCTAAATATAAATACAGGCAAAACTAATATTACCTAAACTAAACATAAATACAGGCAAAAATATTACCTAAATATAAACTACAGGACAAAAATATTACCTAAAATAATACAGGCAAAAACAAAAATATTACCTAAATATAAATACAGGCAAAAATATTACCTAAACATAAATACAGACAAAAACATTACCTAAATATAAATACAGGCAAAAATATTACCTAAACATAAATACAGACAAAAACATCACCTAAACATAAATACAGACAAAAACGTCACCTAAACATAAATACAGACAAAAACATCACCTAAATATAAATACAGGCAAAAACGTAACCTAAATACAGGCAAAAAATAACCTACAGGCAAAAAACGTAACCTAAATATAAAAATACTTCGGAAATATAAGCTGTGTATAAAGGACTTTCTTTTTGTTTGTCATTATTAATTAACAGAATTTGAAGAAAACCTTTATATTTCTTTAATGAAATGTAAAATTTTTTGCCCTCTGTTTTTAACTCTTCTGCTATAAATCTATCAATCTACAAATACCCCTTCAGAATGTTCACACAATTTTTTTTTTAATAACATTCACATGCCAGCCTATTTTTGAGTGATTTTTAAACGGTTTTATCAGATGCCTCAAGAGCAACATTGAGATCATGTACATTTTAGAGAGAAAGAGGAACTGCAGAAACTACGAACACCCAGCAGTTCCTTTGTTCATTCTCTTTCTTCAGTAATTGCTTTGTTGTGGCTACTGACGAATATTCATTGGAATAAGGGTGGGAATCACTAAGCACTTCGCAATTAGATTGGATTCTGATTCAGAAGACTGCCATGCGATTATTGATGCATCATTTGTTTTTAATCCAGGTTTTTGATTGATGTTGACCGGCGACAGAATGTTGGATAATGTTCAACTTGGATGATGTTAAATAAGTGCAATTTAAGTACAATGAATAATAATTTTTGAAAAGTGCTGCGTCGCAGCAACTTCTGCATATGACGAGTCGTCCCTCCCTGATGGGATAGTATCCTTCGGGTGTAGGTCACTCTTCAAGTTCAAGAGCCTAAATCTGTTTCAGTGACCTGCTATTCCTGTGATGCCATCATACAGCTTTATTGTGCACGCCACAGACTGTCCGGGCGCTACACTTTCCGCTTTAGAGTTCAGTCAACATCACGTTATTTATTAACATTTTAAAATAAAAAAAAAACAAAAAACGATTTTTAAAATTTGAGAGTCGATCCAGAATCGCCCACATCCACCACTAATGCACTAATGCTGAGGTGAACGTACTTAAATTAATATTAGATGTTTCTCGTCCAAATACCTGACCAGACAAAAGCTTGCCTTGTGTTTTTATCACTATGCTGGGGCTGAATAGTGTAATTCATCGTCTGGCAATTTGCAGGGGGACAATTTTGTGTTAAATTGTGAGCATGTAAAAAGCATTTAAAGATGTCTACAGCTATGAATGAGTCCTGGATGCATTCATATTTAAATCTACAGTGGGTATTTGCAGGTTTGCCATCTGGTATTTTTTCTGTCCACACAAAAAAAGTGAAAAAGGGTTATTTTTCAGTGACCTAAATGCTGTTTTCAGATTAATAGAAGGGATGAGAAGCAAACAACCTTTTAAGAAAATGTGTTGTGTAGAAGGGACCTTAATAGGGAAAGACAGATAAAGCCTTCTGTCAGTGTAGCCTTCATTACCAGTCCATTTTTCCAGTCAAGTAATCATTTTACAATGATTCTTTCCTTTTAGAGAGTTCTCCATTTTTCAGATGACAGCCTTCCAGACATGGCACAAGCCCTTTAGGTCAGTTTGCTCATACTGACACCGCCATGACCAGCGAAGGCTCAGATGGCTCCCGTTCTTCCTCCCCCATGGATCCCAGAGACGATATTTCTCTCTGGCTCTCCAGCCTTCACTTGTCTCAGTATGCTATCAACTTTACTCAGGCAGGTTACCTCACCCTGGCAGACTGCGGTGGCCTTACTGAGGAGAAGCTCCTGCAGGTGGCTCACTTTCCCACCGGTCATCGGCGGAGGATTCTGCACAGCCTGGAGGTCCTTATGACCACAGACAATTGTAATGAAGAAGTTTCTGAAATGGTTGGAAGGAAAAAGAAGCCTGTTCCCTTTCCTCGGACTGTCTATCTTAAGGAAGGGAAGAGAGTAATTTACCCTCAAAATCTACAGGCAAAAGACACTGAAGAGAAAGAAAGACTGCATGGACCCCATACTCTTCCAGCAGAGAATTGTAAAGAGAAACAGCTTAAGCAGCACCCTAATTTTATCTCCAGTGTTTCCCACACACTCCCACGAACCAACCACAAAGCACCCCTTTTAGATTCCCGATCTGCCCCTTTGGCCAGCAGCAATGAATCACTAACCCTTTCCTCACAGTCTCTGCCTTCTGAATGGGAGAGCTTTTTGAAAGACACAAGTGCTGCCACTCTGTCTAATCCACAGCAAGTTTGGAGTTTACCAGATGAAGATTGCTCAATAGGATTCCAGGGAGTAATGGTAGACAATGACATATATGAGACTAGCCAATTTACAAATTCTGGTCCAAGACCGACACGGTCCTACAAGCTAAGACACAGGCCTGTACCAGAGATTCCAGAATGCACCATTATACCACCAGTTGACCGGTATGTTATAGCTCATAATAATTAGTATTGAATTGATACCGTTTCATTTATTGCATGTTTATCTAAAGAGTATAGGATGTTTAAACGTTCCATAATGAGTAATAGAAGTAGTAAGCAGCTATGGCATGTGAGGATCCTGTTTCAGGGACGAAAGACATGTACCTCTGCAAGCTTGAAAAGGTGGAATGGCCAGTTTACAACACTGATTTATGAAAAACCTTAACATCCCAAAATGGGAAACCTGGTATATAGCTCAACTGCGACACAGTGGGTAGAATTGCCACCTTCAGAGGGGCCAACAATTTTGGGCCTTTGAAAGAATGAGGTTTGGGCCCCTACCAGAAACATTTCACACTGTTACTACTATTAAAAAAGATATCAGGCAGCTCCTAAAGTGCATAAGCCCTTAGAATTACCCTAACTCTCCCAGACCCTAACCTAACCCCTTTACAGACGCCCATAGCCACCACACAGTTTCAAGGTCATGCATTCCCTTCTAAGCTCAGGTGACTGGAGAACATGCACCAAAAAAATTCCCACACACAGTGTTTATTTTGGTTTCCTCTAAGTGCTATCCAATGTCCAGGAGAATGCATGTAGGTTATTAACTGGCATCAGATTGCCCAATGACTGTGTTAAATGGCTGGATTCACCATGATCATGGTTATTATAAATGAGGTTAAGAATAATTCATTAATTAATTATGTTATAGATATTGGATTGGCTGTTAATTTAATGTAAATGGTCCAAAAACTCTCTTTGTGATAAAAATTGATGAGACTTTAAAATAGTTTGTAACAGTGTTTAAATATATATGCATGCATGTATGTATGTATGTATGTATGTATGGAGATCAATACTAGCGATTCTACTGATCCATAGCAGTGCGTCTGTAAAATCCAGCCTGGAGCAGCACAGCGGCACAGATAATCCCAGCTGCAGCAGAAATCGAGGTACGCTCAACTTCTGCTTTATTTGCTTTATGTTCAAGCGCTTTTTCTTTTTTAATGTGATGGGTATTGATTTTATTTATTTATTTTTTTGAAATCCCACCGTTTGTGCAATGGTATTGGATCCGTCCTGGAAGGAAAAGAGGACCACTTGCTCACCTGATCCTCTCATGTACACAGAGGTCTAGTTTAACAAAATTGCAGGTGGTTTACAAATTTGCTTGTTTTTTAACATTGCGGTCGATTGCTTAAACATACTTTAAGAGGTGCCTACCGCTTCCTGTAGAGACCCTTCCAAAATAGGTTATGCAATAAAGACTAGGGAATTGGAGCATTGGGAATATTGAACTAAAGCCTTTATGTAACACTCTCGAGGTATTTCAGGCTTTTTTGTATGTATAATGTATATTTCCATTCCCCTGCTTGCTTGTAAGCTCTGGAGGATATAAGAAAGTACTAGAAAAAGAGCTGAGAGGATGCATACAGATGAAGGCTGGGGAGATGTGAATCACTTTAAAGTTTGCTGTATGGCGTTATAACAGACATTTTATCGAAAGCTTCGTTTAGCTTGATCTAGTTACGAAGCAGTGTTTCAGCATTGTTTAAGTACGTTTTAAAAAATTACTTTAATAAGGAAAGTTTCTCCCCCGATGGAGATGGATAGCATTGTCGGTTAATGGATATTGCACTGGTGCAGACAATGCATGGAGGAAGTAGTGAGGCAGAATGCGCAGTCAGAAGGTCAAGCGCAGATAATGATGAATGATGAAGCCGATCTGAAATGACGCCTGTGCAACTGCTCTGAGCTTTTCTGAGACGCTGTCTGTTATAGATGACATACTGCAGTGTGGATCAGACCCCCTCTGGTCTAGCCTTATCTAGCGGTGTGGTCCTGTCTATGAGCTGTGCGAGTGTGTCCTTCTAAAAGGAGCACTCTTTCTGCTGCCCTTTATTATCACCATCCGGAGAGCATGTTCATTTGTCACCCTGACAACCAGTCAGCCAAGCTATAGCCTTGTTGGTCAAACGACTGTTTTAAAGGCCCTTGCGTTGCTTTTCTTGTCTTTTTTCATCTCTTTATGTCTCTCCTCGTTTTGTCTCAACTCATCAGTTTGTTCTTTCTTATTGCCCATTTATTTGATTTATTTGTTGCTAATGATGTTGCGTTTAATTGCATTTTTGTATTTAAGCCCCTCCTCATGAGACACTGACATCTGAGGACATTAGCCCCTATGGTGAGATTTTCCTCTATAACACCACTGCAGAAAACAAACTAGTAAGTAAAATTCTGTTTGAACTCTGTGTCAGTGTCCCAGTCTGCCTCATAACAGCTGCGTTAATATTACTGATGTTATTTAAAATAGAACAAAGGACTAAGTGACAAAAATTAGTAGCTAAATTTTTACACGAGTGAAAGAAGAATTAGAAATACGCTGCTGTATTGAGTCTAGTCCCTCTTTCCTTTTCCACACCGTTATCTGGCCGATGATGTTATATCATCTTTCACTTCTGTACACTTCCCTATGTTGAGTCTATGTAAGTTTCAGTAACATTTTTAACACTGGTTGTAAATGCTACTGAAACCATTTAAGAGTTTCTTATTGACGCCTATAGTAAAACAACAAAAAAAAAAAAGATCAAGCTATTAAAACAAGATTGTAATGCAATCAAATTTTCAAAGGTTGTGGACCCAAAGGAAACCTTAAAACAAGACAACGAAGGAAAACTGGAACAGAAAAAATTGAGGTAGTGTTTTAACTTCACCATGTGGAGGCCAATACTAATAATAGTAGAGAATATTTTTTACACTAATGCAAAAATAATAAAAATATAATGACTATGTAATGAAATGCATTAACACATAATGTATCTGTATGACTAAACCTAGGCATGTAAATGAACGCACAATAAACTTTCTCTTCTTCGAAATAACAGGAAGCAGCAGGCCAAGCAGCAAGAAAAGGTGACAGAAAGCACAAGCAGGCCCCTTAGCGATGATTACGCGTTGCTCCAGCCATGCGTTTCTAGTCAGGAACCGGAAAGTGTGTGTTCTTTACGCAAAGCAAAGTCACTCCCACAGCCTGCACCGTCACAGCCCAAAGCCACATCACAGGTGGATTCAAGTGGTGTTTGTGATGAGCCACTGGATGCTCTCTCTCGGCTAGCGCAACACACTCTTCCTCAGCACAGCCAGTCATCAATATCACCTTATGCCTGCTTCTACGGACGCCCTAAGCAGCCAATGAAAATGGGCTGGCTGGACAAGCTCTCTCCTCAAGGGTGAGGAAAGGAATTAGGGCAAATCTGAAATAAGGATACAGTGGAAATAATAATTTGTTGTTATTCAGCAGTTTTAGTTCTCAAATGTGACAATTTCAAGGTTAAAATATAAAATTTATTGTTTTTTTTGCAACTTCCTGTTTTTTCTTCATTTTAAGAGTTTTACAATGTAAAGAAAAAGGCTAGAAAGTGTTTATAGCTGCTTTAACTTTAATGATAATATAAACTAGCTTGCTTTGTAAGTGTACCACAAAATTAGATGCAAATAAATGGATAAACTAAGAAATACAAAAATACCCCTTTAGGATATACTGCTAACGAAAAAAAAATAACTTCCACCTTTAATAGAATGGCCCATTGTGGTATTAGATGGGCGGAATTACATTTCCAAAGCAGAGCATGCATGCTGGGTGAAAATGAAGCTACATTCCACTATTTGCTGCAATGTTTTGTTTAATAATCAAAACCTAAGCGCAATCTTCTTAACAAGCCTTACATTTATTTAACCAATTAAAATGCTCGCACTGCTTTTGTAAGGTTGTCATGTGATTATAGCCTTATTGTAAATAAAAGTATAATTTTGCCTTGTAATTTTTACCTTTATGGAATTGCGTGTCTAAATAAATTCAGTCGACTCTTTTAACAAGCTGCTTTTGCACAGTTAAACAGGCGAAATTGACCATCTTTGATTTTGATGAGCGATAAAGCGTTTGGTATTATTCACATATGATACAGTCTTACGAGTTATATATACGTTCTAAAACTCTGTTAAAGTCGGTTCTAAACAGGATCGTCAAAAAAACCCCTATAAAACCTGTGTTGCACTGCTGATCAGACAATCATGGATTCAATCCCCAGGACCACCAAACTACCACTGCAGGGCCCTGAGAGAGGCCCTTTTAATCGAGTGGGAAGTGGTAGTGCAGTGGTTAAGGTGTCGGACTGCTTATTGATAGATCAGGGTACGTTTTTCAGCACCACCAAGTTGCCACTACTGGGCCCCTGAGCAAGGCGCTTATACCCCAATTGCTTGTAAGTTGCTCTGGCTAAGGGCGTCTGCCAAATACTTTAAATACAAGTGCTCAGTTGGATTAAAATATAAAGTATATGGGTGTCCAAAAGTGCCAAAAATATGAAATATATTGATAAATACTAATGAGTGCAAATATATTTTTCGATTTATTGTATAGTTTTAACTCTGTTCCTACATTCTAGAAACAGGAAACCAAATCAATAAAAAAAAAAAAAAAGTACATAACAGCTGCATCAGTGCCAAGACATGTCATAATGAAACTGCTCGGAAAACATCTACGTTATTGCTTAGTTCAGCGCTCATCGATGTGTTGCTTCTGCATGTTTTAAACCAGATGTGTTGTCATACTATGTATTACCGAGAGAGTTGGTGTTAAATTGACTGGTACCCTCTATAGTTGTTTGTGGTAAAACCAGCTGCATAAGATGATACTATGACTGATGATTGATGATGACGTGCGCTCTTTTTTTTTTTTTTTTTTTTTTTTTTTTTTTTTTTTTTTTTTTTTAATTTTTTTTGTTTTGTTTCTCTTATAGAAATCGGGTCTTTCAGAGGAGATGGGTCAAATTCGATGGGGAAAATCTTACTTACTATAACAATGACAAGGTTAGTAAAAGTGGACAGACTTATTCTTAATTATGCTACACTTTCTCAGGCGTATTTTTCACATGGGAAGAAAACCCATGTAGCATTTCGCCATCGTACACATTTTCTCATGTTCTTTTCGTACCCTAATCACACAACTAATTTTAGTCTCATCGCAAAGTATTAATATTTTGCAAAAAATCAGTCCACTCATCCAGGCTGCTTATTTTTAGCTATATTTTAAACAACGATAGATTTCTGGCAGTTAACATTAGTCCTTTTTTTATTTATCATATTATAATTATATTATAATTATTTATATTATCAAGATAATATAAAGTAATTACTATACATTATCTACTCTTAGCTTGCACAGTTAAAAATGTTTGTGTGCGAATGTATATATTGTATATATTTCATGTAAATGCATATAGACACTTACACACACACACACATTCGTACTGTTTTTAAATAAAAAGTTTCATCTGAAATCGTGCACTAATTACGTATGTACTATATTCAAGTCATTATGTCCTTCCTGACCATTAGGTATGTTCTATACAGTGTGGTTACGGGTACAACGAATGAAATGTAGTTGTTCTACATCCCCCATGTTGATCTACACATGTGGCATATGACATTACAGCAGCGAAAATGTAAAGTTGGATAATGTTTAGCTTTAACTGACGATGTAAATCGAGTGAAATTTGGCTACAAGGAACAATGCTTTCTCTTTAAGCTCCTAAAGCTACTTAAATAGTGCTTTCTGCATATAATGAGTCGTCTCTTTCCTGGACTCATGGGATAGGGAAATGTACGTTGTATGCATGCCTTAAATCCTAGGCAGGAGGAATAGATCATCCGGGATCTTTTCACATACTATATTTTGCATACTAATGATTTGGACGTACTACTCACGGCGCCTACTCAGACATTTCATACTTCCCTACTATTTAGTAGGTGAAACTGAGTCTTTGTCTAGAATAAGTTTATGGGCATAAATATTTGAGAGTTGAAAAATGATTGGCTTGATATCAACAGCAAAGACAATAAATTCATTAATCAGTTATTTGTATGCCAATTGATTGTCATGCTAAAGTTCATGATTGTCAGGCCTTGGAGAACCCGGCTGCCGTTAAATGTCAGTTAATGGTGTATTACCCCGGACTGTTAGCTGGCTAGTCAAGCTAAGGCTGATATTTTACCACTGCTGTGTTGTTGTAAATGCTGCAGTTAGCTTAAGATCTGCATTAGTTGAAGACCTGCTGCCAATAAGTGCTTGTAAGCTTGTCAAGCTTAAAACATTGCTCATAATTTAACGCTTCTATACGAAGAAGAAATATCTAATTGGACATCCTCAGGGTGCAAATATAAGCATAAATGCATTGTAATGTCACTGCATTGAGGTCAGTGCCACTGCAGGGCTGAGAATGATCAACCATCTAAATCATATCTACTCAATGGTGCTGGTGTAGCGGTCTCGGTACGTTGACGGATGAGGCGGAGGAGGATGACAAATTGGGCACGAGCTGCAGTAATTAAATGGTAAATTTTGTATGCCATGGACTTTAGATGCAATGTAGGGATAATAAAAACGCCTAACAATCCATGCGAGCCTACAGTTCTTTTTTTTTATTTGCAGATTAATAGATACGAGTGTTTCGAATGACTCCTAAGTGAGTCAAATGTAAAATGCCAAATGAATCCATCAGCTGACTGTCTTGTAAACATTGTTCTCATACGGAGCACCTAGCAGCACCACTGTACCACAGTGTGGTGGATGAAGGGGACATCGCTGAGTGTAATGGCATGTCGCCTCTCTTTAGAAATATAAAGAGAGAGAGAAAGAGAGTGTGAGTAAGGGGTTTATGGGAAAAGGTGACTTTGCTTCATGCTAGCCCGAGCGCCCGTATTCATTAAGCCGTTACGCTGCTTTAGCCCTATTTAGCTCCTTTAAATGAGGGTCGGCAGCAGAACTGCTTCCTGCTTCCCTCAGCATCCTTTTTTTTTTTTTTTTTTTTTTTTTTTCTTTAATCTTTTCTTTTTTTCCCGCTTACTCTTTTTTTTTTTTTTTTTTTCTTCTGCCCTCTCTATCTCTCTGGTGCTTTGTGGTTTTTCTCTCCCTTTGTACCTCCATGTTATAAGTAGAAAGCAGGGTTAGAATCGTGCTTAGCAGTTGGGGAAAAGAGGGAAGAGGAAGCATAAAGGGTACTGCAACTCAGCGACATTTATTTATTTCCGGTGTCACCCAGAGAAGAATTTACAGTCTAGTTCCATACAGAGTTTCTTCCTCATATAATCTAAGGATGTTTTTATTTTTTTTTTTTTTTTTTTTTTTTTTTTTTCTTGCTGCCTCAGGCTTGCTTGTTAGAATTCCAAATCTGCATTCTGAATACTGGAAAGCTAGTTTTTAAGCATATTTTATGTAAAAAACAATATACAAATAAAATTAAATTAAAATGTAGTTAATTGTCTCTAAGAGAAAATTTTTCTTTCTTCTCCTGGCTTGTAATTTGATCTGAATACAGGCGCATCTTTTATGCCCAAACAGAACGATTGTGTGCTTTGTGTATGAAACTGGTTTGTTGGACTGTCTTTAAATTAGCATAATGGCTTTATAAGCAGTCACGCCATGTTCCTTTCTCTCCTGCCACTTTTTGTTCGGCGTCAATCATACGAACTCCATGTGATGTACGCTTGTTAATCACTTGTTAATTATAGTGCTTAATTCTCCCTCATTTCCTCCTCTACCCCATAGCCTTTGATATATTAGGACATTGACATGCTCACACTCATAGCTTGGTGTTTGTAATGTGCGAGAGGGGGCGTGTGGTTGTAGAGTCAATTGTGGGTTTTTTTTTTTTTTTTTTTTTTTTTTTTTTTGGCTATCATAATATTCTTTAGCACTTTCTGCTCACGACATGTATCTTCTCGGTTTACACCTTAAAAGGCAAAGTATTTAATATAGCAGCAAGGAAACAAGATGTTAACATCTGAAACAGACTTGATGGTGCTAATTAGCCGCTGCATGTATTTTATTAATTTTAGCAAGCAGCAATACAATATTATCGGACATGTGAAACAAACCTCTGATTTATAAAATGTTATTGTAACTTCTTTTCGATGGATAATTTTAAGTCTTCATGTAAAGGTTTAGGTCAAATTATAGTAACCCTTTCATTTCTGACATCATCTGGTCTCCGCCAGTTCCAAATCATTCACAAGTCCGGAAAGGAAAAAGGGTAATACTACTGTTACGAAGTAGTGAAGTGGTGGCTCATGGTTAAGGTGTTGGACTACTAACCTGAAGATTTTAGGCTCGATTCCCAGCTCCACCAAGATGTAAAGCCAATTGCATCTTTTTTCTCTTATTTGTACATCTAAGCAGTTTAGAGTAAATGGACTTGCCTAACGGTCCAGCAGAGGCAGCTGTGAAGTCCTGAGATTCTTACTCCTGACCTTCCTATCAGCAGCATCTTAACCACTGGATGTTCCTACTTTCGCACATGCTCCGTCACAGGAAGCTGTGCCATACTTTAGAGAAAAAGCGCTGTCCACCGTTATCCACCTACATAAGCTCACAAATGCTGTGCTTAATAGGAAATTGTCCTTTTTTTGTCTTTGTTTTTTAAAATTAAATTTTTCTTAGCACATATGAGGCTTTGGGTGAACTCTAGTATTGATCTAGAAACAGTGACACGAACCAGTCAAGATTAATATGCCAATTCTAACAAAAAGCATTCAGTTTATTAGCCATCTAATACATTTTATTTCTTACATCTCATCCAGAGAAGGATGATCAATTTGAGTTAAATTAGCTTAAGCAAATATTGAGAATTCTTTGAAAGTGTCATAAAACCCTAGATTTTAACAGATTTATAATTTTAGTATCTGTTTGCTTTAATTGTAGGAAGAAAATGGCTGATTTTGACCCCCCACCCACTATTTTTGTCTTAAATTCTACATCGTGGGGGCGTCACAGGTTGTAGTAGGACTGCAGTACATTGATGACATGTTGGTGTTATTGTTATCCATGAGCAGAGTTTTGTAATCAGTTACTGAGAATGGTGGATCTTTTGGGTTGATCGTCCAACACCTTAACCATGAGCCACCAATTCCCAATTAGACATGGGACACTTGCTCGCCCCTTTTTTCTCCCCTGCTTTAAAATATTGTGAGGTAGACTTGAACTGAAACACCCTTTAATAAACAAGTAGTTAAATATCTGTGTAAGACTTTTTTTGACTGTTGACATGATTTTGACTATTAATTTGATGGTTAAAATAACACTTAATAATGAAGCAGAATTAGATAAATTCATTGGCTAAACTGACCTGCAGTGTTAAAACACTTATTAATCTCGGTCAAGAATTTCAGTGTTTCCCCTGCCAGTATATTAGAGATATATATTAAACAAACGAAAAGGCTTACTGTTATTTATTATTCAATTACATTACGTCATGTCTCTCTCTGTATCGTGCACGGCAGAGTTCCGCCCCGACACGGCCCACACACACACACACACACGCACTCACACGGGTGAGCACAATGTACAGCTTAAAATTATTTATTTATTATACTGATTGCTGTCATTAAAAGAAACAAATGAGCACCATGATTCATTTGTTTGTGTCGGTGTGTGTCAACCCGCCCCCAGACACCAACGGGGAACAGTAAATTAATTATTAGACATAAATATACTAATATACATGAACTATTATTAAAAAATATATATATTTCACTTATCTTTTGAGGCTGGTTATTTGTCAGCTTTATATTCTGATATCGTACCAAATTATGGTATAAAGCCATTCCTACTGTAGACCTTCATATTTAACATTTTGTATTGTACAATGCCAACATAAATAAATATTCAGATGGTCCAGGTTAGGATGAAGGGCCAGAGGGCCCGGGTTAGGATGAAGAGCCAGAGGGCCCGGGTTAGGATGAAGAGCCAGAGGGCCCGGGTTAGGATGAATGGCCAGAGGGCCCGGGTTAGGATGAAGAGCCAGAGGGCCCGGGTTAGGATGAATGGCCAGAGGGCCCGGGTTAGGATGAATGGCCAGAGGGCCCGGGTTAGGATGAATGGCCAGAGGGCCCGGGTTAGGATAAACGCTCTATAAGGATACAAGTTATTCTTATAGAGATTTATTAGGATTAATGCTTATAAACATAAAAAAAATGAACGTGTCAGCGGCATTTTTAACATGCTACTCTTCACTTCTCGTTATTTTAGACTCTGTCACACTATTGTCCCTACAGTCGCTGTAACTCCTGTTAGCGAATCTGATGAAACCACCAAGACATAGACAGCTGTCACTCACCTCAACATCACCTGGTGATGTCATCAAAAACCGCAAATTCCACTAGGCGTGAGAGAAGGGACCTACACGCCCTCGCACTCTTACTGACTTGGTTCAGAGCCTTCAAGTGCATTAAGTAGCCGGTTCCCTCTGGAGTTTCCTGCCAATTACATCAACCT
The DNA here is from genome assembly GCA_005784505.1 of Bagarius yarrelli. Taxonomy (NCBI): domain Eukaryota; kingdom Metazoa; phylum Chordata; class Actinopteri; order Siluriformes; family Sisoridae; genus Bagarius; species Bagarius yarrelli. Next base: position 2,067,785 of record VCAZ01000031.1, on the reverse strand, counting down.
TATCTCTCTGTGATTATGAGAGTTTGACAGCATGATTTTGTGCTCTGTGTGTGTGTTCAAATCAGGGTTTTAGAATGTCACCTGTCTTCAGATTGAGGTTGAAAAGGCTTGAAGGTAGGATTATCTCTTTGTCTGAGACCGAATTAAGGCAAATCTTCTTTCCCAAAGTTGCTACCAATTTTCTGTGAAAGTTCTCTGCTGCCGTTTTCCACCGATGTCCTCTCTATGCCTTTTAGCATATCTGCAAATTGCGACATTCAAAGTTAGTCATCATGGCTCTGTTCACTGCATTGTCTATGCAGAGCCGATGACCGCTCGGGCAGGCTTGCTTCTGGCAACATTTACAATTTATTGCTCATAATAATGGCAGAACTCGGAAGCGTGATCCAAAGTCACTGCATACCTTTTTTTTTTTCCTTCTTTGGTTCGTTTTACCTGCAGTGCCTCAACATGGCCAAATGGTGTCTCTGTAGCTCCATGGTGGAAAAGAAGCTGCAACGTTGCACTATAAGCAAGGTTAAAGGCAAAACGGCTCTCCGTGTAGAACCTGTACAATTAGGCCAGTGCCAGGACCTGCTCCACAAATCCTAATCTAAAGCATTATGAGATAAATGCTGAATTTGGTATTGGACCGGTGACGAACGATGCTGTCCGCCAGCACAAATTACAGCACTCATGCAGTACTCTTACAGCAGGTCTGCATAGTACATCTTTATTAAGCAGGTCTCGGAGCTCTGTTTTAATGTCCTCCTGTCATGCATGCACCGTATTTAATCCTAGCGCAACGCTTACATGAAGAATAGGGAACATATATGCACATCTGACGCATTATAAGTGTTCTTAAATGCAGTCTCCTTTGACACAGTGTTTGTCATAATCCATCGTCATATATGAAGTGTCAAAGCTCATCCTTAATAAACAAAGGCACATCCACATTTCTTACACGCTCACATGTTTGTGTTCGGTATCATTTGTCATCCTACACAGAGCTCCTCTAAACCCAACCCCCCCCCCTCCCCCCCCCCCCCCCCGTAACGGCTGTTTCTTGTGTTTACACATTCGCTCAACACTTCAGTCCTGTCCCTGTGACCTCAAAAATAACAATTAAAATTTGTAATTAACGTTAACCCACATAGCGGCTAATTATCTGTACTTAGCTTCCGAAAAGATGCGCTCGTTTTCTCTTTTCACTCATTCCTCGCTCCTCTGTTCTTCCCCGCCGTCCAAATTTAGACGGAGAGAGACTTATTAGAATGCTGCTAAGTTCATAGCCCTAGCGCCGTTGCAACGGGAGAAGTGCTAAATTGGAGAGCGAGCGAAATCCCACGGAAAGGAGATAGCCGCCCCTCGCCATAATTAGGGTTAGCTGTAGCCGCCACTGTTAATATCGGGCCTTAATTTGCGGAGATAGCCCTTCCTATGACCCCCTTTTCCCTTCATCCTTTGCTGCTCTTTTTCTTTCTACCTTATGCAAGCATTTGTTTGCTACCTTCTTCCTACCTTAGTTCTTTCATCACAATATGTTGGCTGTCGCCCCCTCCCTGCTTCCCATTTGTTATACATTTCTTTACTCCTTGCACCTCCCACTGCACCACCATTTCCCTTTTGTGCTCACTAAAGAGGGAGTCCCTTACTCAATCATCTCTGCTATTTCTGGACCGAAAAGTCCAAAAATAGCGCAAGGTCATCATTGTAATTAAGTGGCAGATAGAATGTACAAATCAGTCTCGATCTAGCAAGATTAAAAATTCACTTGGCCATAGGTCATGTGTAGAGAAGACAGAAGCTGCCTGCTGCTGCTGGAACTTTTTCCTAGTGGAGTCAAAAAAGGAACGTAGTCAAAAAAGATATCACTGAAACTCTAATTGTCAAGCCTGAGGCCGACTTGGCAAGCTCTTTTGCCCTTGAGTTAGTGTAAAGCAAGCACAGCGGGACCAAATACCCATTTTCCTAAGCAAGCGTGCACCGTTTTCTCCTGAAATCCCTGTGATTTGCCAAGCTGGAATTGTTTGTTGGAGTGGGAGACTAGTATTAGTATTCGGACCAGCTAGATGCTTGTGTGTGTGTGCTTTTCACATAGTTTGAGCACACCTAGGAATTTGCTCCAAGGGATGTGTGTGTGTGCATGCAAGCATGTGTGTGTCTGGGTGTATCTTCTATTCCATCACTCTTTTTTAGCAGATGTATGAGAGTCGGGTTTTACTTCACTGTGAAGTAGACGCCGGCAGTGTGTGTGGGTGGAGTATGAATGTGATTGTCTTTTAAAGTAGCGAGACTGAATGTTTTCTCTCTCTCGCTTGCTCTCTCTCCCTCTCTCTCTCTTTCCCTCTGCAGGAGATGTACTCTAAAGGACTGGTCTCTTTCCAAGCTGTTAAGCAGGTGCGCTCTGTGGGAGACAACAAATTTGAGGTGGTCACCTCAGTGAGAACCTTTGTTTTTCGAGTAGAAAAAGAAGGTGAGACTTTTGTATTTATCCATTCCCTCCTCCTTATTTCCAGCCTCTCTTTGCTTCCTACGTTGTCTTTATCCTTGTAATTTCACCCACGTTCCTCCACAGGAGGCACGAGTTAGTCAGAATTTTCGAACCCATTGTCTGGGTGCAGAGATGATTTCTCTGATGTCTTCAATTGCCACAGTGATTATTATTATTATTATTATTATTATTTTTATTATTTTTTTTTTATTATTATTTTTAATACAATTAACACAGGTTGATATTTCTATTTAAACGTGACTGTAATGAAACTTGTTTACTGTCTACTGTTTTTGTAGCATATCAGCCATTACCACATATAAAAAATTAAACATACCTACTCGTCTTTCTGTTCATATAGTTTTTTTTTTCCTTGACACCACACTTATATGGCCAAAAGTATAAAGTCTCACTTAAACTTTTTATGAGAACTTAAAAAAAGGCTCCAATATATTGTGGGTTGTGGCTGTGGGGATTTTGCTCGTTCAGCCGCAATAGTGTTCGTGAGATCAGACACTAATGAGGTCTGGGTGTACAGTCAGTGTTCCGGGTTTATCCCGAAACTGTTCAGCGGGGTTGAGTTAGAGTCGGGGTGTTTTTTTTTTTTTTCAGGAGTTTTTTTTTGCGCAGGTGTCATGCTGGAACAGCATTTGGGCTCTTTTGATCCAGGAAGAAAAATCTTTGAAAGTTAATGGTACAATAGGTGATTGTCTTCAAAAACATTTTGTTCTGCTGGTCTCTTCACAGCCTGATAGCAGTGGTTAAGTTAGGGGCGGTCTAAATGCTAAATGCTACTTAGGCTAAATGTGTATGTGTAATATGTATATATATATATATATATATATATATACATACACACCCACTGTGGAAGTCGTAGGACCAAGAAATGTCAGTCAATCAAAATGTTCTGTCTAAACGTATGTATGTGCATACCTCTGCACACCCTGTTCACACAGAGCGAAACCCTAATTAATATCAGTGTTGCGTTTCCACACTGGAGTCGACTACAGGATACAAAGGGTCGGAAAGCTGGTGCCTTAGTTGCAGTATTTCTTTTTGGACAGGAAGGAGTATGGGTGTGATTGGATTTTGGTGTTTTGATAGTAAAGCTTAGCCTTGGGTGTAAAGTGTAGCCTTGGGATGGTAAACTAAATGATGCATATTTGGGGCAGCTCTTTAACCAGATGAGGTTAAAGCTAATATAGACAGTGTTTCTGGTAAACCCGGTGTTTTGCCTAAACTTGTCTAAATTTACCAAGAAAACTAACATGAACAGGTCTACTTTCACAACTTCAGTCCAAGTCTAAACACAGTGGGACAAAACCCCAAACTCAAGCAACATCATGTAGGGAATATATTTAACCAAGCAACATCAACACAATAAAAAAAAATCAACCCAAATAATTCATGTACACATTTTTATGTCCAGCGCTAGAGAAAGAAAATTATTTCTGTTGCAGATTCCCTGAGGTTTTATAGTGTCTACAAATTTTGGCAAGCTGTATTCCACTCTGATCATAGGAAATGTCCATATTTTGAGATAAGAGCTTTACCAGTGTGATATGGTGCCTTCCTTAGTATGATTTTAATCGTCTCCCAAACGTTTTATTAAGCGGTTTTAATTTCACCTGATTCAGATTTTAGTTTAGCGTAAAAATTCCCGAAACTAGAGCTATGCAAACATGCTGCTTATTTACGAATGACCTACTAAAAATAAATTACTGTGTTTCTATTAGAATCCAGTGACGCTGCTTAGGCTTCTATTAGGTGTAAGTTTTGCCGAAACTAATTTTGTTCTGTAATAATAATCTGTTCTCTGTACAAGAGCATCAGTTGAAATGCTTGTCGGATGCAATCGAGCAATCCTTTCAGCCATGGTAGACGGGAACGCAATCTCCTTCACTCCACACCGCATCTCCTCCTGTTTGCTGTGCAATCACTTTCTCTCCCTTTCTCTTCCTCCCTCGCTGCTCTTACCGTCTCTCTCAGACTTTCTCAAACAGAATGGTGTGTGTGCTCCTCTCACTGCTCATCTCCTTCGATTAGTGGAGCCCTTGTCTGGTTTAATGAGAGCTTTACTCTCCTCATCTCTGCTGTTTGGATTCGGCCAACCAACACAGTGTAGACATGCTTTCACGCTGAGCCGTAACACGCTGCCAGCCGCGGTGACTACAAAAATGATGAAGGATGATGATGGCATGATCTTAAAGATGTGCATTAAATGTCCCGGCTGAGTGCATTGTAGTCAGTTAGGGTTGGAAGGGTTTGCCGGAGTGTTATTTATATCAATTCTGTGATGTCTTGCAGGGAAAGTCAGCATCTGCTGCAAACAGGCGTATTTATAAAGCAAATAAAAGCCCTGTCTCTGGGTCAGGATTTGTCAGCTGGCTGGATGTGTAATAGGGCTGGCTGATAAATGATATTATATCGAATTGTGCTACACTTTTGTCTATAATGATGAGGACATTTTTACTCGATATGGATTAAACCCATTTAATGTTCCATCGCCCTACTGGTGGGACAATGAGTGAAACCTTTGTTTCGTACAGCAGTCAGGAAGAAAAAAGCTAAAAATGTAACATATCTTTGCATATTTCAATCCAAGGAACATCAGCTTTCCAAACATTTTAAGATAGAATAAACACAGGGTACAATCAGTGTCTTAGTCAGATCGCCAACAGCCAAACGTACATTCACAACAAACTGACCTATAAAGCCATAAAAATCATGTGGTAAAGTATTAAATAAAATTGAGTGAAATATGAAGTCCAGACATATTTATATGTCGATAAACATCCACGAATGTTGCAGACGCCAAGCTCAAAATGTGAGTCGAGATGCCTGTGCTAACAGGAGGCAAACACTACACATAACTATCAAAATGTCTGCTGCACTTGACTTAAACATGGCATTTAGATGCTGTTTTCAAAATAAAAGTACCAGATGAGTAAACTAATTTAATTTTAATTTTTATCTGTTTTTGATAAACTCTATTTGGATTATTTGTGCCTTCAGTCATTGTTGGGAATTTTTTTTTTTGATCAATATGAAAAAAAAAATATCGAGATTATGCCATACCGCCCAACTCTGTTTGGTAGCCCCTAAATAAAGTTTAAACAGCCAGTGCTATGGCTTAAGGCAGGTTTTTAAAAAAAGTAAAAATGATCTGTCTCATTTATAATACGTCTTTGTCTATCTGATTTTGTGACCTATGGATCCTTTTAATTGTCCCCTGTTAGTCTAGATGAGGGGTTTAGCAAAGCTTTTTCATTAGCAGCAGGCCTGTGTAAAGGACGGAGAGACAGCTCATGCATCTCTAAAAGACTTTAAACCGGCTTGAGGGGAGTCATCAATCTTAAGACAAACACAAGAGGTGGTGAAAAGCAAATGAGTGGGTGTAAGGGTTAGGGGTGGATGGCGAAAAAGGAAAAGGCTACGGCTGAGCAGAGAGGGATGGAGAGGGAGAAAGAGCACATGGTGAATAATTTAGATGCGCAGGAATATGTATGGGGTGTTTGGGATGGCCACAGCTGTTCCGTGTTGTTGCCAGGTTACAGGTGTGGAGGTCTCCCCAGGTGAACATCAGCGATGCAGAAGTAAAGTTTATAGAGTTGTTCTGGTATTGTGGCGGTGTTTCATTTGTGTGGCAAGAGTAAGAAATAAGCACTCGTTAAAATACAACACCCAATAGTTCCCAGACTGGAACAGACACTCGAACCCGTCTGCCGCCAGTGTTGCGTCTGTCCGCAGACTAGAAAGAATTATTCACATCGTTTGCTCAGCTCCCATCCTGTCTTCTATTTCATGCGAGGCTGCAGAGTAGGAAATAAAACTCACATTACGCAATGCTTTTATAGTAGATTAAAAACACATCAGGGAAGGCATAATATGATACGGTTAAAGACCAACCTGCGTTATTTTGGCCTGAATTATTGATGCTTGTTAAATAATGCAAAAGCGAAACACCCACGGAACATTCGCTGGGAACTTCAGAGATTAGTCAGGATTTACACACATCCTAATGAAATATCTTTATTTTATTTTTATTTTATTTAATTGTTTATTTAAAGCACTCCTTTGCATGTTGTGGCATTTGGTGTCATCGGTGTACACTGCATATACATCTCGGCAATAATGCCAGGGCTTGTTGTCCATCGGGGGGTGTGGTGGCGTGTTTTACAAAAAAATGGGTGAAAATTGTCCATAGCCTTTTCTTTTGTTTTTCTTTGGCTGTGGCACCAATAAGCGTAACTTTTTAACAGAAAGCGTGTCTTTCTGCACTATTGCACTGTTCTGCATTGTTTTGTAGCAGAAATATTGAATACTGAAAAAAAATCAGACATAAGGAAGTGCACTCAAAGTAGCCTAAAAGGATTCTGGGTCACTTGATGTACTGTAGGGCTGTGTATTAGCAAGGGACTCAGGATTCGATACATATCACGATACATGGGTTGTGATGCAATACATCACGATATATTGCAACACACCCTGTAAAATAAAAAAAAAAAAAAAAAAGTACTAACCAAATAGATGAAAATACAAAGCCGAAGTTTGTTGTTATTTTTAAAGCCAATGTTCACTTCTGAGACGATGACTGCATGTGTCGGTGACAACTACGGGAGTGAAGGAGGAAGTTGTTTGACACGCGCTGAAGGTTTTAATTTAAACATAAATCAGTTTAAAACATACTAGAGGTTAGAATATCAATACTGTATTGGTCCTCCCATCAGGCACTCACCAAACACACTTCCGTGAACAAGAGGTCTTAAATCAGTGGGAAAAAAATCACTGTATTGTACTAGTGGTGTTGGATTACACCGGTTGGCCGTCATTCACTATTGATTTAGCATTACTAGTAAAGGAGTTACTATTTTAGATTAGGAAAGTGGGTAGTTATTTGTCATTAAAAGTATTTTTATATAAATAATAAATCAACATCCATGCAAAAAAACGTAATAAATGATTGATTATATATATATATATTTTTTTAGTTTGAGGATGAGTAGTATGTTCCAGTCAATTGTACAGGAAGAGTTGTTGGTGCAACAACGAAAAGTCATGTGGACTAAACAGCTGATCTGTCGGTCAATATATTCGGGGTAATCGGATTGGAGAATTTATCATCACTGTGATAATGATTTGATATCGTTTGAGCCGTGTTGTTTATTCCTGTTTGCTCATGCCGAAGGTGCAGGTCTAAGGGATAAGGGGAAGCGGTAGCCCTGAGCAAAGCCCTTAACCCCACAACTCCGATGGATAAACAAATGAGAATGTAAATCTATAATGGCGTCTTCTAAATGCCAAGCATGTTCATGTAAATGTATAAACTCTATTCAATCACAAACAATAAGCTGTGTTAGAGCGGTAGAGCAACATCAGCACTAAACATCAGCTTGTTGGCACAGAGTTCGTCCTGCTTGGACTCTCTCTCTCTCTCTCGTGTGCTGCCTCTTATTGTCTTTTGTCTTTTTTTTTTTTTTTCAGCTTGACGGTCTCTCTCTCTATCTCTTTCTCTTGCTTGTCTCTCTCTCGCTCTGTCTCTCTCTCTCTCGCTTAGTCTCTCGTTGTAGCTTGTCTCCCTTCACTGCTGCCTCTTTTTCTTACCTGCTCTGGCTGTTTGTCTTTTATCTCTCGATCGTCTTTCTCTTCCACACTTGTCTCTCTCTTTTGTTTGTCTCGCTCTCCGTCTCTTGCTCATCTCTCTCTCACTTTCGCCTGCTTGTCCCTGTTGCACCTTTCTCTCTCTCATGCTGCCTTGTACTCACTTGTTCTAGCTTGTCTCTCGCTTTCCTGCTGCCTTCTTCTCTTACTTGCTTGGGCTCTCTCGTCTTTATCTCTCGTTTTTCCTATTCTCTTTCTTTCATGCTTGTTTCTCTCTCTGTCTCTCGCTGTTTCGTTCGTCTTCCTTTATTCTCTCGCTTTTCTTTCTTGCTTGCTTCTCTCAATCTCTCCTTCTGTCTTTTGCTTGCTGGTCTCTCTATATCTCTCGCTTGCTCGTCTCTCTGTTTCTCTCTATCTCTCTCGCTTGCTCGTCTCTCTCCCTGAAACCAGGTGTTGCAGACCTGCATAAAATGAGGGCATCCAGCTGTTAATATTTCTCAGCTAGTGTGTGGGAGCCCCTGTAGTCTCATTTAAACCAATTTCAGGGGACATCTTGTGCTACACGCTTCCAATCAACAGCACACACACGCACAAAATCCTACCCCGAGGAGACACTGGGGCTTTTTGCATGTAGGCTTCATTTGCAGATTTTGAAAACTTTGCAAAAGTATGCCATGCAATATCAGGCTTCTTCTCTTCTAATTCCCTCCTGCCACCATGTCTTCCTATTCATACACGGGGAAATGTGCATTAAAAAAAAATCCCATATCATATATTTACACTTGTGTGCACTTGCATATACTGTTCACCTGGGAGAAGACCCAATATAACTCTGTTTTCTCAGTCTCTATCTCCCTCTGTCTGATTCTTGCTTATACAGACACACACACACACACACACACACATACGATCCTAACAGCTTTCTCTCCTGTGTGTCCCACCCTCAGGAGAGCGTCAGGAATGGCTGGTGGTGCTGCAGACTGCTCTGAAGTCTCGCTTATCCGTTTCCCAGACGTCCTGTAAACTCGGCGCCAGCAAGAGTGGCTACGTAGAGATGCGCGGCCACAAAGGCAAAGTTTACCTTAGTCTCACGGGAACCATAATCCGACTCTGCAAAACAGACCAGGTAGATTTTTTTTTATTTTTTTTTTAGTTCAGACGTTTGCAATTATATTTCTCTATTCAAGACAAAACCTGTTTTATTTCTTGCCTTTTTTGTGTGTTAATAAACTGGTGCCGTCATATTGTGTAAGGCTCTGTGCTGAATCTTGTGTAAAATAATAAAAAAAACCCACACACGCACATTTTAGGTCTTACTGTCCTTATGAGACCTTTATATAACTTATCTTTTTGGGGACATTTGGCCAGTGCCAAAAAATGCAGATGTCCTTATCCTGGTGGGAACAATCAGTCCTCATTAATGTCTTAAATTTATGCTCGTACACACACAAACTTGTCTTGGTATTTCTATTTTAAAATAAAATGTCGTCTATTTTTAAATAAATGAGCTGCCGATTGTCCCCAGAAAGATATAATGACGCTCCCCACACACATTCTTAATAGCCAATAAAGAAACTATTTTTTTTAAATAAATACAGTAGGTCCACACCAAGTTATAGATTTACTGTCACATACACACACTATCTGCAGTCATGAACTCATTATTTTTCCGAATAAGCAAAGACCAGGCAGCTGATTCTAGGCATGTAAAAAAGAAATTAGGAGACCTTATTAAATAATTAGTTCATTATTAATAAATCTTAACATATCAAGTGACTTAATTGCAGGTTAACAACAAAAATGACTAATTAAACAAAAGATTTTAACAAAAATGTGTATTATAAATGAGGGAAAAGTTAGGACACCCTAACCCTTAGTAGCTATTGTTACCCCCTTTGGCTGAAATAACTTCAATAAGACCCTTCTTGTAGCCATCTACCAGTCTCTCACATCAGTCTGAGGAAAGTTTGCCCCACTCCTCAATGCAGAATTCTTTCAGCTGTAAGATGTTTGAAGGGGTTTCTTGCATGTACAGCCCGTTTCAAGTCGCCCTCAGCATCTCAATGGGATTCAGATCAGGGCTTTGATTCTGCCATTCCAGGACTTTCGATTTCTTCGTTTTAGCCAGTCCTTGGTGGATTTACATATTGCAGGGTCCAGTTCTGCTTAAGCTTTAACCTTTTTACAGATGGTCTGAAATGTTCCTCAAGCACCCTCTGATACACGGTAGAATTCACAGTGGAATTGATGATGATGATGATGATGATGATGATGAGCTGGGCAGGTCCTAGTGCAGCAAAGCATCCCCAAACCAGGACACTTCCACCTCTATGTTGGTATGAGGTTCTGTTCCTAGAATGTCCTCTGTTGCAGTGTCCAAATAATTTCATTTTGGACTCATCTGTCCAAAGAACATTATTTCAAAAGTCCTGGTCTTTGTCTGCGTTCTCTTTGGCAAATGTCAGTCTGGCCTTCGTGTTTTTTCTTGGAGAGCAAAGGTTTCTCCCGTGAAAGTTAAACTTGTGCAGTCCAGAGCATGCTTTAGGTCCTGTAATGGTAACTTCTTTTAGCATTTTGTGGTCTGCTTACGGGGTGAATTTTTCTGGACAGCCAGACCTGGGCATGTTTTAAGTTGTTTTGAACGTACTCCACTTGTAGACTCGTTTGCGGACAGTGAAATGGCTGAGTTTAAAATCTTTTGAGATCTTTTTAAATCCCTTGCCAGACTGCTGCAAGGCCTCAGACAGCTCTTTAGATCTCACCATGGTGTTCACGATCACTTCAACAGACAAAAGCACACCAAACTAAATGTCTGAGGTTTAAATAGGGCCTCCTTTCAAAAACTGAATAACAATGTTCTAATCATTTGTACTTGATGTGACCTGTGTGTAATTTCAGCCATTTTAGGTTGGAATAGCTGTTGGGATGTCCTAATTTATTCCTCACCAGAAATTCTTTTTTTTTTAAAGTAGATTTTACAGAAAGTCTTTTTTTAGTTTTAATTGTTTAGTTATATTACTTGAATCTCTCAGTATTGCTAAAATATCCATATGTCTAAATATGATAAACACATAGGCTTTCATAGGGTGTCCTCATTTTTACACGACTGTACATAACCAACACACTCGCGTTCTCCTTCTTCCATGTACACATGCGCTATGTATTATTTTTTTCCCTTCATTACTTTCCTCGTTAGCGTGAAGAGAGGTCCTTTGTCTTAATTATGCAGGGAAATTTCTCTTCGTCAGCTAATTGATAGGGAGAAAGCGAGAGCGAGTAATAAGAAGTAGAATAAATGGAAATTGATTGCATTGCTTTTGTTTTAAATCTTTCCCCCCAGCCAGCACAATGTCACGCGTGGGGAAAATAGGGGAAGCACGGGACACGGGAGCAGGGAGTTGGATGGAGAGAGACAGTGATGGAGGGAATGTTGAGGAAGGTGAAGACAGCGAGGGGGGAATTGAAGAATGGAGGGAAGGTGAAAGAGCACAGCCGAACGAGAACGAGGGAGGGAGGCGCAGAAAGAGTGAAGTGGGCGACTCTGTTCATGTTCAGCGGACTGGAGTATTTAATTTAACAAGATGAACGAGCTCGCCACTGGGTCTCTCTGTTCCCTCTCTTTCTCCTCTGAGGCGAGCCTGCAGTCAGCTCTGCTGCCCTGATCAGATGTCACCCTGTGCTTCCCCACAGGAACCAGAGTCACGGCAAACAAACAAAAGTGGTCGCCGCATGGCCCCATTTATTGTTGCATCGATCCTCTGCTCAGCTACCAGAGCAAAGCCCAGAGAGCTGGCAAAGCTCAAACAAACATCAATGTATGCAGGGTTAGATTTCAGCACAGCAGACCATTTATCTGAAAGTATGGCCAGGTCTGTTAAGACATCTTAAATCATCTTGATCATTTGCTAAGTGGACCTGTGAAAAGATTTTTCTAAAAGCCAGATGTTTTGGATCCATGACTCATTAAGTTACAAACAGCTGACGATGTAATGGGGACGTTTTTTAATAGGGATGTAAGGATAGATTACATCCTCCAAATATTAGTGCAGACTAAATGCTTGAACGCAAAAATTAGAACATGGTATAGTAAGTCTATTATTTTAACATTATTGTACATACTGGACCAATGTCTAGACTATGTGGTGTCCATATGTAGGAAATAGGAAGTGATATAAAATTCAGCCACAATAGTGTACAGCGGTTTATCATTTCATAGGCGTCTGGGTACCATCGGAATGTTGGTTATTATCCGTAATGTGGTCATCTTTTCAAGCTGGGTTTACACTGGTCAAAATCTGGTCATCTGGGACAAATTTTTAAATCCTGAAGAATTCCTATCTGTTGGCTTTGATGCCTAGTTTGACATGTTGACCAACAGCTGATTGATGGCCATTGTGAAAAAAAAAAAATCAGACACTTAACTGTAGTGTGACTTCTACGACGACGACCGTCAAACCAAGAACTTATAGGAGCGCCGAACATGAAGTAATCCGCTTGACAACTTCAAACCACCTCAGGAAAATATTGAAACGAGTCTTCGAGACATCAAGAAGAAAAACGTAGTGTGGCATGTTAAGCAATTGAAGGTAGAGAGTTTTTTGTTTTTTTTTGTTGTTTTTTTTAGCTTTGCTGCTAGCTACCCTTAGCGAGAGAATACTTTTAATGTTACCGACTGTGTCATGAATTGATGATGTAAAACTCCAGTCCAGTCTCCTTGTCTGCGTCTGTTTTTTTGACGGGTTTGACTGAGATCTTTCAGTGTGTCATATTTAAACAGTTTGACAAACAACAAGGACTAGGAAAAAACCCACTGATTATTATGATCTGATCAGTATCTACTATTCCGTTCGATTTCAGTCATATACTGCATGATAATAAAATTCCAAATATAATTTATTTATGTACCGGTTTATCTTTAATAAGTCAGCCCGAGAAAAAAACCTGAGATTATATAAGGTTGGAAAAAAACCCCTTACTTTACATGGAACCCATTCTCATCCTGGTGACACCAGAGGGTGTAATTATTGATCATTTTCCTTCTAGTGTATTATGTGGTCCAAAATTTGCAATTATGCAATCAGTAAATTCACTCTGGTTTGAATATTAAGTCCATCTTGGTTTTTTCAATCGTTTAAGGGTTCGAGTGCAAAACTTACCGTGGCGAATTTCCTGGTTTTTAAGTGGTACCATTTACAGTAATTACATGCTTTTTATAGTCCATCCTTGTGAGGTCATCCTCAGCAGCAGGATTTCAGCCTGATGTAGGGCATCCGAATGAATCAGGCAGGTCCTCTTAGCAGATCACTAATGTGCTTTGTATAAGTTTGTTATTTATGCTCGGCTACACATCCATCAGCTGCGCATAATGAACTGCACCGATCTACATTTTATTGATCTGTGATCTTAAAGAAATCAAGCTTACCTATAAACACACTGTACCCAAAATGTGCCAAACACTAAATGAACCTTGTTTGACTTAGCTGGGCTTACATTGTGCGATTATTTTATTTTTGTTTAAAAGCCTTTTGCGATTGTTGTTCGTCAGAATGTATGAACATGATCCCCGTGTCACGCTGTAGGATCTCAGACATCCTAATGTCAGTCAAAGCGCATCAAAAATGGACGCACACAAGAATACTGTCTCACTAAATGCTAACTAGCAGCAAACAAACATCCATTTTCCCTATATAACTCAATAAACTTTATTTTATGCTGTATTGTCCACCTGACTCGTCACGCTAATTGCGTCATCAAGTCGCCGTGCCTATTGGTTCTATTTTTGACGGTTGTCATACAAGTAAAGAAAATTTATGTAACAGTCGTTATTCGGCTGTCGGAGAACATGTCAAACTAGCGATCATCTTGGCGTAGGATTATAGGAATCTTTTAGGATTTGTCTCAGACAACCAAATCGTAGCCAAAATTGCATAGTGTAATCCTGGCTTTAGACAAATTCCCACCAATTCTGATATAATAAATAAGGTGTACATCCTCCAAGACACATGAAGCCATCAACTTGCAGCACATTCAGGGTTCAGGGCTATCCGCCCTCTTCCACATACATAACCTCTCAGATGCTCATGCTTGGCTAGTGTCATGATGATTGACAGAGTGAGAGAAAGAGAGATTGCACTAAAAGTCTGTGATACTGTCTTTATCTAATTCTCGATCCTCCCCTCTTATTCTCTCTCTCTCTCTCTCTCTCTCTCTCTCTCCGTCTGTCCGTCTTTTCTCTCTCTTTGTAATTTGAGTTTGAAATAATTGCACACATTCTAAATAAACCATCTTCGATTTGACATGCTAATTCTTCTATTCACATGCAAGATGCTCCAACAAAATTAGTTTTCTCCCATGTGCTAGTCCTTTATCCTTATGGATTATATTTTCTAGGGGAAAATACGCTTGACTGTAGCACCGTACAGCATAATGTTATGAATGTGATTCTGTTCAAGGATTTCAACAGTGGGATAGCGATCACCGTGGTGGATCTGACGGCTGCCTGTGTCAAACACATGGACCGAAAAGGCTTCGAGATCAACACCCCTTTTAAATCCTTCTGGTAAGTGTGTGTGTGTGTGTGTGTGTAGGTCTTACACTCTAAATATTCAAAACTGCAAAACTTTTTAAGGTGATATGACAGGTCAGTAAAGACCTTCAAACCTTTTATAAGCTACTTAGCAAGTTGCCTTAAATACAATAAAATTTAGTAATCATATGTGCTGTTGAGTTATTTAGTATTATTGCTTAATTTTAATGCAGGGGATATCAATATTTTTAACAAGACTCATTAATTATTTGCTGTTTTGAGATTAAGAGAACTTTTAGTCATTAGCGTTTGCTGGATGACATGGTGTAAATGTGATCATGATTATTTCTGTGTCTCTCTGCGTTGATTAGGGTGTTCAGCGGGGGGGGGGCACTAACAATTATGGGCCCTATGAAAGATATGGCTTCATGTACACTACAGATCTTGATGCCCAATTACGATTTTGTGACTATATATTGTTTTTATCTTTTAATCTACTTTTAAAACTGGCCCGTAGCCGATATCTGCAAAACAACACAAGGTTAGCCGTACTGACCGGAAAAAAAAAGGAAAAACCGTGCGATAATTCATGTACGCAATGGATAAAGACGAAATCATTAAATATGATGTGGAAGCAAAATATTGAATGAAGGTTGGCAAAACAACGCTCTATTAAGGAGAAAAAAGGGGAAAGCCCTTGTTGCAGCCTG
This sequence comes from Bagarius yarrelli, assembly GCA_005784505.1. NCBI lineage: Eukaryota > Metazoa > Chordata > Actinopteri > Siluriformes > Sisoridae > Bagarius > Bagarius yarrelli. The sequence continues at coordinate 2,052,475 of VCAZ01000031.1, read as the reverse complement.
CTGTATATATTTTGCGCTAAGCTGTATATATTTTGCTGTTGGTGTTCATCTGAGTTAACATCATGCACCACCATCGCTTATTCAATAACGTTCGACTTGCATTGACGGGTAAAATTCTTAACTGTCTGTTTACATGGCAGACGCTAATGCACCTATCCGAATCATATCCCATTTATGAGGCCTGAAACTTATCTGAAAATATCAGAATCCATGCATGTTATTTATTTTTCCTCTCCTACATGCAGAGTAAATGCGGCCCATGCGGTTGGGCTTCTTATCACACACATTTTGCACTCTTACTACTAATAAAAACAGATCGGTGGGGCCTGCAAAGTGCGTGGGCTATTAGAATCGTCCCAACTTTTCCACCTTTAGCGGCGCCGCTGGTTATGAGAAAAGATAGTTTATTTATGTCTTTTTGTATATAAGATAAGAGAAGATAATCTTTATTGATCCCACAGTGGGGAAATTAAATTGTTACGGTGGCTCAGATACAGAAACAGTTACGTGCAAAGTAGGAAAATAGAAAAAAATGTGCAATAGAAAAGTGCAAATTGTGGGAAATAAAAACAATTTACGATAAACATTTTTAAAAATCTAAAAGTATTTACAGTTATGTGCATCTGTAGTTAGACTGTTGAGTTGTACAGTCTAACAGCGGTGGGTATGAAAGACCTGCGGAACCGCTCCTTCCTACACGGAGGGTGTAACAGTCTGCTACTGAAGGAGCTGCTCATAGCCTCCACGGTCTTATGCAGTGGGTGAGAGGTATTGTCTATGATGGATGTCAGCTTAACCAACATCCTCCTCTCACCCACCTCCTCCACAAGAGTCCAGTGGACAGCCCAGGACAGAACTGGCCCTCCTGACCAGTTTGTTGAGTCTCTTTCTGTCCCGGTCCGTGCTGCCTGCTCCCCAGCAGACCACAGCGTAGTGGATAGCAGAGGCTACCACAGAGTCATAAAAAGTCCTTAAGAGAGGCCTGCCCACTCCAAAGGACCTCAGTCTCCTCAGAAGGTGGAGGCGACTTTGGCTCTTCTTGTACTGGGCATCGGTGTTATGAGGCCAGTCCAGTTTGTTGTTAAGGTGAACTCCCAGGTACTTAAAACTGTCCACGACCTCAATGTCAGAGCCCTGGATGGTCACCGGTGTGTAATGTGGTGTCCTCCTGTGTCCGCCTCCGAAAGTCAGTCACCCTCTCCTTCGTCTTACTGGTGTTTAAGCACAAGTGATCGCGCTCACACCAGTCCACAAAGTCCATGATGACTGACCTGTACTCCAGCTCGTTTACTCCAGCTCGTTCCCCCCAGACACACAGCCAACAATGGCCGAGTCGCCAGAGAACTTCTGGAGGTGACAACTGTTGGTGTTGTATGTAAAGTCCGAGGTGTAAAGGGTGAAGAGGAATGGTGAGAGCACCGTCCCCTGAGGGGCCCCAGTGCTGGAAACAACTACCTCAGACACACAGTTTCATAGCCTCACAAACTGTGGCCTGCTGGTGAGATAGTCCGATGTCCATGAAGCCAGTCTCTTCCGTCCACTCCTGCCCCTTCCAGCTTCTCTCTCAGAAGAGCCGGCTGGATGGTGTTAAAGGCACTGGAGAAGTCAAAGAACATGACCCTCATAGCAGTTCCGGCGGCCTCCAGGTGAGTCAGCGCCCGGTGCAGCAGGTAGATGACCGCGTCATCCACCCCGATGTTTGGCCTGTAGGCAAACTGCAGCGGGTCCGTTGTGGTGCTGACCACAGAGCGAAGGTGGCTGAGGATGAGCCTCTCCATGGTCTTCATCAGATGGGAGGTCAAGGCTACTGGTCTGTAGTGGTTTGGCTCCTTAGGGTGCACTGTCTTAGGAACAACGGAACCACACAGGAGGTCTTCCACAGGACAGGGGACCGTTATCAGACTCAGGCTCAGGTTAAAGATGTAAGTGACCACCTCACAGAGTTGGTCAGCACAGTCCCTAAGCAGTCCAGGGCTGATGCCGTCTGGACCTGCGGCTTTCCTGGTTTTAAGCTGCCTCAGTTCTCTCCTCACCTGATCTGAAGTTAGGGAGAGGGGGTGGAGGTGGGGGGCAGAGCTGGGCTGGTTATGGAGGGGGGTGGTGTGAAGTGGTGAGAGTGCGTGGGTGTACCCGCTGGACTGGAGATGTGTGAAGTGGGGGGAGGAGGGCTGGGAATCAAACCTGTTGAAGAACAGGTTTAACTCGTTGGCCAAGCACTGGTCTTCATCAGCTGTCCCCGTGCCTGCTATCTGTCCGTGGCCAGTGATGGTCTTCAGGCCTCTCCAAACATCTCGAACGTTGTTCTGCTGCAACTGCTCCTCCAGCTTCCTCCTGTAGGTGTTCTTGGCCTGTCTGATCTTTTATTTATGTCTCTCTCGCTCTCTCTCACTCTTTTTCTCTCTCTCTCTCTCCCTCTCTTTCTCTCCCTCTCATTGTCTCCATCTCTCTATATTGCTGTCTTTCTCTCTGTCTCTGTCTCTTTGTCTTTTGTGTGTCTTTCTGTCTGTGTCTCTCTCTCTCTCTCTCTCCTCTCTCTCTTTCTCTCCCTTCATCATCGCCTCCGTCTCTCTATATTGCTGTCTTTCTGTCTCTCCCTCTCATTGTCTCCATCTCTCTATATTGCTGTCTTTCTCTCTGTCTCTGTCTCTCTCTGTCTTTTTGTCTATCTCTCTCTCTCTCTCTCTCTTTCTCGCTCTTCCTTCGGCTTAAACTTTTAGGCATTTTATTTATCCTGTCTTTTCCTTTCTTTATCTAGTTCCTTTTGCTGCCTTCGATTGCAAATCTTTAGCTTTAAGCATCTTAACCCGTTTTATAAAATGCCCATTAATAACACAGAGATTAAAAAAGCAATCACTCAGTCTCACAGCCGAGTCCGGGTGGAAAAAAGTCAGAATTGGGTCACTCGATACATGCAGTGTAAATACGGACTATGAGGTTGAACTCTCTACTACACCCATTTTCCCACTGTCACTACTAATAAAACAAATCTGTTGGGAAAATGCGTGGGCGAATAACCTTTAGCTGTGCCGCTGATGGTGAGGAATTTTTTAGCAGTGGGTAGAATAAGAAGTTTATCAAAGTATCGTTGTGTCCAAATCCTCTATGTTGTGTAGTTTAGAGACGTTGAGGGTAGCAGAGCTGAAGATGTTGAGGCTCTCTTTGGGAGTGACGCGGTTGGACGGAACGAGCACATCAGAGGGACAGCTCATGGTGTAGACATCTCTAACTGGGATTGTAGAAATATCAGTAGGAGGATGCTGGACGTGGCGCTGCAGGCATAAAGCAACGAGGAAGCATAAAGAGGGGGTGTAAAGATGTGATCAATGAAGTTAGTGGGTGTGAGTGAAGAGGGTGCAGCGGATAGGGCTAGGTGGAGGCAGATGATTCGCTGTAGTGACCCCTAAAGGGAACAGCCGAAAGGATAGTGTCAGAATCCTCCCCTCTCGTTTTTTTTTTTTATTTTTTATTTTTTTTAAATTTATCTGTAAAAAGTGTAATTAAAGAACAGAGTAAAAAGTTCTCGTGCCAACCGAAAGACTTTGAAAGGCGTTTTTGTCTGTACTTCAGACTAACCAGAGTGTGTGATGGCTGAACTCGATGTGGTGTGAGATTTGTTAGTGCCAGTTGAAACACTTCTGATCCTTTTTTTTATTTTTTTTATAAAGACTTCTTATAGTCACTCCCCCGCTGTGTATCTCCCTCACGCTCGCTTTTTTCCCGCCTTAAACAGTTTCCCGCTCATTACTGTTCCGTTTCTTTGATAGGGCAATTGGAGTCACTTTCACTCGTTATTGATCTGTTTTTCTTTCCTTCCTTTGCCCATTCCATTGCTTTCCCCCAACCCCCACCCCACAAAGCAGCTTTACTGATCCACTTTGACCTCTGATGTAGCCGAATCCATAATCTCCGTTTTGACGTGTTTTAATGATTTAAGGTCATTTATGAGCTAAAAGCCTGTCTTTATGGGTTGCATTTGACAGAGTTGTATGGGTTCAAATTATTTTTTGTACACTTATTGATCTTGTACGTGCTCGCTGCCTATCAAGGGGATATGTGTGTAGTTTAGTGTCAGCATTGTCAACATCATTGGAATTTATTGCTGAAATAAATCATCAGGACGAAAGTCTTGTCTTTGGATCACTTGGATTTATTAAATCTAAAAGCAGAGCTGTTCTGGAAGTTAATAATGATTCCGAAGCCTGACTGCTGAGTAGATGGTGTGTTTGTAGTGCTTATTCGATCGCTGCGAATCACAAGGAAAGCACTTTTGAAAGAGCACATCTGTTCACAGTGGAACATTTGTTACATACACACCCTGTCATAGACACTTACAGAAGCATGGGGGAAAAAATTATTACCTTTCAAAGGTAGCTGTCTTAATCTCTGTAAATCTCTCTTTCTCTCTGTCTTTATTTCTCTCTCTCTCTTGTCCTCTAATTGTCTCTGCCCCCCCCATGTGTCTCTGCCTCTCTCTCTCTTTCACTTTGTATCTGTCTCTCACTCTCATTTCTATCTCTGTCTTTCTCTCCCTCTCATTCTTTCTCGCTCTGTCTTTCTGTCTTTTCTCTCTCTGTCCCTCTTCCTTTCATTCTCGCTCTCTCTCTCTCTCTCTCTCTCTCTTAGTCACTGCTTTTTATGATATGTGACTTGTAAAAAAAGTCTCTCTCTCTTTCTCTGATTACATCTTTATCTTACTCTCTGTCATTTTATGTCTCCTTTATTCTCTCTCTCTCTCTCTTCCCCTCCCTTCAGCTTTAACTTGTGATTTTGTCCTGTTTTTTTTTTTCCTTTATGTCTGTTTATCTTTTTCATTTTGCTGCCTCTTCTCTAAAAGCTTTGATTACAAACCTTTAGCTTTAAGCATCTTAACCCTCTTTATAAAATGCCCATTAACAACACAGAGATTAAAAAAGCAATTGCTCAGTTTCACAGCCGAGTCCGAGCGGGAAAGAGAGGAGTGGATCGAGGCCCTGCGGGAATCGATTGTCGAAACCCTGTCCAATTATGAAGTGGCCGAGAAGGTTTGGTTCAACCAGTCGAACAGGAGCTGTGCCGACTGCAGAGCTCCTCATCCTGAGTGGGCCTCCATCAACCTTGGATTGGTCATCTGTAAAATGTGTGCAGGTACGCACAGACCACCAACAGAACATACACCAAGACATCTACACTCTTAGGTGCTTCCTGTACACACACTGTATAAATGTATGTGTTAGGTGAACGAGTACATTGCAGGTCAGAACCTTAAAAAACGTCAGATGTTGAAAGGTTTGGCTTAATGACTGATGCAGGGCTGTGTAAAATTATCGACACTGCTATCTATCTATCCATTGGCTATACCTGCTTATTCCTAATCAGGGTCACGGGGATCTGCTGGAGTCTATCTTAGCTGTCATTGAGCGAAAGGCAGGGGTACATACTGGACAGGCCACCAGTCCATCACAGGGCCAAATACAGACAAACAACCACACACTCACACACCTATAGGCAATTGAGAATCACCAATTAACAATCAACCAGAGTACCCAGAGTAAACCCATGCAAGCCCTGGGAGAACATGCAAAATCTGCTCAAAAAGATCCCTGCTGGGGATACAAACCTGGGAACTTCTTGCTTGGAGGCAACAGTGCTAATTACTAAGCCACCGTGCTGCCCATCACAATGTTTTCCTGATAGTCTATCAATATTCTAACCTCTAGTATTGACAAATTTTAATTGCATTTTAAACTAAATTACGTAAAACACTCAGTGTGTAAACGATTTTTCCTCAGCTCCTGTAGTCACTGACACATACAGACATTGTTTTAGAAGCAAGCAAGGGCATCTCCGACTTTGTATTTTTAGCAGGCCTGTAACCATCTATAAGGTCACAGAGGTCCAGACCTTGGTAAATTTTTCATGTTTAAAACTAAAAATTGAAGTTCTATGAATTCAAAATGATTTAAAATCATGTCGCTGAATAAATTCATGTCGCTGCTGCGAGACGCAGGTGGAGTGAATGAGCTCGTAAGGGCATGAGTGCAACCTCCTCTGTGTCTTGATTGCCAGATCTGGTTATTTTAAGCGTTATGTTACTTATCGTGACGGCATTAATAAAGTAATTAGGGTGTAAATAAAGTGGGAGAATGAAGGTTGGTATCGTAACTTCTTTTTGTGTTTTTTTTTGTTTTTTTTTCGTAAAAAATGCTTTTGTTTGTTTTTCTTAACAATATCTGGCAATGAATGTAAATTGACAGGGGGCAGCAATCAAAAAGGTAGGGTCATCATAATATTATTCAAACTAAACGTCTTTAAAACGCTATCAAAACAGTAGCACAATAACCCTTTCTCGAACAACAGAAATAAAAAAACTAGCCAGTTAGGCTATGCTATTTGCTATGGTTAGCTAACCGTTCACAAAGTCATGCTAGAAAATTACAAGCATTGATTAAAAGTTTATATAAGCATATTGTTGTATTAAGGTTTGATGCATTATCAAACATCAAACAAAATGGATGGATGGATGGATGGATGGATGGGTTGATGGGTAGATGGATGGATAGATAAGAGACGAGGGGGATAGAGATCAGATAAAGTCAGAGGAGAGCTACAGAGAAGAGAAGGATAGAGGTCAAAAGGAGACAGAGGAGAGCTGAGGAGAAGAGCAATAAGGAGTTTGAGGAGAGGTAAGGAGAAGAGAAGGTTAGAGATCGGAAGAAGAGAGAGTTTCTGTCCCCAACTTAAATGTTGAATGAATAAAAGATTAATATAGTCATGTTTAGGTGAAGCCGAGTAAAAAACAAAGTAACCTTTCTTTCTCTATTAGGGTGGTTCTGTGCTAGTACGAAATTCACATGAAATCCTCTCATGTTTAATCAGCTGCCCAATGCCCATGAGACAGTCAACAGTTGATTAGTTCCTAATATGATTAGGTCATATTTCCAGCAGGTGGTGCTGTTGGGTGAATTACATTGGGAGTACACATTTTTTTTTACGCAACACCTTTTTCCATCAACGACGTGTGTTTTAATGATCTAAAATCGACACAGATTGGGGTGCAAAAAAAAAAAAAAAAATCTAATAAGCAGCAGTGTAAAAATGAAAAAAATGTTAACTTGTTGATAAAAGCCAGACTGATTAAGGATTGGAATATGGAAAATGTTATAGTTTTTGGTGAGTCTGTGCTCACTGTAACCATGGAATCCTGTAAGCATTTAACACACACATCACATGTATTAAATCAGACCTGGGAAAAATCCACCCCTCAAGCTTAAAGATGGATCTCTGCCTCAGCTGGCAAAAAAACATATTTACAATAAAAGTATAAAAAAAACAAAACAAACAAAAGCAGTAAATCAAACATCAAACCTGACAGGTGGCAGCTATAACTGTTAGCTTTTCTGCTACGCACGTTTGTAAAGAGTGGTTATTTGTCTTATCATAGTCTTCCTGTCACTGAGACCATGTGTAAAAGGCATTGCAATATGGAGTTTATTGGTAGTAGTTTTTTCCTATACTGTTAGTGTTAATGATGCTGCTAATGGTGTTGGATTAGTGGGGGTGAAAAACTTGAACATGAGTTTATTTGTATTGTTATGTAAAATCTTTGTGTGGGAGTTTTTTTTTTGTTTGTTTATTTTGTGGGTATCGCATAAAGTTGTGTGCCAACCCAATTTCAGCTTGATATCTCAGCATACGAGGTTTCTTTAGAAAGTGTAGAGAATGAAGTTCCTACGCTCGAGAAGGACTCTGTGAAGGAAGAAGCTGGCCATGATCATTTGGGTTGGAGTGCCAAGAGATTGGAAAACCAGTACGCAATAAAAGTTTGTGTGAAATTGGGTAAAAGTGTATCGGAAAAAGACAAAACAGTGAGTTTATTTTGCGTCCTTTGTCACAACAAGGTCCCAAGTCACAATGCTTTGAGAGTTTTTGGACTGGAAAAACACACCAATGTGTTTCCCAGTTCAACCTACAGCCCCGACTTGTGATTTTTCGGCCATTTTCCACTCCAGGTCTTTATGCTCCATACTAATTTTCTGACTATATCCTTTTTTTTTTTTATATCTGGCCTACATCATCTTTAAAACTGATTTGTATGCGATATCTGCATTTTCGCTATACACAACAAAACCCAAGAAGTGAAAACTGACTATAATCAATGGATGCAATGAACGAATATGAAATGTTTATTCAGTATTTTCCTTCCACATCATATTTAAAGGCTCTTATCATGCGCCACTGTTCAATGACTTATGACTCACATCGGCAGGTGAAAGTCTGATCTATGTGCTTACGTGGTAGACGCTAATGCACTGATCCTTTTTATTTCCACATCTGAATGAGGCCTGAAACCGATCTGAATATACATCGGAATCCATTCGCTTTTTTTTCCTGCTTACACGACCGTAAGTCATATCTGATCTGTTTTACTATGAAAGGAAAAAATCAGGATTGGATCACTCGATACATGCAGGGTGAATGCTGCCCTACTTCTTCTCCAAAATTGTGGTAGTGTGAATAATGTCCAAAAAGCCATTACACAGGTTCTGATCGCCATCCCTACTTAAAAAATTCCAGAGAGGCTCTAAAGAATACACTCACAATTTACTGAAGACCATATTCAACCGTCAAATCTTTCAGTTATCATTCTCATTACTAGCTGGACACATCTTGTACTTGATAAAAGGAAATATGTTCCCGATACATATTTTGTAATCTAGATCCAGTTAAGTACATATTTGAGCTCTTTGCAGCACGTTGGAATGAAGCACTAAATAAAAGCGAGCATAAAGTCAAGAATCAAAACAAAAACATCAGTCATTGTCCAATTAGTTGCAGACTGCCTTGCATAATCCTTAACCATGCTGCAGTTACCATGGTTACGAAGGTTTATTTGATGAAATATGATTCAGTCAGTTTCTTTTCCTGATGGTTACTCTTTATGACTGGATTATAGAGTATAGCGATTTCTAAATGATTTCAATACATCTCCTAATTTCCTTTTATAAAAAAAAGAAAAAAAAAAGACTGAAAGTTGGTAAACGTGAGGACGACATTCCCTCGGTGTGCAAACACTTAACGCTTTAAACATTTAACAGACACAGCACCCTGGGCTGAATCACTGAAGTCGAGATTGTTTAATTACTTCTAGCTTTGTCAGTAACAATAAGACAGGGAAGAAGCGAGGGAAAGGAAGCGAGCGAGGAAATCTTATGGGTGGCTAATGATTAGATGAACGCAATGTGTTTCCAACCAGGAGAAGGTAAAATTAGGCTCAGGGAAAACAAGACGAACGAGCAGCGCTTTGTATATTAAAGTTGTAATGAGTGGAGCTCGGGACGGATGGTTGCTGCAGTTCGTTTTCCCGTTGAAAATGGCAGCATTCTATAAGTGACGGAGCCACTAAAGGATAATAGATTAACGTTTGCAAATCTTATGATGTGCCTGTTCGTATACTACCTTTATTTCTTTTCTTTTTCGGCATCTCAGCCTTTTTGACAGTTACTCAGGTGCGCTTTCTTCCCCTGGTGCAGCTGCAATAAGCTCTCTACATCAAACGTTGAGCTAAAGGACATCCCCCCAGTACCAACTCTGGTTTCCATAGGAACACTTTTTTTTTTTTTTTTTTTTTTTTTTTTTTTTTAATTTCCTGTTCAGTTTTTTTAAATTAAGCTATATATATATATATATATATATATATATATATCTATATATATATTTATATATTTTTGTGCTTAGTCTCGGTGGAAGCTGACCTGTAATAAACTTGTGTGCTTTTTATTCTCTAATCTTGGTTTCATAATGAAATGCTAAAGTGCTTTATGAGCGTCACAGATTTAATCCCACTACAGTTATTATGGTCGTTTCTTAGATTTGCATGTTGTTTTTGCTATATTATGTAAATTTGAACCTATAAGAAGAAAGTATACAAGATTTGTTTGGAAAGTATCGACACCAAAAATGCTTCACCCGCTTCTCAGTCATGTTATTGCCCCCTCGTCCCCATTCCCCAGTCTTTGACGGCGTGTAAGGTCTCCATATTTTCGCTAATTACGAAAGAGTGCTGCTTAATCCATATTCATATAATGTTTCTCTGTTTTCCTCATAAACAACGACAATGACGCTTCAAGTTCAGCTAAACAAACACAGGCCAACAAACACAATTAATTACTCATGATTCGTTTGCAATTAATGCCTTTTTATGCCTTTCATTTGCAATTAGAGCTGTGACTAGTGAGAAATAAGGTCTTGAAATGGGTAGGATTAGTGTGATAATGAGTTCCAGCTAAAGCCGAGCGAGTGCACCGGGTAGGGGGCTGTGCAGTTTCGGAGCTTTGGGAGGTTTGATTTGTGAAATAAAACCAGTTATTGGCATTTTCTGAACACCAAAAAAATCACTTGAATTCGTATATTTTAACTTTCCCTAACAACCCAAATCAAAAGCAATCACTTGAAGAAAGAAAGAGGGATGGAGAGGGATACACGAGGGTTAGGAGGATAGAGAGGGAAGGAGAGAGGGGTAGGAAAAGAGAGAGAGGAAGACGGACAGGGAAGGAGAGGTGGAGAGAGACAGAGAGGGAGAGAAAGATAGGAAAAGACCTGACTTGCATGTCGAACAGTGCTGCTTTTAACTTGACTTGAGGCCTATGTGCGGCCCTGAAAAGCAAAATCCTTCATTGAACTGCTCTAACGTTCCTTTATATCTTCAATCAAAACGATGCAGCATCTTATTGCTTTCTTTAAACATCTGGCCGTCATCTTCATGCCAGAGGTAAACGGAATTCAATGATGCATCGCGTTTCGTTTTCTTTGGTGCAATCGCTGAATGATTACAATAAATCTGTACTCACCCTGGTCCAAAATGGGAACACTTCCTGAAAAAACATTCTGATCAAACATTTGTAAACCCATAACTGCTTGTTGTGTAAATAAGATAAATGTAAGTCGCTCTGGATGAGGGTGTCTACAATACACTCCCATTTCAGATATTTGGCAGTGATGTCACATGCACGCTTGCACCAAACAAAAGTGGAGTAACAATCGCACCAACACAGACATTAAACACAGTGAGGACAACCGTGTAATTAGGTATGGTACCACGTCAAGCTTGATCTTCTCGACATCACTTATAAGCCAACCGCTAAGTTTGTCATATCTAGTTGACTTATAGGATCATTTAGCTTTTTACAGAGATACTATTAAAGTTATATTAAAAAAGCTGTCTATTAAAAAAATAGATTTCAGCCATAGTAAGTAGCTATTAACAGCTGAAACTAAGGTGTATTAAAGCAAATTAGCCTTTCTTTTAATGCTAACTAGCACCGACTATCTTTCAGATCAGCATTTTGTGGCATGTAGATGTTCAAGTCTGCACCTCTAATAAGTATAAGCCTGTAACCCGTATGCTGCTGTAGCTGCTTTTTCACAAATCTGCTTAAATATCAGTGCTTTTGAGATCTGTGGTAATTGTATAATTTATTTATTTTTTTTGGTTCACTGCTTCCAGGTCAACATCGGTTCCTGGGCTCTGGTATTTCACAAATAAGAAGTCTAAAGTTGGACAGCAGCATCTGGACCAATGAACTGGTGGAGGTGAGTGAAAGTAGTGGCGAGAAAATATTGTCCAAATATCATAAATCTGCTCTCATATTTTGCATTTCATTTATTTATTTATTTAACTATTGCTAGAATCCAAATGTATACGCCGGGATTTGATTTATTTAGTGATTTATTCAATCTAGCAATCTATGGGAATAACAGCGTTATAAATATACACAGCGTTACTTTTTCCAATAACAAATAATCCAATGAATTAACGCCGTTACTGGCAATAACATCTGACATTACTATAATTGAGCTTAATGAAGACCCGTAAATTTATTTATTTTTTTCTTTCATCTGGTGTGTGTAGGGTGGGACACATAACTGATTATGATTGCCATGTGTTTTTTGGGGGTGGGTGACAACGATGATGATGATAATGATGATAATGATGATTGGCTTATGTAGAGTCGCACAGACCAAAGACAACGGCTTCATCTGAAATCTCCTATTATTTATGTACACGTGTGTAGTATGAATGAAATTCGGTTGTACTACAGAAGTCTAACGAGTTCAAAGGTCGCTATCGCAAACTGCAAATATAAACACAATTTTTTCCCCTCGTTATGGTGAAATACAAGACTGTTTATGTAACGTGCAACATATAACCAGGAAGAAAAAGTCTTTCCATGTCGGTGGCAAGTAATTTTAATCTAATAAATGATCTTACATTGTTACATGACACCATAGTGCCTAATAGTGTACAATGTTTTATAATAACAATGATGATGATTTATTTTATTTAGTATCTATTTCGTTCATTTAGTTTAATTAATATTAAAGCTTCCACGTTATTTTCGAACATTATATAAAGATTACCCCAATAGGTTCTATCCCTGGTAATTATTTACATTTATATTGATGTAACTCAATTACTATTTGTAAAAAGTAACTATAACTAATAAGTTTTGAAGTAACCTGCAACACACTGTTTAGCCATTAAGCCAAAAATAATTATATCATATGTTTTATTAATATTTTTCTCTTCAAGCTCTTTTTGGAAGTTGGAAATGAGAATGCCAACAAATTTTGGGTTGCCAATCTGCCACCAGAGGAGGAGCTTCACAAGGGGGCGTCGCCAGAACAGCGTGCGGTCTTTCATCGCCGGAAGTACAAAGCGAGGAAATACAGGAAAGTTCTGAAAGGACTGAATAGCCAAGAGGAACTCAACAAGGTGTGTGTGTGTGTGTGTGTGTGTGTGTGTGTGTGAGTTCCATTTGTACTTTGTATGCTCTATGTGTGTTTTATGGCATTTGACATTATCCTGTTATTCCTGTACCTTGTTAAAAGGCCCATTAGTGCTGTCATGTTTGTGTGCGTGTGTGTGTGTTGTTTGCTGCTTTTTCAACTTACCTGGTAGCCCAGGTGTTAAATCTGGGTTGCCATGGGAACTGGTTTTTACAGATTATCCAGCTTCCAAACAATCAAACCGAGCACACACAGCACTGCACTTTGTTTGTCTCCTTTTATAGTTTGTCTTTGCACCTTAAAAAAAAATCGTAAGAAATAAGCAATTCCTTGGCAGAAAAGCTCTTAGATGGTTTTGTTTTTGTTTTCTTTGTTTTTGGAGGGTGTGCAGTGTTTGACGGGCTGCGTGTTGGCAGAGTGTGTTGTGTTTGTTCAGGATAACTATTGTAAAGCACCAGCAATGCAGTTTTCTTCATTGCCAGCATCGACTCGGATCAACAATGCTTCTGATTCTCAGACTGATGAACAGAAGAAAGGTGGATTAGATACGTGTGTGTGTGTGTGTGGCATGTGTAATCCTTGTGCAGGATAAAAGTGGTACAGAAGTGCCTCGAGTGAGTGTATGTAAAGAGGAAGAGGAAGGGTCTGTAGTTTAGGTGCGTGTAGGGGTTGGGATGAGATGGTCTTTATATTGTATATCATAGTGTTACATTTGTAGTGTTAAAATAAACTTGCTTTAAAACAAACTTCAAATAATCAAACTTCAAATAATAGGGCTGTGTATTGGCAAGCGCCTCCTGATACAATACACATCACGATACTCGGGTCACGATATCTTGCAATACTCCCTTTTTTTTTTTTTTTTATATACTTACTTACTTTAAAAATCCCTAATTAAAAAAAAAAAAAAAAGTGCATAGTGCTGCGGTGGGCAGGTGACATAACACCTATTGCAGAAAGCCTAGTCTGGGGTGCAGTCCGTGCTTCGGTTCATCCCAAAGGTCTTTAGTGGAGTCAGGATATTTACGTTCTTTAACACTAACCATAACACTTCATCTCTTGGGGTTTGGTGCACAGGGGTATTGTTGTGTTTGGGCCTCAGTGAAAGAACTGCTTTACTGCTACATCATACGGACAGATCTTGTTTGCTTCCGTCTTTGTGGCCACAGTTTGGGAGGAGATTATCGTTCCGGCAAACTTGGCTAGATATAAAACTTAGTTCTTGATTGTCTCTGTGAATAGTTTATCTTGTGTGTACGTGTAGACTTTTGTTTAAATCATAATCCATACGGTTATATAAAATGTGTGGGCCCGGGTGTCTGGCAGTCCTTGTTCTCTGTCGGATTAGGTCTGTTTGAGGTGGATCGATAGCGAATGCCAGCTGCAGCTTTTCACATAAAAGGCAGCGTTAGGTAGCATTACACCGGCGCTCTCTCTCTCTCTCTCTCTCTCTCTCTCTTTACCCGTGTCTGAAGTCATCTGCACTATTCTGTTTATCGACTGTTTCTTTTCCCATCACATTTTAATTGGCCTGCCTGCATTCCTTCTGCCGAAACCTTGTATCCTTTCAAATGCTGCCCTCAACTATTATTTCTGTCTAGAGAAAAAAAAGTTGAAGCTCTCGCAGGTTCCGAACAATATTTCAGATTCCTTATCTAAATATAAATTGTCATGAAGCATGTAGACCTTTTAGCTCTTGCAAGCTAACGTATGCGTTATAAAGCAGAACGATAAACCGTAGCCCGACTCCGAAATTAACTTGTACCAAAATTTTGAATGCTGTGTAAAAATACAGTTTGTGACAGGTTTTATGTTCATTTCCGGACACAGAATCGTAAAAAATGGCAAACGTCATCGCTGCATCAGTCAGTGACGGAGATGGCAGGCAAATGTTGGTGCCTCATCTGCTACGCAAATGTGGATGGTGCAAAAAAAGGGTGGGCATGCGTAGGGTTAAAGGGGTTGCTGATTGCATGTTCATAGAATCTAATTTTGTTAATGTGAAAAAAGTAGGAGTCTCTAAACCTTTTTTCTACCGTCTAGATTGCATTTATCTGTGAAACTGCACCATCAAGCATTTTATTACTTAATTAACAAAAATTATAGACTCCAAAACACATTTCGGACTTTTTTAATGACTCAACAACAGCTCCGGGATCTGTACATTATTTTTTTTTATCGAGATAAGAAATGAGTCTAGCTAGCCGGTTAGGGCTGCTAATGCATAAATTGGTACTGACCAATCTCCTGCTTTGAGTGGATGTCCTTGTATGCTGTAGCATTACAGTTTCCCGTTTACTGTGACTAAGAGGCTTAAATATGTTCCAGCATGACATTGCGAAGCGAACGTCCTGAAGACGTGTGCTGCCTCTCGATTGGCCAACTATACAGTGTATCTTAAACAGTATTTGAGGCATTTGAACATTATTGGCCCCAAGTGCTTGTGCAAGGAAAGGAGATGATTTTCCACCGTCTGCCAAAAGCATGAAATGTTGACTGTTTTATTCGATTTTTTTTTTTAAAGATGGATCAAAGGAATGACAACTAAAAGGAGTTAATTATATATGATGTCCTGTGAATAAAAGGTGCAGTAGGAAATCTTGCACTAAAAAGTGTACCTCTCACCCTCGTTGTCCAAACCCATGTTCACAGACTAGCTGACGATATTACTACATCGTGTGTTATTTAAAAACTTTAAAGTACAGTTCGTAACAAGACTAAGATACTAAACGTAAAAATAATAGTACCAGATTACACGCTGTGCTGTAGCTAAGCTAATTCATAAAGCTACATGAACTACGTTACTATTAAAACACACCAAAATCAATATCACACCATATTTCTATCTATCCAAGAGAAATACTGTAACCATGATGTCATCTTTCAGACCCTTTGGCAGTCACGCTTATCCAAAGCGACTTACATTTATCTATTTTGTACAACTGAGCTTTTGGGGGTTAAGGGCCCTGCCTACGGGCCCAGCAGTGATGATCTGGTGGTGCTGGGAATCAAACCCTGATCTTCAATCACTGTTCTACCACGCCCCATGGAAAGAGTATTGGTAAGGAATTGATTCAACAGAACAGTTTCATCGCACTTTTAGAGCAGGTTTGTGAAACTGTACTAGAAGAATAAACACCAATACTCCACAACTTGCCATAACGTGTCGCTCCAGAATCTAGCTGGTACCCTATAATGTCTTTATTTAGTGAAAAGGGAACAATGAATTTTTTAGGATAACGCTAATCATAGCAATCCCCGTCGTTGCTCCCTGATCAACCATGACTGAACTAACTGCGTTTCCTTTATACTGTCATTTGGACGTATGCAGCCGGAGTAACTTTTTAGTATACTCTGTCTATATGAGTGGGTTTTTGTGTGTTTCTAGGCTTTGTGCTCTGCGGTTCTTCAACCTGATGTGTTGTTAACCATGGCGCTGGTGTTTAGTGGAGCCGATGTGATGTGTGCTACAGGAGATCCTGACTACTCCACTCCTTACCTACTGGCTCAGAAAGGAGGCCAGAGGCTTCAGATGGAATTTCTATATCACAACCAACTCTCAGGTGCGTGTGTGTGTGTGTCCTCTGGAAAGGGCATGTGTTTGTCAATAGAATTGTGCTCTCTGTTCAGTCCTTGTGTAGTAGTAGCACAATGAAATGGTGATTGGGTTCATTTCTAGGTTACGAGTCAAAAAAAAAAATCACTGAACAATGCCAGGCACAAGTAACCTGAATTTGCATGTCCTTTCTATCCTCTGTTTCGCCAACTTTGTCATTAGGGTTAGCAAATTTACATACTATTAGAGCTCAATTTATTCTTCATGGTTTAAACATCAGACAAGTCAATGTCTATTTTTAGTTTTGGTCATTATTCAGTTATTTCACTTGCCCACTGCAGTACCGCCCATGATGTTAAGTGGCAGTGGTGCCTCTAATGCTTAAGGCGCTGAACCTAGGTAGACCTGGGTTCAAGCCCGACCACCACCAGTCTGCCACTGTTGGGACCTTAAGCAGGACTCTTAACCCATCCTGCTCCAGGGGCGCTGTATCATAGCTGGCCCTGCGCTCTGACCCCAATTTACTAATCTGGGATATGCGAAGAAACAAATTTTACTGTGCCGTACAGTACCAAATAAAGACATTTACGTTAATCTTTAGGTATTTTTTTTAAATTTATTTATTTATTTAAAAAAAAATTGTTTATTACCGTGACTAACGTCTTGCCTATTTGTGATGTAATGTGATGAAACTGGTGCACTGCATTGTGGAGCTGTGTTCAGTTTTTTAATTGTAGTCTGTTCTTTTCTGACAGAGCGACAGTCACATCCCATCACAGATCAGCAGCAAATGCATTAATTACCTGATATGTTCATTATGTTGATAAAAGTTCTATGTTTAATATACAAGTTGTTTTTTTTTTTCTGGTTCATCCTTATCCTCCCCAACAAAACACACACACATACACTGTGATGTTGACTATCCCACTATTAATTACCTCGCCGTCACAACCCTATGGTGCATCTTAGTCCTTCACAATGAGTTTAAAGTCCTTGGAATATTTGAAGAAATATTCAGGTTGCATCCTGGAAGATATCCTTATGTATCTTTTAATAATTGATTTCTGCTGTGGACCTCGGGGCCACCAGGTTTAGGGTTGAGAAAACAGTTTGTATCCACACAGTGACATACTTATGCGCACTTTTAGTATGGATGATGTGTTTGCAAGGTGGTAGAACCTAAGAAACTTTCACACACAGTCACCTAATCTCAGGATTAATGGCTCCTCCTGGAGGAAATCAATCTTTTATTTACTGAATATAGCCAATTGTATTAAACATCAAGTCTATTTTTCCTCCTTTATTAGCTGTTGTTCTGCGTGTATTTATTCAGCTTCAAGTATTTAGGTTCAAACTACTAATAAAGCTCCAGAAGGACATAGCAATACCTTTAATAATAGGCAAAAATATTCAAGTTATGTCGTTACAGGAAGCACTTGAGGCATAGTTTAATGTATTCCAATGTGTCGTTAGGAATTCAAGGCTTGCTAGAAAGTAACCATTCATGACTAACAGGGAATTTGTGACCTTTCACTTAAGGTCAAGGCCAAGTTTCCCCTGAAACCCAATTCGATTTGTTCTTTCTTGCTAACAGCCGTAATTGGTTTTTGAGGTCACCTAGTAGTTATGGCGACAGGCTTTTGTCACCGACTGATGACGCCCTCCCGTACACGCTTACACCCACACACCCTCTTCTCAACGGATCGTTTCCTCTAAAAGCACCTCTAATTTGTGTGCGGTGCATATAGACGTGTGTGTGTGTGTGTGTATGTGTATACTGTATGTGTGCGCGCATGCATGGAAGTAATTAGATTGAGCTGTTCCTGTACAGCTCATTCGAGGCCTCTTCAGAAAGTGTGCCAGGTAGCCCAATTAGTCCATCCTCACAATACGCAGGCCCAAATGTTTACCAGCGCTCTATCGGTACTGTGCTAACATCCTTAACAGAGAAACAGCAGTGAGGCCACGCAGGATACGCCACCGTGTCCATATGGAGCTGGAGCCTCATTAACTGCATAGTGTAGCTGTGTGTGTGGACCTCGCTTGAGTCACAGCCTGATATTGTCCCTGACAGGTGGGGGACACATAAACACAGATAAGTACATGACTCGAGCACAGACACCTCTATTTCGCTCCCAGTCGTTGTCAGTGCAGGTGTCAAAGCGTATTTATGAACTCTCCACCTCTAAAAACTGTTTTGATCGATTTCCATATTAATCTTATTCATGAGCAGATTCGACCATCATTATTTAAATTCTAAATACCCCCTTTAGAGCCCCAAAGTCCCTTTTATTGTTTTTCTACCTTATTATCGTTCCTAATAACCAAAAGGAGTTGGCTGGAGTTGATGATGGAAGGATGACTGGGATACTTCAATTAAAAAAAACAAAAAAAACATTTCAATTAAAGTTATTTGAACTTGAGGCATGAAGGATGCTAGGGGTTGGTTGATAAAATCTTCCAGGTATTGCCAGACCCACACAAAGCGGCTAATTGAATCCGAAACCGATAAGGGTGAACCCTGAAAAGATGTTAAAAGTGAAGAAGGAGAAAGAAGAGGTAAGTAAAGAGCCAAGGGTGAACTCCAGAGTTCTTTATGCTAAGAAAAAAGTTTTACTTGTGTCCTCTTTAAGCAACCTTGACAGTGTGAATAAAAATAGATATGTTAAATGTGTAACTGGAAAAAAAAAGAAGTTGGAAACTGGTTATCGAGAAACTTCTGAAGCCGAAAGCTTCTGCCCAGCTGACTATGTGGTTTTTTAAGTGATTGTGCTGTAACCTAAGCCTGCAGAGAATAATGAACTCGCTTAAAATTGACTCGCTGAGCATCTCACACACACACAAGCTCTTAACACTATTAGGTTATTCCATATCAGTCATTTGGTCTTTTTACCTTTTTTTTTCCCTCCCTCTCTATTTTTCCTCCTAGAATTTGCAAAGCTGGAGATGGTTGGTGACTGCAGATCTTCAGTCGACATTACCTCTTTTATGGATGGGTTTCTTTATTGTTCAGTCAACATGCTAAAGAGCTCAATGGATAAAAAATGGAAGGACGGTAAGACAATCATTAGTTACATTTTACAATCTACTTTGACATTTCTGATGTTTATCAGAAACTCTTATCCAGAGTAACTTACATTTATCTCATTTATAGAACTGAGCAATCAGGGGTTTCATTCAGGGCCTTAGTAGTAGTGGTGGGAATTGAACCCACAAACTTCCAGTTAGCAGTCAAACACCTTAACCATTCAGCTACCACTTCCCTGATCTGCCAACACCCTAACCACTAAGCAACCACTTCCCAGATCTGTCCGTACAGTGGGTCGATTCGTCAATTTGTCCGTCTCTATCTGACTATATCTATATGTCTGTCTTTCTCTCCATCTTTGTCTATACTGTCTGTGTTTTATTTGTTTGTCTGTGTATATGTCCGTGTGTCTGTCTATCACAATTCCTGTATTTTACACAGAAGACCCAGGAACATACTGTATATATGCTGGGAACGAACGGAATCAACATCATGTTTTTTTTCCCTGTATAGCACATACTTCCAGTCTATTAAACAAAAATAAGTGTGATTTATTATATTTTTATTGTCATATTGTATTATTCTATTCCAAATATCTTTTGGAACTGGTTGCTGTCGGATTTTAACAGGACTCTTAAAGGGAGATTATCCACGCCAAACCCCTATTAGACAGTAAATCTGTTAAGCTTGTTAATAGAAGAGAGTCCAAGTGTTATTGTAACACCAATTAACTGTGTCATGGGCCTCATTAGAGTGATAAAACTTTGACCCACAATTGGAAAGGATTGAACGTGTTCCAACATGATACGAGCTTGATATTTCTCAAGTCACCACTCGTGTTGCTTATATACTTATTTCTGCTTCTTAGATAAAGTATTTTAAAAAGGGAAGTTAACTAATGAGCTGTACTTAAGTGTTTATGACAGGGTGTTCATATCTATTCTTGTCCTGGATTTATATAACACCTAATGAGTAACTGCGGCAGGAGTTCTATCCATTCCATTTTACCCCCGTCTTAAATATTTATCCCTATTATTCCTTAATTATTTATCCATATTATTCCTTTTTTGGGATTAAACTTCTCTTTTGAACTTCTATTTTTTTACATGATTTCCATCATTAGGCACGACGCTCTTATTCAGAACGATTTACAAAAAAGTGCTTTGAGTCTCATCATTGAACAGCTCAAATTTTTTTTTTTTTTTTATAGATTTTAAATGTTAAGTGCCAGGTATTTGGAAAAAAAAGACAGGTCCTCAATTATCTCTTGAATACAGCTAGTAATTTAGCTGTTCTGACATGGATTGGATGTTCATTCCACCATCTTGGTGCTAAAACAGAAAAAAGTCTCTCGGCAGACCTACTTTGCATCTTAGTGCTGTAAAAATGTGCTGCTTCGTTTTGGCTTTGTAGGCAACCATCTGTGTTCTGAATGTGGTGTGTGCAGCTACTGGAAGCCAGTAGAGGGAGCGCAGCTGAGGGGTGGTGAGTGAAAATATTGGGAGGTTAAAACAACTCGCACAGCTGCGCTCTGAATCATCTGCAGAAGTAGAATTGCACTCAGATGTAGACTTGACAGGAGCCGGTTGCAGCAGTGGCCTAAGTGGACAATAATGGTCGAATTTTAGTGGTAATGCAGGGGAGAAACTGGCAGGATCATGTCAAGTTTGCAAAATATGAGGAAAAGGATAATCGATTGTCCGTGATTAAGCCAAGGTTGCGAGTAGTGGTCAAAGTGAAGATCAGCAAATTGTCCATGGTGATTATAAGATTCTGGCATGGAGTCAAATCGGCTAGGATAAAAAGCAGTTCCGTTTTGCTGAGGTTAAGTTTCAGCGAATGAGCTGCCATCCACAATAATGGATGCTGAGATTTGGGCAGAAGCTGTGGTGTCTGAGGGAGGAAAGGAAAAGGCAAGTTGGGTGTCAACTGCATATCAATGGTAGAATAACTAAAGGAAAGAAAAAAACCTCAGCAAGTGAGTAAGTATAGATGGAAAAAAGGGAAAAGAACAAAGTACTAAGCCTTTTTGGACACCATGTCCATGTTACCTGATACTACCATCCAGGTAGAAGTGATACCGGTCTGTAGTCGATGTCTAAGGGGTTCAGAGCAGGCTTCTTCAGGATGGAATTAACCATGCTCTCTTAAGGAAGCCGGTACCTGACCAGAGGATAAGGAGCCATTGATTATTGTGGAGATGAAGGGCAAAGGAAGACACTGAGACACTTATTGTCCATTTCATCTAGAAAATTTCCAGGAGAGTGGTAGATGACATTTATCAACATTTATTTGAGAAGAGACTAAAACAGCCTCTAACGCAAAGGAAGAAATGGTTAAGTGAGACATAGGAAGAGGTGTGAAACACCATCACCGAGACAATTACTTGGTCTCTTGGTTTACGCCTGTAGCTAAAAAAAACAACTCATAAGAGAGCATGTCTTACACCAGCACTTGGTGGAGACACTAAACACATCAGCACACATCATAATTTCCAGAAAGGTGTTACTCTTTAGAGAGCTTAAAACTTTTATCCGCTTCTCTTCGGGTTTCACTGTAGCTGCTCGTCAACATCTGGACTGGGGCTTTGGGTCTGCTGGTAATTATAGAGAGAGGAATAAAATTTAGCATTTGCCCCAGGGAAAGGGCTAAAGGATAGGGCCCTATATTCAGTTTAGTCATGCTAAGACAGCAGGAGCAGCTGGAGGCTTCTATTCTCTGGAGAGCTTTTCCTTTCTCTGGATCCCTCCTTATTGCATTCTAAGGGGAATTTGTTGTTGCTTCAGCATCCGTCTGCAAATTTGGTAGAAAGTGGTTTCTACAACTCGACTACCTGTTGGGAAGTGGGTATCAGTTTCTCTCTAAATGGAAACCCTTTTGATAAAAGTAGTCGGATTGATTGCATTGCCGGAAATGTTAAAGTCATGTTCATTGATTATAAAGCCTATAGTTTTTTTTGTATTAGGTGATGAATAAAAATGCTCCTTTGCTGTGTTCTGGAACCAAGTTGACTAGTTGACTTAGCCAAACTCTTTCCACAGATTTTTATTTCTATGGCTATGTGGTGTAAAAAAAATAAATACATTTAAGTTATTATATGCATTTGATATTTAAATCCTGGAGAAAAATCAAAATGTTAATGATATCGTTTAAGCATAACTTTCATTTCAGCTTATAAGATTGAACATTGGTGTACATCTCAGAATAGCGCCGTAATATCCTATAAATAAGGCAGCAGTTGTTTAAAAAAAAAAAAAAGAGCCTGACAAGGAAATTTGTTCCCAAGTGCCATGAAGTGTAATATAACACTCCTTTTCTCGATTTCTCTCCCTCACTTATTTTTCCTCCTCTTATTCACTTTGGCCACTTCAAGTGGTTGAGATTAAAACCTTCGCGCTGGTTCTGTAAAAGCCACGGCCAATAAACCGCTCGTTATTTCATCTATTATAAACAAGCGTTCGAGATGTTTGAGTCACTTCAGCTGTAATGGCAGCTTAAGTGTAGTGCTTCCACTGAAAATTTCAAAGGCGCTACTTAAACAGCATCATTCAGCTTCTTAATTCAACAAGAAGTGCTGCCTTGCTGTTTCCAGCTGAAAGGATGCTGCTCCATTTATTTATTTATTTCTTTTCTTTTCAAGCTTGTGCATCCAGGTTGCTTCAAAGGCTTTTCCCACTAATGGTTTAAAGCTCTATGCATAAAACCTGTACTTAATAATTAATAATGCGTTCCTGGGAATTTTACTGTAGACATGATTGGCTGCTTTTCCGAATACTTTCTGATTTCAAAGTTCCTTGAAGTCAGAATTCATCTATCGGTCTGTCTGCCTGTCTGTCTATTTGTCTGTAAGTCTTTCTCTCTCTCTCTCTCTCTCTCTCTATCTATCTATCTATCTACATAGATCTCTCTCTCACACTGTCTGTCTCTTTCTATCTATCTATCTATCTATCTATCTGTATGCATAGATCTCTCTCACTGTCTCTCTCTTTTTTTGTCTGTCTGTCTGTCTGTCTGTCTGTCTGTCTGTCTGTCTATCTATATACATAGATCTCTCTCTCATGATCTATCGATCTCTCTCTCTCTCTCTCTCTCTCTCTCCCTCCCTTACTCAGTCCGTCAGTCAATCTCTCCCTATCTAACTCTTGTTCTCTCTGTTCTGTCCTCTGTTTTAGATCCTTAAACAGAATCAACATCATTTTTTCTATATAAAATATGCTTCCAGTCTATTTAAACAATAGACACGGCTTTACTTTATATTTTTATTGTCACCGACTGAATGGAATAATACAGAATAGCATTTAATGCAGAGGGTTTTTTGGAACTGGTTGCTGTCGGATCTTAACACGTCTCTAAATGAGGGTTTTATTAAAGGCAGATTATCCACTCCAAACCCCTATTAGACAGTAAATCTGTTAAACCTGTTCATAGAAGAGAGTCCAATTAACCGTGTCAGGGGTCTCATTAAAGTGATAAAATTGTGTCCCACAATTAGAATAGAGTCACCAGTTGTTATAAGTTGCTTGAATTACATATTTCTACCCCTTGTTAAATATATTTAAATAAGATGATTTATCTGTCTATCTATCTGTCTATCTTCCTGTCTATCAGTTTTTCGCAATTTTTACTGTAGAAAATTTAAGACCATGTGTTTTTGTGTGTGTGTGTGTGATTGTGTGTGTTATTGAATGTACACTCTTAGTTTGCACACTAGCATCTGAGGTGACTGGTTTGGAACCAAAACATTTAATTTCAGATAAGTTTGTGTTTATCTCTTCTGTCTTTCTCTCTCCCTCTCTCTCTATCTCTTCTCTCTCCCGTACTTTTTTTTTTTTTTTTTTTTTGTTCTGCGGTACTTCACAAGTTCGGCGATGCAGCAGCTCTCTTCCCTGCTCTCCTTCTGTCTTTACTTCTACATGGATTTTCTCCCCTTTATCAGTGTCTGTGATTGTTTCTGAGCTCACTCAGGTGGCGCTGTGTGTTAAACGATCACATGGATGTACATAAACTGCCCGGTTGTTTTACATTGGATTTTAATTTTATCACCCGTGTCCTTGTGTGTGTCGAGTCTGATGTCTCCGTTCGGATTTGCAGCCTTTATGGAAATAAAGTTGTTGGGACAAATGTCCTAAAGAAATAAAATTCAAATACTATTTCCAGTGTGTTGACTATTAACAATATCTATTTATTGATTATTTGATAGATTTTAAGTGTGTGTGTGTGTGTGTGTTTGCTAAGCCTATAAAGCCTGTAAAGTGCTCCTCCAATGCTCTTTTTTTGAATGAAGTGAATGCAGGCACATCTGCTCGCTTATAAATCATGCAGCATTTTTCAGATGTACACACACAAACACACAGATAAAAGCAACTGATTTTGTCATCGACCGACTCGGTTAGTGTTTTGTGCTTTTAAGCAAAGGCATTTCCTGCATGGACGTCTTCTACTGCATGTTCTGCTCAGTGTGAGGGAACCTTCGGCAGTGAAAGTCTTCTATAAACTGGAATAAGTCATGAATAAGGTGTCATTTTAAGCCCAAATTGAGCATGCAAGTTTGTATAGACTCACAATTGCATCTAATTCTATTGTGGCTTGTAGTCTATCAGAGTGTTTCAGTATAACTTTGAATCGTTGCCATGGTAGCTGATTTTCTGGATGCCTGAAGACAAGAAATATCATGCAAATAGCAAAAAATTATGTTGCTTTAGTAAAATATTGTTTACTGTGTGGTTTGGTTATAAATGTTTGTTGATTTTTGTTAATACTGTTTATGTTTACTGGGTGTTTATCTGGTTGGCATTTCATCTATATACCCATGTTATTCTGTTAACAACAAGTAGCGGGTGAAAGGATATTTAATAGAGTCGACTTTCAGCTGCAATTGAATGGAAATAAAGAATAACAAGGAATTATTATTTTTTTAATAGTTCAGGCTGTTCAGGGTTCTACAATTGTAGCATCGATTAAAATAAACAAAATACTTTTAAATATTAAATATTTCTAAATTCACCTCGAGCTCCCCGGGTTGGGGGTTTGATTTCTGCCTTCATCTTGTGTGTAAAGTTCCCACTGTGCTCCAGGCACGCAATGTAGGTTGATTGGCATCTCTAAATTGTGTGTAGGGTGGGAAAAGTTGTTGGTGTGTGTGTGTGTGTATATAGGGTAGATAGAGGAGAGGGACAAAGCTGCAGAGGTTGGCTTTACTCGGACTTAACCCATGCAGGCTGGTAGCGGCTGCGGACAGAGAAAGGGTTCAAGTAGTAGGGTTCAAAAGTACTGCACAGCAGGTAAGGAAAAGCATAGTTGATTTATGCTGCATGGGACGGGTTGCTTCTGGGGTAAAATGGGCTTATTTAAGATTTTAAAAAAGGTCTGCTAGCAGAGGCAACACTGTAGGGGAAGTTAAGGTGATTCCAGGTGCCTATACACTATAGGGGGCCCCCAGAAATCTGTTTTATTAGTAGTAACAGTAATAGCATTAATGTAATAGCATGTTTGTTGCAGCATGGGTGAGGTTGGGGGCCCGAAATTGCTATCAGCGTCCCTGTCAACTAGTGATTTTTAGTATTTGAATTCTGCCCCCTCACCTGGTTAAATAGTTATTTAAAAACAAGTGCATGCACAGTGCTACAAAAACAATAGTATATCCATTCCTGCTGTCTACCTCCTGATAATCCTGTGGTTCCTCTTGCTCTCTGGAGAGCTTCCCGATTCATCCTGATACATTATTCCTTCCCATAAACTCTGTACTTTCCATTGCTGGAAACATTCCCACGTGGATAGTCTAAAGACTCCACTAACCAGTAAAAACATGAGCTTTTTTTCTCTGTTTCTTAGATGGTTGAATAATAGTGGTGCAAATGATCAAAAAGGCCATTTTCCACTGGCATATGGGGAAAAAAGGACAGTGATAAAAGTAGAAGAGGTTTTCTGAAATGCTCTAGGCTTGCGAGATGAAACTTTTAGAAAGAATGGTGTTGATAAATCAGTCACAGATCCTGTTGCATGCAGAGGCCAACCAGGATGAAGTTTGGGGCCCCAGGCAAAATGAATAAACGAGGCCCTTTTAAAAGTTTCCTTGATATATTTGTTTATAAAAAAAAAGTAGTTAAAACACATATAATAAATATTGTTCTGTAATAGAACATTTTTTTTAATGATACTAATGTTTATTCTTTGACAAAATATCAATCTTCATCTTTATGTAAGATCTGATCTTGTAGATACAGTACAATCTTCAAATTTACAGTAACGGACGTTCACCTAATAAACACTACAGAATACATGCTGCTGCTGATTAGCGTAACCCGCGCTAACTTGTTTCCCGCTAACACTGATAGTCAATTTACTATTACTAATAATTCATTCTGCAAATAAGTAAACCAAAATAAAAAATTGTATAAATAATACTCATTCCTTTGTTGATTCCATACTACGTCAATCTTATCTTATATACTAACCACTGTCATGTTTCCTTTTTTTCGCCTCGTTTTGCTTTCTTTTCTGTTTTTCGCCTGCCCGGCGAAGTAGTTTTCTTTATGTTTAAATTAGCAAATGCACATAGCGCTATGCCAGTTTGTAAACAGCCAACGAGTCTCTCGTTAAGACGGGTGTGTGTGTGTATGTGTGTGTGTGTGTATGTGTGTGTGTGCAGATATATTGTTCCATGTTATTAATATTGAGATTACAGATTGTTTAAAATGTGCAGTTGACTGCCCTGCCTGCCCTATTGCTATTCCTCTGGCTGCATGGAGGAATGAACCGATTTTTGTCTGCTGTCTATGATGCTGTTGTAAAGTCTAGTCATAAATGAGGTTTGTAACTGTATTGAAAATTCTGCCCTTTTCTATACTTAAAAAAAAAAACACTTGTTGTTTCTTTGAGTTTTTTTTTTTCCTCCTGCAAATCAAACCTAATGTAATCTATGTCCATATTATAATCAAATAATTTCCTTATACTTACATTTTTTTTTTTACAATGGCACTCTCAGTCATGTGGTTTTGCAAAATATCGACTACAGCTACAGTTTTTACAGTAAATACAAACAGGAAACGATCCTTATAAACAGATTAAAGCAAACATGTCATTCCAGATTTTTGGTTTCCTTCATTTTCCCCCACCAACAACCTTTATAACCCAATCCATCCAAACAGCAACCAGGGTTTATCAGCAAAAGGCTGCTATGTGCTGTCACATAGCTCCTTTTTTTTTTTTTTTTGGACGTGATTTGCTGGAATCTACTCGAAATAGCAGTGAACCTGGGAATTGATGCCAGCAATGCGAGCTCAAACTACTCTACACTCTTATCAAACTGTCAGTCACACCCTGATAACCTTCTGATTACCCAGCATGCTTTTCCATCTCTGATGCGCTCTCGCATCAGTGTGTAGGAACTACACTGTACTGGAAGTGTGCAAAGAATAATAAAAAAAAAAAAAAACAGTGTTATCGCAAAAAAACAGTTTAAGGTTTTAATTCCTGCTCCTCCAGTACCTGGGAATTACATGTGGTTGTACATGTATTACATGCTTATTAGATTTGACTGATCTGTACACCAGCAAAGGAGTACATTGAAAAATAATCTGCAAAAGAACATAGTGCAGGACTGGAACCCAGCACACCGGAGAAACGTTACTCAAGGCAGTTACTGTGAGATTCATTGAAGGTTTTGGTTCCTGCACTTGCAAACCACAATAATGGACAATAAATGATGGACTGAAGCTACTACTTGGCATCTCTACTTAACCATGAATTATCACTCTGTTTGATGCAGGTTGCCTTTTAGGGCAACCAACTCATAAATCAGTCAAATAATTTACAGTATGTATATGCAAAAGCCAAGAGACAGCAACAGGTTATGATGTATCAGGGGTCACCAGACTCGATAAAGAAAGGCTAGTGTTTTAAAGATTTCAGCTCCAACTTGCCTCGACACACCTGCCTGTAATTTTCAATTATATCTAGCAGCAATTTGATAAGCTAGTTATGATGTGTTTGATTATGGTTGGGGCAAAACTTTGCAGGACACCAGCCCTCCAGGACTAAGTTCGGTGACCCATCGATTAGGTAAAAAATGAGTTTATTAGCCATGGTGTAGTGGGTTGAGGCGTCGACACCTACAGGTTGCACTCCGGGGATTTCGGCTCACATCCTTTCCGATCCCACCCTCTTTCTCTCCCACCTGTTTTATCTCTCTATCTGTCCTATCAAGAAATTTGGCCAATTATGGCCAAAATATCTTTAAAAAATGAGAGGTTTCTTAGATTTTTATTTTTTAAATTTGACTTGCGCTCCACTTTGCTTTAATAACGAACTGACGTCCGTTGCATGTAAATAAGCATCAGTGGATAATTCTGTTTGTCAAAGACTTTACAGACGCCTTATCCGCTAGTCCACGAAGCTGATCAACCGCAGCAAGATAAAGATTGAAAATGAAACTGAGGAAACACAGTTATCACTTCAGTTGTCTTTAATCCAGTTTTCCTGCCATGCAGTTATATAGGAGCCTAAAAAATTTTAATTATGAGATGCTTAAATTCTCGTTTTGTCGTTCTGTCGCTTTAACATTTGTTTGTCGAAAGTACGTGTTAATACTCTAAAAGTCTCTGAAGCACAAACGAAAATAAACCGACCTTCTGTCTTTGGCCCGTGCTTCATCTTTGTCATTGGCCTGTTGCATCTGTCACACTGTAATTCTGCAATCTTATCCAGCCTTTGTTTCGTATCTCTTCCCGTGCCATTTCGAGTGGGAGCTATGCTTACAAATACTGAGTACGAGGTGATGAAATAAGTACCACACACTGCAAACGATCCAGCAGGACGGCCGCACGAAATGACTGTTGATAGGAAATACCATCTGTTCCTTCTTTAGCGTATCCCAACTCGTGTACACGAAACAACGCAAACGAGCGCGCATCTACTTCCGTGGCTTGAAAAAGTGTGGCGACGCGTCTGTTTGTGTTCCTGTTTTGGTGACAGGTATGCCACTTTCCAAATGTTATCAGTAGAAATCTTTTCCTTTTGTCACTTTCTTTCTCTGCACCTGTTAATTTGTGGCACCACTGTGATGTTGATGAATGCTTTCGTTCTTCTGCTTGAGGAACCCTGGTAAATACCACTTGTTGTGCCCCCTCACTGTTGTCTTTTCTTCTTTTTCTTACCCACACATCAGTCTTCATTCTTTTGATTCATCATCTCAATGTCTCTTGTTTGCATCTTATTTAACTCCATTGTGTGTTTTAAGGGCAATACCCTTTAGTTTTGATACTTTGTGGGCGGTGTTTGTTTTTCCTAACTGCAACAGGAGACGTGTCAAGGATAGCTTTGCCCCTGTTCATTTACAGTTCACGTTCGGTTGATGATGAGCTCATAAAACTTTGAGTGTGAAAGTGCTTCCCAGTGCACCTTTAGACAGACAGTCAGCACTTGGTTTATTAAACCATCTTTCTCTGTGTCATTAAGCTTCATTCCAGAGTGAATCATCATCACATTTACTAAGAAATGAACATGCGTGACATGACGGCGCCGGTCTGTTTGATGTAAAACAGAAATTAACAGATGGCAGTGGGAGTGTGCGACATTTGGAATTTCAAACTCAAGTAGCTGCTTCGAACTTGGTGCTTGTAAAATTAATGCACCTTGGTGGAACTTGGGTGTATATGTGTGGAAGGCATAGGACAACATGTGGATCCTTGACATACTTTAATTGTATGATTCTTAAATCCTCAGGTGGTGTTTTCATGTTTTGTTGCTTACGTCATCTTCACTGGTCTGGTGTATCCACTGCATTATTAAGATTCACAATTAAAACAGCGTTTCCCAATAGGGGGGTCCCGACCCACAAGGGGCCCCAGCAAGCTCTGAGCTTTGTGCATCCATGATTCCCTGGTTGACCAGAAAATGGACAAATGCACAAAAACAACCGTGTCTCTCTGATTCACTTTTAGCAGCTAAAAGCAATGACCCAGGCATACCGGACCCAGGTGAGGAAGCTCCCACCAATTCGGGTCGCAGAGACAAAAAATGCAGGAAATACCAAGAGCAATAATATCATTGAAAATGAAGGGGGGGGGGCTAATATATTGGGTGGGGAAAGGGGGTCTCAGACAAGAAAAGGTTGTTTACTTTAATTTACAAGCAATATAGGTAACATTTATGGGTAATATTTGCCTTTTTACCCTGTTAGATCACATTTGAAAAGAAGTGTTCTACATGGGGAAATAAGCCAATGTCAAAAAAAAATAATTAACAGCATCATTTTTCTTTAAAGCAGTTTTAAAATAGGGGTAAAAGTGTTATTGGCAATTGACCTTTTTGTAAGCTGATTGAATATCAGTTTCTAAAAGTCTCAGAACCCTTCTTGCAGAACTCGGCTCAGTTAGTGGTTGGATAAACCTGGTGCACACGCTTCACATTTCCACAGAGTTGACATGCACACACTACACAGACTTGTCCTGAAGAGATTCCCAGTGAAGCATGACCAATTCTCTGAATCCTGATTTATTAGAAAAACTAATGTCAGGACTGTCGACTATGATTTTGTGCCTCTTTATTTTTGTATGGTACCACCACAAAACACGAAGAGGAAATGTATTTGTGGAGACGTGTGTGGGTATCAACAAAGAACGCTGGAATTCCATTACAGTTCCTTTTAAAACGGAAATTATCGAAGTCTAAAACTTTTACTGATGGACTAGAAATAAAGCGGTCAGTAAACCGACTACGCACAACATGCAGTATAACGAGTGTTGTGCAGTACATCATCTCCAATGTTTGGGAGTAACTAGTTACATTCAAATCACAGAAAAAATGTGTAATAAAATTACTTTTTAAAGATTAAAATTAGGGTTACATCTGAATATTTTCTTTACCAAAACCTTGGATATGTTTTTTTTTTAATGTTTTTGTGGTGACTGTGCTTTAAAATTAAACAATACGAATCTCAATTCAAGATAAAAGGTAAAAGATTTCTAAACCCACACATTTCTTAGTGTTTTATTGGGTAGGGACAGGGGCAGTGCTAGCAATTCTGGGCCCTGTGAAAAATCATGAGCCCCTACGCACTGTCAATACTAATAAAAAGATCTCTGGGGGATAAATTATCCTAACTCTCTAAATCCCCCACCATCCCACATTCACCACCAGCGGCATTCTGGGTGGGAAAAGGTTGGGCATGTTGTGTAAATTAGACAAACATAACAACACACTATCGCACCAGCTTTCTGTTTTAAAGAGAAGTGCATCAACATGCAGAATGTGATTATCATAATCATATGTTAGAGACCGTTTTTCTGATCCACCAGATAAATAAAAAGTCTGAAACGTATGTAAGAAATAGCATGAAAATCTTTAGCAAATGTAGACATTTATTCAAAAAAATACTTAATTGCTTTCTTTTTAGATTTTTAAAAGGTTTCTGTGACTGATAGTTACACTGTTATTACAATGTGTGTGAAATACTTATGCACATTATACCACAGTTACCTAAACATTAGTATTTTACTGTCCAAAGTTACCAGTGTAGCAAAGATGTTACAGCAAACAGCGCTTTACTACAAGTATGAAAGTGTATTTGGACAGATTCTCGAGCCTTTTAAGCTTCATGTCACAGCAGAAGGCACCACAGACACTCCCACATTTCAGAATAACAACTGTGGGGTGTGTGGGGTTACATCATCCTGTGACTAGTTAGACAGGCTGTAGACACTTTGACTGGCCGGTAAAATCACCAGACATCAGTTCCATAGAGAAAGTGTAAGATAGTTTATAACAGCAGCCAGAAACTCTGATACAGACCCAAGCATGAACTCTAGTTCAAGTGCACACACAAGCAGAAGAAGAGTGGGCTAGACTTGACAGGAAAGCTTTAATGGCTTATTTAGGTCAGTTATTAAAATAAAGATGCTAATAATCTGCCAGGAAATCATGTGAAAAAGGGAATTTGTATGATGGTATCTGGCTGTAGTTGGACTGCTAATTGGAAGATCGGGGGTTTGATTCCCTACACCACCAAATTCCCACCGCTGGACCCCCCCCCCGAGCAACGCCCTCAATTCCTATTTGCTTAGTCGTTTAGAAAAGATAAACATAAGTCGCTCTGGATAAGGGAGTCAAATGTCGTAAATGTAGTTAACTCATCATTGGTGAACTTTTGTTTTATTCATATTGCAAAAAAAGAAATATCGCAATTTCATTTTCTCCCCTATGTCATGCAGCCCTAGCTCCGTTTAGTGCACTAAGTTCTGTGTTGTCTCCTATAGTTCAATTATTTATTTATATATATAGAACTACTACTTTACCTATCGCATCTATTTATATTTGTACTTGTGTTTATACTGCACTGCTACTTAGCATTTTTGGTTATATGCTAACTGCATTTTTTTGCGTAGTGTCAAAGCTGAATTTAATCTGGTTCGGTAGCAACACAGTCCTTAAAGAATCTTTCCAGGGTTTAACTGACAATAAAAGCTACTTTACTGGACTCCAGATGGTCTCTTTGTTTCACAGACATGATTCAGCGCTGGTGCACTCTAGAAGGCGGCTACCTGAGTTACTACGATAGTGAAGAGAGCGCCAGTGCCATCGGAAGAGTGGACGTCAGTGAGATAGTGAGCCTGGCCATTATTAGCACTGAGACCATAATAGAAACAGGGTAAGAACCTCGCCTTGTTCGCACGTCTTTTCCTCCTTTTTTTTTTTTTTTTACCCTTTTGGTCTTCCTCTTTCCACGATTGAACAGAATTCCCATAATATCTGTTTGTCCCACCACGCACACATCCTGCTGTATATATTTATAATTAATGGCATGTTTTGTGTAAAGTTTATATATTGTGTCATTTTTATTTTTGAGAGCTACCAAACAAATTTTGTTGCATCACAACAATGTCTTTTTTTCTTTATCATCATTTTTCTCTCTCTCTGTCTTTCTCTCTCTCTCTCTCTCTCGCTCGGTCAGTTTTTGCCTGATCAGTGTGTAGTATTTGACACTGGGTCAAATCTTCCATAACCACTTATATGCCAGCATTATAGTGAAAATATTTTAACAACAACATGATGCACACACTAGCCTGTGGACAGGATAAGACTGAGACCTTTGGCCTTCCTCCACCAGACCGTCCTCTGGTCTTCTTATACATGTGGAAAAAGACAAACAGACAAACAAATTAATAGCAAGCCATTTTTTTTTTACACGTGTCTGTGTGTGTGTGGGTTGTAATCTAACTTTTTTTTCCTCCTCAGGGCAGTGTTCACCTTTGAGATCTACCTGGAGTCTGAGAAAATGCTTTCGTTTGGCACACAGACATCAGAGGCACAAAGAGCCTGGGTCCATGCCCTCACCAAGGTCTTTCTCTTTAACACACACACACACGCTTTGTGTTCTTGTTGTGACCTTCTATTGGAACAAGTATTAAAGCAGATAAGTGAAGCCTTTATTCAAAGTTATTATTACAGATTGTCCTTTTCGAAACAGTTTTCTTTTACAACAGATGTCTTAGGAGGCTTTATATCTTAACTGCCCCACCTTCCATAAAAACACACACACTGGGTGGAATGGAACCTGCTACGTCACCAGTATGCAACCAAAATGACTCCATCATCTCTTGCAGATGACACCACTTGTCCTTTTTTAAAAAAAAAATATTATTTTTATTTTTGAATCCTTAAATTACACTTCTTTAACTGGTTCACCCGATCCGTTAAACTCTGCGGTTGCCATTTCCCCTGCTGTCTTTTTGTATACCCGCTGCTCGTCACACTACTTTCTCATTTGTTCTAAATTTCCCTCATGGATCCGATGCCCTGTTTAATTATTGTCAATTTATCTGAAATCCGACGGCTTAAAACTGCGCTTATCAAACTCTATTTTGTAGCAGAAACTCTAAGTTTCCATAGTTGAGACCGAGGTCTTTGTACCGGGTCGGAACCCGGATATGGACACCAACACACATCACACACACACACAATCACATTTTACCATATTCCTACACATCTTCCTGCTCTATAAAATAATCCCCACATCTTCAGTGTGCTGATGATTGAACTCGCTGCTTACACATTAATACCCTACAACGGAAATACATGGAAAATAGAGAATAATTCAGAAAGTCAACACACACTTTGATTTCACAAGCTAACTATTGCAGCGTAACTATTGCAGATGCACGGGTTGCGTTGCCGATGCTGTAATGGTGATGACCAAACCCTGACTCGCAGTCTAACTGTTCAGCTGATTCAATATATTGTTCAACTAAGTTAGAAAAAAAAAAAAATACATGCGTAGAAATAATCAGAAAAATTCATTGATTTAACCGGTAATGTCTTTTTCTACATAAAGTATATCAGTCATGCATAAATTCATTGCACCTTCAAATAGATTATCGTCCTCATCATCATGTTAAAAATGTTTAATGTTGTATTAAATATTGTAATTGAAATACAATATATTATAATGATGTTATAATTAGGGTAAGTTGCCACTGTTGGGCCCCTGAGCAAGGCCCTTAATCCCCAGTTGCTCAGTTGTATAAAAGAGATGAATAAGGACGTCTGCCAAATGCTGTAATATTAGAATCTAACTAACCATAGATATACATGAAAAAAAGTTTAGTGGTTAGATGATGTCTTTTTTTTTGATGATGTGGCTTCAGCTGGTAAAAGTCTAAAGTCTTTTTTTTTGATGATGTGGCTTCAGCTGGTAAAAGTCTAAAGTCTTTTTTTTTTTCCTACTCTGACTCAAACTTCCTAAAGTAATGGACCTCAAGGGTTAACTAGAGTACCTCTCTGCTGGAAAATATCTGCCATGCAATTTATGTCCTCTTCCTGTGTCTGGCTGTGTAATGAACTTCAGAGCAGTTATTTTATCTGTCCATCATATTCTGTCAGAAGGATGGTTATTACTTGCTCACTCGCCTAACTCACTCACTCACTCACTCTCTCTCTCCATCTCCCTATCCTCCCCTTTCTGTCTCTTCTTCTCTCACTCTGTCTGTCTTCAGTGTTTAGATCCTGAAAGAGCAGAGTCTTTGTTGAAAAAGGACTGCGAACTGTTTGGTCGCTTGTACTATAAAGAAGGTCATGACTTTTATCATTGGAGACGAGGCTGGTTCTCGTTAGTCGGCTCCGAGCTGTTCCTTTATCCTGACGGCGAACAGATAAACGAGGCGATTCTACAACTTAAACGCCTGCAGGAACTCAGTAAGAACACGCAAACACACTTAAACAACATATAAAGTAAGGATCCTGTTGTATGAAATAACAGTCTATCTATTAGGCTCACATAGCAGCTGATTATTTATATAATTGTCGCACCCACAGACTGCTGGCTGAGTGCATGATGCATATGCCACGCTTAACTTCGAAAGTTTCGATGTCCACCTCTGATCGGTTGAAGTGTACAGGATGTTCGAATAATTGTCATGTGGGAAACAACACAAAGCTGTCTAATTGAAGACGTGAGCTGTGGTTTTTACATTGGTGGATATAAGCATTAATTAAGATCGATTCAATGATGGATTCTTTGAAGTTCTCTTTATGATGCACTACAAAGCAAAACATCATTGGTTGCATCACCCGTCAGTCATGTGTCCTTTTGGGCGGGCCATAGCCATCCAAATTAGGCAAGGTTCCTAGACCTTTTGCCATCAGTCCGGAGGTCTGGCCATGCAAGACTTAGAGGCATATTGACAGGCTGGTTTAAGCTGACTGGTAAGCTGCTGTATGGATAGACCAAAAACCTGCTCTTTACTCGTACTGTACAGTAAAGCATCTCTAAATCTCTGCCCAACAGCAGAAAACCACATCAGGTTATATTTCTGTCAAAATAGAAATCTGATGCTAGAGTGGGCACTATAAGAATAGCTATCCGACTCTATACAATACAAAGTCTAATAATCAAGTTGTCAGGAGTCAATTTTCCAAATCATTTAACTAAAGTTACATGTTTAATTCTTTCACCTGAGTTTTGCTTCTCTCATTGGCGTTTCTCTAAAACACGTCCTTCTCGATCAGTCATGCTTCACGCTAACAGTCTTAACGGGTTTTTAACGTGATACGTGCTTGGCAAATAAAGGCGAGATTCACAACATTTGATAATCAATTATGCGACAACTGTGTGGACCGTTTCTGAAGGTGATGCACAAACAAGCGCTGCCCATCAAATATGCAGGACCTACGGAGAGGTTGAGGTTTTCTACTGTTTCAAGGCGAGGTTTAAGGACATCTGAGAAAGAGTGGCAAGCTTTGAAAAAATGATTGTTCATGTTGGAGTATATATTCATGTAATCCAGTTAAGGCATAAGCGTGTATCTAATATATAAAGCTTTTATACCTGTGGTAGGATGCAACGTCGCTTACATCACCTCAGAAACGGAGTGTTCTTAAATAAAACCTGCACATCAATTTGGTCTCTGATCTCTTTGCGGGTGGATCAGGGTCCCTGGAGGACTGAAGCTCTGTAACACAGGATTAGAGCACAGACATAACAAAGCTGTGTGGCTGACCTGAGCTTTCCACACACCCTTAACTCTCTTTATAAAAAGCAGATTGTGGTTCGCTTCGGCATGGTCAATGATATGTGGCTTAGAAGCTGCTCGTGTTAAAGCTGTAAAAACACCTTATTCGTTTTCTTTCAGTTGCATCACAACATTCTGGGTTAGTTAATCTTGTATTCCATTGTACGCTGGAGTGAGATGTAGGTGTTAGGCAGAGACTTGGAGCTCCCTGTTAGGCAGTTAAATGAGTGGCAAAATTGCTGATCCCAAATTTGAGGTAGAAAATAATTTTAATTGGGTTTTTCCTACTTACTGACTTCTTGTTCATGGAAATGATCAGTAGTCTTACAGTCCGGGACATTTCTTTTAAAGTATTATTACATATGTTAACATATTTTTTTTTATTCTTGTTTTTTTTTGAGTTGCTGGATAGCTGTGGCACAGTGCAACATTAAGTAAAACCTTTTGAATAAGGCTGGGTTTACACTGCGATTTTGGCCACGGTTTGGACATCTAAGACAAATTTTGAAATCCCAAAATATACAAATCCCTATATTTTGATGCTGTTGTCTTTAATTGCGACATGTTTGACATGTTGATTGTGGCATGTCACAAGCATTTTTTTTTCCTCCAAGGATATTCTGGCCGAATATTTGACACTTACCTGCACTGTGACTACTTCTAAGTTGACTGTCAAATCAAGAACCAATAGGACAGCTGAACCCAATTAGCACGACAACTACAAACCACCTCGGAAAAATGTGGAAATGACTCCGGTGGACAAAATGGCAAGAAGAGAAATTGAGTTATAGAGGTGTCAAGTGTTTGTGTGATGTGTCCTTGCCGCTGATTGTTTGCTGCTAACTACCATTTAGCGATAGAATGCCAGCTACTAAACATGTCCCAAATTGATGACACAAATGTCCGGAAGAGTCTTCTTGTGTGTGTCGTTTTGATCGTTTTGACTGGTGTACAATCTGACATTATGACAACTGAGATCCTACAGTGTAACACAGAGGGATCATGTTTGTACAGCCTGACAAGCAATGGTTGCAAAAGAATCGCACAGTGTAACCCGGCTTTAGCTGGGCCATAACCATTTAACAGTTAATGACCCATATTTCAGTGTCAGGATGCGGTACATAGGTGGGTTGTTGAAGGTGCGGTGTTTTGTTCTTATTCCAAGAAACCAGAAGCTGATTTAGAACTAAAGGACGGAGGAATCCTGGGGCTAGACTTGTAAGTCCATGAAACTTTCTTTGAATTTTAACTGCCAGATCGGTCGTCCTTGGAGCAACATAAAAGTAACGCTCATGGGGAACCGACTCCAACTCGACTGAAACCGAAGAAGCAGAGGTGCTGTGTCTGAAAATGAGCTGGGTGACCTGCTGGCAGTCCTTTAGCGTCCTGGGCTTTATGTGGAGCATACTGTCTTATACTTTGTTTTTAAAAAAAACATTGCTTTCAACAGAAACCAACAGTATCTTGCATTTGACCCCCAGTTCTGTCCGTAAGTTCTGTTTGATCGATAAAATCTGAGAAGAAACTCTAATTATTGTTTTTTAGGGAGGAAAAGCACAAGTAAGGATTGTTGTTATTTTACTGTTTTATAATCAGGACAGCAGTGGAAGCTTCTGCATTGATTTTCGGTGTTACCGTGAACCCTTTTCCAACAAACAAACTGCAGATAATGCACAATTGGACCAATTTCTGCATGAGTAAATTTTACACCAGGCATAAATTGCTGTAAAGGTTCAAGGAAAAATGGAATAACAGAGATTCTTCTTTTTAATTAATTTTTGTGCGTGTATGCTATTTTTAGATAACTGTTCCTAATCAGGGCTTTGTGTTAACATTTCCTAAATCTTTAATACAACAAAAGCTGTAAACAAAACAGACTGTTTCTGTAGGACGGTTCAAGTTAATTAATGTACCTTGTTTCAACTCCTCACAAAACCCCATGTTCGTGGTTTTTATTTTTAGTCAAGGATATAGATTTTTTTCCCCCACTTTTGTCCCAGTACCAATTTATTGCTTTAGAGCCTCAAATTTAGCAGAGCCAATAGGTTTAATATCTGTAGCTTACGGTATGTCGTATCGTCGTCTGGTGGTAGAAGATACGATAAGAAATATCATCTGGGAGGATATGAAGAAACCAGAGATGAAGCGATTTGAACTGACATAAGGCACGCACTCAGGTGTGGAAGGAGTAAATAGGCCAAGGCATTGCGGGATGTTTTGTGTATGTTTTATGAGAATGATTATACAGCGTTAAACAGTTCTTTTGCGCATGCTGGGAGATATAATGACCAACGACACCCAGCTCTCTGCTCCACTTGCTTCGAACTAAACTTTTACACTCAGTCTAGTGAACAACATTAACAATATGCACCATGTCTCCCTAAGAGTATCAACTTTCACCTAAAAGTATTTTTTTTTTTTTGCAACTTAAATTCTTTCTTGAATTGTATCTTTACTCTTCCACCTGTTGTTGTGCCTGTCCTGTAGCTGTCTCCACTCATATGGAAGGAGATGAGAGGATTCAGGTTCTTCTCATGGTTGAGAATGGCAGGTAATCTCTTTTTACTTTAAATCTGGAACACTGAAATCTGTCCTTTTAGTTTATAATGACAATTAATTGAAGTTGTGTCAATGTGGTTCAGAACAATCTACCTTCATGGCTTCAATAAGCAGGACTTCACTTTATGGCACTCTGCCATCCAGTTAGCTGCCGGCAGGGACGGTACAGCACTAAGCAATCAACAGCTGACCAAAAATGACATCCCGATTATCGTTGACAGCTGTATTGCCTTCGTCACTCAGTACGGTAAATAATATTGTATTCCTCTGTGTATTCTTTTTTTTTTTAAAATAGGGTGTATTGATTAATGAAACCTAACTTTTACATTGACCTCTGACCCCAGGTTTGTGTCATCAGGGCGTCTATCAGAAGACCGGTGACCCGAAACGTGCGGCCCAGTTGCTTGAGGAGTTCACCAAGGACGCCCGAAATGTTAAGCTTCGAGTTCAGGATCATCGATTAGAGGATGTAACCGATGTACTCAAACTCTTCCTGTACAATTGTGAGGATGCTTTACTAGCCAAAGAGCTTTACCCTTACTGGATTTCTGCCCTCGGTGAGTATTATTATTAAAACTAATCTAGAACTATCTTCTCTATTAACCAACCTGTTTTGTGAATATTATATACTTTGTTTCTCTGAATTTAATAGCAACTCCTTTTGATCTAATTGTTATTGGCATCAGGAAATATTGCTAGACTCTCTTGTCATTATAACATTTATAATGTTCATATAATGTTATAATGTAACTAATAATCATAGTTGGTTATTAGTCATATAGGAGCCACTAGGGTAGATAAACACTAATGGGTCTTTTCTTTAAGACACCTAAAACCAGTAAAATAACACACATCATCTTACTCGAACCCCCACCCCCCTAAGTGGTATACGATTAGGGAAGTGGTAGCGCAGTGGTTAAGGTGTTGGACTGCTAATTGGAAGATCGGGGTTCAATTCCCCACACCAAGTTGAGCGAGGCCCTTAAACCCCAGATGCTCAGTTGTATAAAAGGGGGGGACGTGAGTCGCTCTGAATAGGGGCGTCTGTCAAATGCTGTATATGTAAATGTAATGTAATGTAATTTAATGTAATTTTGCTTCCTTGGTTTTTGGCTAATTTTTTGGAAGTGGTAGCACAGTGGTTTACTGTTGGCTTGCCAATCGGGAAGATTGTGGGTTCAATTCCCAGCCCCACCAAGCTACTACTGCTGTGCCCCTGAGCGAGGGCCTTAACCCTCAACTGCTCAGTTGGATTAAACCTGGGGTTACCAGACTAAGTATTTGAGGGCTGGTGTCCTGCAGAATTTATCTCCAACTTGCCTCAACACACCTGCCTTCAAGTTTACTACGTAAGACTGTTTAGTAACCAGTTAGCTGGTTCTGGTGGTTTTGATTAGAGTTGGAGCTAAACTCTGCCCTTCAAAATCGAGTTTGGTGACCCCTGGTTAGGAAATAAATAAATGAGATAAGTGCAAGTTACTCTGGATTAGGGTATCTGCCTAGGGCCACAAATGGTTATGGATAGATGTGGCACTTGCTATAAAAGATGGTGTGTTTCATTGCACTGCATTTTATCTGATAAATTTCTTCATTCATTTGGAAAAACTGAAAATTAAAAAACTAAACAAATGACTGAAATATTTAGTTGTCTTTTGTGGTTGGGTTATACATGAGGGTGCTGAAGCCCAGCATTGGTCAATGGAACAAACCCCAATGAAGCGTTTGCTATCTAAATGAATGTTGACCCTTGGATATGTCCGCAAAAGAAACTCTTGGTTTGAATCCTGATTATATTTGTTGAAATGAATATCGTTTTTCATCATTAATAGCTTCATTACCGTAACAACACATCACACTTTAAACCATTTTTTAGGTTCACATAAGTGGAAAAACTCCACAAAAAGTTTTTACCCCAAGTCTGTGTGATGTCAGATGTTGCAAACGGTGTATGCCAGCAGTTTTCTTCTACTTTTGCTTGAGTCATTTCTCTATAGACTCATTCCTTTATATAGCACCGTTATATAACTTATGGTTAGTTCCGTTACGTGTCACACCGGCGAGCACATTTTCTATCTGTCTCACGCTTTGTTTCAGATGAAGTGAGCGAGAAGGACAGGATGGAGAAGTATTGCACCTATATTCAGAGTTTACCTAAGATCAACACATCAACCCTGGCAGCGATATTGCAGCATTTGTATAGGTAAACACACAGACAAACACTCACGCATGCATACAAACACTCAAAACCTTCACTTACCGCCACTTTTCTGGATAGCGTCTCTGAGTCATCACCGACGGTGTCTAAGCCTCCTATTTTTTTCCTGTTTTTTTTTTTTATTATCTGTTTTAAAGGTTCTTAGAAAATTCTTTCTATAAATCTTTAGTGGGCTTGTCAGTGTGTGAAATATTTGGAAATTAATTTTATTGTTTGGAGAGAGTTGCTGACTTTTGGCAGTTTTTAACAGTGGACTAATAGTTCCCCAATGATGATGTATACTTATTGTGGTGTTGTCTTGAAACACAGTTTAACATTAAGTCCAGGTGGTTCTGTGTATTGGTCGATGTGTGTGTGGGTTTTTGTCCTCTATGTAGAGTAAATGAGGGTATGAGTAATTTTATTTTACGTCAATTAACTATAGTAACTATATGTCACAAAATAATTATTAAAATAGGTAGTTATTCTGGGAAAAATGACCGAAATGGGTTTTATTTAATGAATACTTAAACTACTTCAGAAATAAAAAGGACTTGACATTATTACATTCCGTTTCATTGACCAAAATTCTCTTTCACAGTACGAGTTATTTTATTTCACTTTCACGTTATTTTTTTTTTTTTTATAATATAATCAATAAAATACGTAGTTATTTTTGAAAAATCAGCGAAATGGGTTTTATATAAGAAAATGAAATGAAAGAAAAAGAATGTTACATTATTTTATTCCTGGTTTTCTGTCTTGATAAATATATTAAATAAAATATCAACTTGGATTAACTTCACTATAACAACCAAATTTATTCAATTTAGGATTTTTCATATAGCGCTTTTAACAACGGATATTGTATTAAATCAGCTTTACAGAAAAGTAAAAATACAAAACAACCTAAAAAGTTATCCAAAACATCCCTAGTAAGCATGCCTGGGACAACTGTGGCATGGAAAACTCCACTGTATGTCACATTTCATGTGGACAAATTTTATTGTTATAAACTTTCCTCAGTGAACAATTCCTCAGGTATAAAATGCCATATAATGAAATAATGAAAAATCTTAAATATTAAAGTAAAAATCCTCATCTTTTTTTTTTTTTCGACAAACTCCCAGCGTTACCCTCGAACTCACATGCAACGTTTTCAGGGCTCTTAAAAATATCTAAAGTCCTGGTGGCCTTCGGGCATGTAGGTATTTTTCAGTTTTTGTTAATGAATGACAGGACAATGTAGTGCGCAACAGATCCGGAGCGTTAAATACTAATATCTTGTTGTCAAATTGCTGCTTCCTTTATAGCACGATCGCGGATTGAAAGTAAAAGTAAACTAAGCGTCCCATATACCTGAAAATGACAACTACCTAACGAAAAGGCATTAATATATACTTTCCTCTCAATAAGAAGGCCCCACGGGCAGGATGGGAATATTTTGTAAATATTTAGTACATAGCAACACAACTAGTAAATATTTAGTAAATAGCAATGCGACTAGAAGACACAATAGCCCCGGGACTTCGAGCTAGCGATTTTGTGAGCCCTGGTCTTACTTGGGCTTACATACGTTACCCAAGTTAGCCACGCCCACTTATTTACATGTCACAGTATACCAGAAATTAAAAAAAAAAATCTATTACAGTTGACGGTTTATTCCTTATATATATATATATATAGGGTTTTACCGTCCAGTCCTAATGTTAAGTGTTAAATGCTGAATATGATTTGTTTGTGTGTTTCTGCAAGGATCCAGAGATGCTCTCATATAAACCAGATGAAAACTCCAAGCCTGGCATGCGTTTTCTCATCATGCCTTTTCCAGACCGGAGGACATGCACCTCAAGAAACCCGTGTTGTTGAAGATCTTATCAACAACTATATTCAGCTCTTCTCTGTTAGTGTCTACATCACACACCGTTACTTCAACCCTACTTGTGAAGACTTCACTTCTTGATTTTAAAGTGTTACTATAAACGCAGCATGGTCTGTATAGGCTGTTATTTTGACAGCTAGGTAAAAAAAAAGGTTATTGCTGGAAAACCTTGATATTTATAGTAGTGGTCCTTTTTTTTTTTTGTTTAGTGAAGGTAAGTTCAATATCAAGTAACATTTCAAAAGTTTTCTTTTTCAGTTTATTTCTGCAAAAAATTAAAACAGGCTAATTAAAACATAAGACTTGATGTACGTCAAGTACAAAATAAAAAAAAGCCTCATGGAGAAGAAAAGAAAAAGACGCCGTCGAAGATGCTAAATCTTTAACTTGCTGTTTGGTTCGGATCAAGAAGAAAGCTAAAATGTGCAGAATAGTGACCGCGTCTTGACTAGAATATCATGAAGCATGTATGCGAATTCCCGCTGCTATTGGCTAATTTCGAATAGCGCCACAAAAATCTGCAGCAGGAGTCACAAGAGAATAGAACTTGAATGTATAAAGGGATTTGAAGTGCTATGCGGTGCTAAATCCCCTCGGCTTAACCGTAGCTCTCTGCTGGTTCCCCCCAGCACACGCTACATTTACTCTCCATCAGTGCGAGATATGAGCGTTTAAGTGAAATAAAGATAGTCACGCCCAAGTAGAACAGCAGAGGAAGGGTTTTTTCCTTAATTCTTTGATAAACTAAATG
Organism: Bagarius yarrelli; assembly: GCA_005784505.1. Taxonomy (NCBI): domain Eukaryota; kingdom Metazoa; phylum Chordata; class Actinopteri; order Siluriformes; family Sisoridae; genus Bagarius; species Bagarius yarrelli. Next base: position 2,008,236 of record VCAZ01000031.1, on the reverse strand, counting down.
GTGTAACAATTTTTTTAATAATAATAGTAATAGGGAGAATGTATACACGGTGCTATATTTAATCGAATGCGTATTTGTTTCCTCGGTAAACCAGGTAAACAACGAGCAAGTCAAGCAAATGGAGAAAGAGAACCGCTGTATCATGAGGTGGAAGGACACCACAGTAAGACCCCCTTTTAATTTAATATAATTGTCTGTTTGTAAAAAGGTGAAAAGACACATGGGTTTATGGTGTTTGTTTTATTACTGTGGACTGGGCTCCTGTTATATATTTTTAGTTTAGTGATTTTTAAATGACCTCCCAAACCCATTTTAAAATCTGAGCAAAAGATATTTGTAAAGGAGATGAGCATCAGTGCTGTGTGTAATGGAATGGCCTGTCCAGTCACCTCACCTTAACCCAGATGAGCTGCTGTGGGGAAATTGGATTGAGACATTGGAGAGGGGTGATGAAACTGCTCCACATGCTGTATAGTGGTGTAGTATATTTATGATTTAATAAGTTTAGGGTTTCTTTTGTGTGTTTGGGATACATTGTGTGATTTTCTGTGATTAGTATGCTGACATAATCGGAATGCATTTCCACCAACAATTTTCTAAGGACTGGTTACAGGTGCAGCTCTAATATATATATATATATACACTGCATTCTGAACAGACCACCATAACCTTCTTTTATTATTTATGACACACATCAGTGCAATGATGTGTTAATCCTTATATTCTAAAAACTTTTTATAGGAGTTGGTTTTAACCAACGCTATATATAAATATACTTTAATCAACTCTCTATATCCATCCATCCATCCATCCATCCATCCATCCATCCATCCATCGGGTTTAGGTAAACCCAGACCTGTCCTTGCATAACAATGTGCACAAAGCAAGCACCAGGAACACATGGTTTGCCAAGGTTTAAATCAAACAGTTCTCACCTTTGGTATGAACTGAAATAACGACTGCATCCCCCATCCACCCCCCACCCCGACCTCCTAAACACATTCATTTCTGAACTCATTAATACTATTAATGAGAAGCGTGTGGATTATACCCCAGTTCCAAGCTGTACTTGGTATTCGTAACGTCAGTTCTTGAGTTATAGATTTGTAGATCACATCAGACGCACTTTAACAATTAGTAGCATTTGCACTCGCATGTCAGCGCGAGTTGTTTTGCAGACGGTTTAGTGATGTAATGTTGTCTTTACAAACACTTATGCTGCCTTCGCATTATTTACTATTGCGCTATTAATCGTTAGCTAAAAATGCAGTGTTATTCAGCACGACGGTGGACAAAATCGTTTTTGTTTGTTTGTTTGTTTTTTTAAACGTAGCACTACATTTGCATTACGTTGTCTTTATTTGGTTTTTGTTACTTATCTGCCAGTAGCATATGTACATACCTATGCTGTAAACAAGTCGTAATCTTTCATATAACCTAATTACAATTTAGATGAAAGAAAAAGCTTAAAATTGAAATCTTAATAGTTATTTATTAATCAAGCAATAATAATGAGATAAACGTGTGCAAATTGCCCAAATGTCTCATATAAAATGTAAACATCATAAAGTTTTCCGCATTACACATGACGAAAACAAGGCACAGAGCTGAAAACTAAAGCATAACCCCACATAGACAGAGCTGTAGATAAACTAGCACATAAAGCATTCAGCTTTCCTCTTTCACGATTGCATGGTCGCATCTATTAAAACTCTGCCGTCTCCCATCAAAGAATTTCAGCCATGTTGTCATGATTTTTACCATCCTGTCAGCTCAACGCGGTCATTACTTCTTTATGCTTCATTGCAATATTTTGTTTTGGTGTCAAATTGTGAACCCAGCCCAGAAATTCATACTTGCCTGGCAGCAATACAAAACAATTTTCTCAGATCACCTAAAATTAATCTTCTGCTACCCGCTGTTTTTCAGGTCCGAAAAAGTTGTTTACTTAATTGATTTTATTGAAGGGAAGACACGGCTGCTCTGGTTTGGGAGTGTATTCATGCAGAATAGAAGGTTGTCTATTTGAAGGGTCACTTCTGTTACTGTCCCCTCAAGTCATGGTGAAAATTGGGAACCTGCTAAGACAAATGAAGAGTGGAAAATTTTGGAGGATGGGCCAAGGAGGGGCAGAAAATACAGCTCGTAATGTTTTTTTTTTTTTACTGCTCGTCGGTGTAGAAGGTCGATTCCGCGTGGTGTATGCGCCAATGACTACGCACGAATATGCAATACTATTTGTGTGTAGAACTGTTTTTTTTTTTTTTTAGCATTTATTTTTATTTACACTATGACAGAAAAGAAAAGAAATGCATAACACACCAGTATTTTCAACGACTGGAGTCGTAGTGTTAAATGATGTGTGAATCCAGCTGTAGATCATTTGGATTCAATCAAATTTTAAACACACACACACACAACGAGATGATGACATTATGAGATGTATGAATGTAGCTTGATTACTCTTTGTTAGGTTTATAATCGCAGCAGTTGCGTAGCGTGTGGAGTTCTTTAGTAAATCTGCATAATTTCCTTTTTTTTTGTCTTTCTTTGTTTCTGTCTCATACTGTTATAACAGATCAGAGATCTCTACATTCTGATCTCTCAAAAACAGGACACAAAGACTGACAGAGAGGCAAAAAAAATCTTTAATTATCTTTTATATAGTTTTGTCATTTGGTTGGACTGTCATAGTAACAGAGCTGCCAAAAGCAGACGAGAATCATTTCTTTATGTCTGTTTGTTCAATCATCAATGGATTTAATTCAGTGTAATGGGAAATGAGGAAAGCGAGTGATTGAAAGATGGAAAAACTTTCCGATAGTTTTCACTTGTTTAGTTTTAATATTGGAACTGAGGAAAAAAAAAGAAAAAGTTGTTCGGTTTTTCCAGTTTGAGATTTTTTTTGCTGATGTCCGTGACTCAGCTTTTGAGTATTTCCCACAGGCCTCGAAGTAACTATACGTTTTATGTGCTATTGAAGTTCCATTAAATATTGAGGAAAAAATATTGCCGAAAAAAATAACGGGAGGTAAAATAAGCGTGTGGCGGGCTTGAAAGCTGATATTTGTGGCTTTCAACATTTATAACTAAAGTGTCGGATAGGTGTGATCAGTCGACGGCATGGGACTGGACTATTAAAAAAGAAAAAACCCACAATATTTCTTCATTTAATCTAGCTCCGAAGATTCACTGTAAACTTAATCATCTTAGTGATCTCTGTTCTGTTCTCTATTGTCTATAAAAGTTTTCAAATTTCTTTAGGATTGTTTAACCTTGCATAGTCGACTAAATCTTATTTTCGTAGGTTTTTTATTATCTTTGAATAAAAGTAATTGTTTGTCTCTAGTTTTCTCCAGCAGGTGACCTGATCTTCGAGGTTTACGTGGAAAAGAAAGAGCCAGATAACTGCTGTTTGATTAAGGTGTGTGTGTGTGTGTTAAGCCAATAAACCAAAGAGAGGTAATCAAAGAAGTCAGTCATTTAATTGTGTGAGTAATTTTGTTTTATCCGCAGCAGAGGGGAGTTGCAGGTAATGGACTGCAGATTGTGTGTGTGTGTGTGTGTGTGTGCGCGTGCATGGTGGAACAGGAATGAATGTCTTCATACATGTAGGTGTGTGCGTGTATAGCAGTTTAAATCTAGTAGTGTGTAACTAACTATTTAACAAAGCCAGTCTACCCATGCGTCATTGGGAATTGGACATTTTACCCATTGCACCTACATGGCCTTGAAAATTTATTTATACCCCTTGAACTTTTTTACATTTTGTCGCCTTACAACCACAGACTTGATTGTTGACATTGTATAGTGGAACAAAATGATTTTTTTTTTTTGTTTTTTTTTTTTTTTTTTTTTTTTTTTTTAGTCTAAAAAGTGTGGCGTGCATTTGTATTCAGCCGCCTGTACTCTGATACCACTAAATACAATCCAGCGCAATTGATTACCTTCAAAAGTCACCTCATTATTTAATAGAGTCCGTCTGTGTGTAATTTAGTCTCAGTATAAATACAGGGCAATCCTGGAAGAAAACTTGTTGGAGGCTACAGAAGACTTGAGACTGGGAAGGAGATTCACCTTCCAGGAAGACAGTAACACTAAACATACAGCCAGAGCTACAATGGAATGGTTTGGATCAAAGAATATCCATGTGTTAGAATGGCCCAGACCTAAATCCCATTGAGCATCTGTGGCAAGACATCAAAAAATACTTGTAGCTGTAATTGCAGTGGAAGGTGGCTATACAAAGTATTGACGCTGTGGGGCTGAATACAAATCCACGCCACACTTTTCAGATTTTTATTTGTCAAAAATGTTGAAAACCATATATAATTTTTGTTCCACTTCACAATTATGTGCTATTTGTGTTGGTCACTTACAGAAAATCTCAATAAAAACCATATGTTTGTGGTTGTAAGGTGACCAAAATGTGAAAAAAGTTCAAGGGTTATCTGCTTTTTGTTGGGTGCAGTTAAGATGCGGTTATATTCAACAGAAGATATAGGTCTGATAACCTGTAACCAACTGTCTTGTTGTGTAAGGTCTCTCCCACCATGTGCGCCGACGAGCTGACCGAAACCACTCTGGAGATGAAGGGCATACAAGCAGGCCAGCATGACTTCTGGACCACATTTGAGATCATTGAAACTGGAGAACTTGGTACGAAACCCATGTGTACAGCAGCTCCGCTTCTTTATTTACACCGTATCACTTACAACCCATTAAAGCACGGGAACACATGTTGTGTAGCAGCTGTAATGTTGCATGTTACAGGAGTGCTCAGGCAGTTTATTAGAATCATTTCCTCTTGGTTAAAAAACTATTATCTAACTCTGATGGGATAGGGCGTTAGGGGAAAAGGGGGGTTCAGACTTGCCAATACCATGCATCATGTTACCCCTATTGCAAATTAGGATGGGATAATAGCTCTATTTTGCACTTGAGTGTGTTTTCTAATCAGACTCAGATTGGATGAGGATAATTGCAAATTTGCGCTACATAATTATGTGCACATAAAGACCCAAAAAACAGCATTTTCATTTTCATAGCTTTTTTAATGGTAATAATGGAATTTGCTGATGACATTTAAGGGGTTTGTTTTAATGTATGTAAAGAAAATAAGACGATTCATTTTGTAATAGATTGGAGTTCAGTTTTAAAACATGCCACCCACTATCTTCTGACCCAAAAGTACACACCAGAGTGCAAACAAACCAAAAACACAGTTTTGTTTATAGAAACTTGACAAACCCAACAGCGACTCATAAAACACACACCGACAGAAAACGTGGAAGAGAATAAACACATCCCAACTAAGCACCATATGTTGACTATCAAAAAACTGTCTCTTATTTTAGCTTGTTTTGTAGTCAGCCTTGTAAAAATATTTCAAAGTTTTCCTATGAGTCTTTATTTCTGAGTAATTAAGTAATGATGCACACTGTCAACACAAATTTGACCACATGTCTGATTGAACATTGAAATCAGAAATAAAGTCTTCTTCGATCTCTTATCAGACCTGTAGCACATGGACTGTAGCTAGTGTTGGGAAGATGTTCTACCAGGCAGGGTTTAACCTTAAATCTTTAGGTGGCAAAAATTTCGGTGGCAATCTGGATGAATGTAATTGGCAGCGATGGTGCGCTGCGAATTGAAACCAGGAAACTAATCAAAAGCCATATCAGTATAGCATCACTTTAATAACCGGCTTTAGCAGAAGGCAAATCGACGACAAATTAATAGAAAATATTCAGCTGTAACCCTACTTGTAATCCAACATTTTCATAAGTAACTGTTATTTGATTGCACACGTTTGCTAAGTAACTGTAACAAATTATTTTGTAATAACATTTCGCAATGCCTTTACATCCCCACCATGTATTGATGAGCAGTGATGTTAATTACAAACCTACACTTTTTATGTTTTAATGTAATTCATGTGTTTCTTGTATCTCTGATTCTGTGTGTGTCCTTATTTTGGGGGTGGGGGTGTTATAGGAATGTGTTTTGCACCTTTAGGCCACACTGTTGTGTATTTGACCATCATGACTATATACAGTATGGGCCTATTTCCAAACTGTTTACCACCAGACGTGGGTAAGGTATCCAAAAAAATACAACTGCTAAAAATAATTACTCAAGTGAGAGTAAAGGTCTTCAAATGACTTGGGTAAAAAATTATCAAATAATAATTCTAGTCATGTTTTCGAGTTACTAGTTACTGTAAATCTGATTAAATGAAGAAAAAAACCAACCTGAATCTAGACAAAATACTAACAACCAACTACAAAAAAATATGTGCAATTAAAAGACGAAAGAAGTCAGTGTGTGAGATGTTATAGTAACTTACGGTAAGGTTAAAATGGCCATAGTTACAGAATTACACTCAAATAGCCATTAGCATGAAACTTATCTCAGCGTGTTTTCTCAGGTTGGAGCTGGAATTCCTGCACACTGATATCTTGACTTGTTTTGGTGCACATAGAAGTCATTACATTATGTAACTGTTCTTTTCATCCCTTGGAGCTCACTTCTTCTTCCTCTTCGGCCGTTATTTTCCGAATGGAGCACGCTTTTAAAAATAAGCTGGTTTTACCTACGTCCAATCACGAGACTCGCCAACTCATTATAGATAACATGAAGGAAACTAATTACCAAAACTTTTCTTATATGTAACATTTATTAGCAACGGCAGAATGCCGTCAAATATAGTAATGTAAAAGTAAAGCCAGTTAAACCTGCTCTTAGTAGTACATTTTGTTGTAAATACTACCCACCTCTGGTTGCTGAAATTTGAAGGAAGGAAGGTAGGTGGTAGCTCGGTGGCTAAGTGGTTGGGCTGCTATCTGGAAGATAATAGCTGGGTTTACATGTACATCTGTTCAAAGTGACTTTCATTAGGATGCAAATACACAAGCGAGCAGTAGAGGATTATGGGTCCTGCTCGAGGGCTCCACAGTAGCTGTGTGTTCTTCCTGTCTTCAGTCTTCCTTTCAGACTCTCGAGCCACTAAGACTCTAAAGAGTTTGTCTTTGTTTCTCATTTGTGTGTGTGTGTGTGTGTGTGTGTGTGTGTGTGTGTGTGTGCACCTCAGAACGCCCGTTACATTACAAAGAGAAGATTCTGGAGCAGGTTTTAGAATGGAGCACGCTGGAAGATCCCAGTTCAGCTTTCATGCTTATTAAAAAATGTCAAAGATCTAAAACATCTCATTTCAACTCAGGTAGGAACTCTTTTTTTAAACACAAGAGACTGTAGCTATGTTTAACTTTTTTTTTTTTTTTTCTCAATAAAAAAAGCCAACATCTATATCCTAGATCGACCTACGCCTTAGCACCCCCTCGCCCAATTTTATTGTCCACCATAGTGAGACATCATTTCTGCATGAAGCTTTATTACAGGTTTAATTCCCATCGGCTCAGGCATCTTTTCTCCAATTTAACATCATGTTCCGAACTGCGTGATCCAATTTCCTTTCTTTGCTATTAAGTGAAACCTTTTTTTTACTACATTACAGCCAAGCTCATTTAGCAGTTGCTTTTGGCCATCCTTTAACTCCTCTAAACATGACATTAGTAATAACACTTAGAAACGCACGCTAACGTCTTGCCCTGTAATAGTCTATAATTGAGATACACTGAAAGTAACGTACAGCTTTTTACACAGACTCGTAGCACTTTACCAAACAGTATTATACGGTCGATTTGATTTCTCATGCTAGCAGAGCTATTAGCACATATTAGCAGGCTGTGTTTTTTTTACTTGTCAAATTACTGGATTTTACTCGTGTTACATACAGTAGAATTTGATACATATTAATCCGAGTTGTAATCATGCGTCCACCATCATTTTATTTTTGTCTGTGTGTATGTGTGGGTGCACATCTGTCTGTCTGTCTGTCTTTCAGAAGGGCAAAAGGAATTAGCTAAAGAAGAGCAGCTTAAGTTTAAAGATGGCTCCAGCAAACTGCTTTCTGGAAACAGGTTTCAGGACAAATACTTGGTACTGCGGGATAAGAAGCTGCTGCTATATAAGGATGCCAAAGTAGGAGTTCTTTCTTTCTCACTCACTCACTCTTTCACTCACTCATTCCTCTCTCATTCCCCCCTCGTAGTTCCTCCTGTCCTCACTCACCCATTCCCCTCCTTTCTCCATGTACGTACTTACTCACTTCTCACACACACACACACACACACACACGCGCGCGCGCACTCGAACCGCATGCTTCTCCACTGCTTTCTCGCTGACCTACTGACTCACCAGCTTGTTAACGCCTGGTCTTCGTATTGTTTTTTTTCCTCCTTTGTTTTTGAATAAAGTGTTATTTATTTTTGATCTCTTGGTTTTTGCACACTCTCACTCGCTCCCTCCCGCTGTCTCTTTTTAATTATTGCCCTACTGTGCTCTGGATCCAGGCAGATCAGGTTGATGTAGTGCTTAGTGCCTGTAGCAGTGTCATAATGCCTCAGTGAGATCACCATCCCGATCACGATCAGCAGCTTCACCCACCATCCCCTGTTTCGCCTGCAGTTTCGTCTTTCTGACTCTTCAGCGTCCCATACATTAATAAACAGGAGTGTTTGTTGTCTCCGAGATTAGCTAGTGATTAAAAGTAGGACAAAATTAGCTGCAGTTTGCCGGTACTGGACTGGCCCACTTGCAGTGTGCAGTTAAGACGGAATAAAACATTGGCTTTTGTATTTGCGAAGATGAGTCTGATTCGCCTGAAACGAGCACAGTGATTAAAACAGAAGTACTTTCTGTAAATTGCGCTTTGTTTTGTTCTGTGCAATTTTTCTGCACCATGTGTATTCTTTCTCTTGGGGGCATCTACACAAAGACTCGCAGAGACAGCACTGTGTGTTAATAATTAATATTTGAAGGAAGGAAGTGTTTGTGTGTGGGTGTAGGGAAGCAGGTAAAGACTTTTTTTTTAATTAGTATAATACGTCAGAGCGTTCTGCTAATTACTGAGTGAAGAAGGTGCAAAGCAGCTGTGAAGCAGAAATTTAATTGATATTATAATGCTTTTATTTTTCGACATTCTTCAGCAAACGAGTGGGCAAAGGGTTCCTGTGTGTGTGAGAGAGAGAGAGAGAGAGAGAGAGATCATTTTTTTATTATTGTGCTCTTCTCTGTCTGGGGTCTGTTCATTAAAGTGTGAAACACACACCTACTGGGCAACATTGCAGTGTTTCTAGCATATGCTTGTTTAAAGCAAGGCCCTTGGGCTTGTTATTAGCATATATAGAATAGCAGTGAGGTTTTTTTGTTCATTTTAATCTTTTAAACATATGAATATATATGAAGTCACTCGTGCCCAATTGCAAGTCTAATTAAATAACCGCCTCCCTTAGTGATGAATTAGGGAAAGTATAAATGTGTCATTTTCTCAAGCAAAGACATGTTGTTCTCCGCCATGTAATAATCAACAAAGTAAGCGAGAGCCATATTTTCTTATGGACATACAGTATTATATGAAAACAACACTGTATAAAAAGAATAGACGATTCCCAGTTTGAGATGATGATGTTGTTGTGTTGTATAATACGTTTACATTTACAGCATTTGGCGGACACCCTTATCCATAGCTACTTACTTTTATCTCTTTTTATTCAACTCAACAATTTGGGGTTGAGTTCCTCGCTCAGGGGCCCAGCAGTGGCAACTTGGTTGTCTTGGGAATTGAACCAGATAGCAGTCCAATCCCTTAACCAGTGCATTACCACTTCCCTCACATAATACACTATATTGCCAAACTTTTGTGAACACCTCACTATTGTCACGTTATTCATTCACTGAACTGTTCCGGCATTGAATGCCCCTGGGCACACAGCCCCCTGAGCTCTGACCTTAACACCACTGTGTTTCAGACCTCTTTACCTGATGTTGCCTGATCTCACTAACACTATTGTAGCTGAATGAACACACATTTCACATTCAAGCTTCAAATTGTAGTGAAAAGACTCACTAGAAGAGCTTAATCTAACAGCAAAATGTGGAGTAAATTTTGAATAAGATCACATGCAGTCATCATATATGGTCACTTTTTTTTACAATATTGTGTGTATATATATATATATATATATATATATATATATATATATATATATATATATTGTATATAGTATTGATAATCACATTTCTAATATTATTGCAATAATGCCACATTATTTCTTTCTTCAGAGTGCTAAACCCGAAAGAGAGGTTCTTGTGGAGTCTGTCAAGTGCTACGTGGGGATAAGGAAAAAGCTGAAGCCAACAAGCAAGTAAGCGTCTTTATTAATGCAGTTCTATTGATTACATTTACATTTACGGCATTTGGCAGACGGCGTAATTTATACAACTGAGCAGTTGGGGGTTAAGGGCCATGCTTAACAGCAAGTTGGTGGTAACTTGGCCGTGCTCAGTAATGCTGTGTTTACCAATGACTTTTTTTAACAAATTTGCTTAACTCTAAAGGTCTTTACATGGTGAGTCCAAAATTTTTACACATTTAAAGAAATAACTACGACCTGACGTGGTGTCATGCCTCCGAAACTGCCTCCCGACATTAAAAAAATTCAGATCGGGTTAGATTTTTATTTATTTTTTTTGTCACATTGTAGTAAGCATTTTGCTTAGCAAGAGGTCACTAAGGTTTGTTAGTCTAAATTTCTGCCTCACAGAAAGGATTGGTGATGCTTCTAAAACCACATATAAAAATGTTAGCAAAACTGATCTAATGTCATTGGGTTTTAACATGTACGAATAATCCATTTTAAAACGGTGCAGTATTTATTGATTTATTTATTTTAATTTATTTTATTATAAGTTAAAAATGTGTCCGTGAAGGTTCAGCTGATAGCTTGACTGTAGTAAATTTCCCGTTCACATAGGATGGAACAAGACAAAGCCAACTGAACAGAGATGTAGAGATTTAAAGAAAATATTGATCTAAGACGCATTGAGTGGAGTTGAAGTCAGACAGGGAAAGACGGATGAACCTAAAAGCATTTACAGATTGACATGAATAAAATTGCAGGATAAAAGACTGAAATCCATGTTGAAGAGTGTTGTCTATCAATTAAAAGACATAACACAGACCCTCTGAATCGAAAAAAAGGTACTTTGAGTTCGGAATCAACTTCTATCCTGGTTTTTGTGGGATATGTCTAATATCTCAAAATATCTCACTGAAGTGGTGACTCAGTGGCTTAGGTGTTAGACTGGTAATTGGAAGATTGTGGGTTTGATTCTTAGTTCCACCAAGCTACCAGCGCTGCCCCTGAGTGAGGCCCATAACTCCTATTTGCTTGGATGTATAAAAAAAGATCAATGCAAGTCGCTCTGAATAAGGGCATCCGCCAAATGCCGTAAATGTAAATATTCATCGAGAGGTCTCAAAGGGTGAGGGTTATGACCTATTAAAAGGTGGTTATTTATAGGGCTGTGACGAGCCACTTATTCTGCGGAGTGGGATAACACAGGCCTGGGTTCACTAGAACAAGACGAGACGATTTTTTAGTCGTTTAGTTTTTTTTCTTCTTTAGTTAATGATGGAATATATACGGGAAAATAGTCCTTTATTCAACTGAAAAACCCAAAATGCCTTTTGAAATCAACTATTTGAGTATTTAATAAAAATAAACTTCTTTTTTTAATGAATTACATGCCCTAATAAAGCAACTTGTAAACACGTAAGAAAAACAGTTTGCCACATAAATGCCAAAAATGTAAATGTGGTGTATATCGTTTATCAGACGACCTTATTTAAAGCGACCAAATTTTTTTTTTTTACCTTATTTATACAACTGAGTAATTGGGGGTTAAGGGCTTTGTTTAGGGGCCCAGCAAATTGGTAAATTGTTTAAATATAACGGGAGCATCTTCTTTACTTCTCCCTCAAACTCCACCATGCTAATAGTGCAGGAATATCACATTGGATTTTGCAAGATCTCCACTATAGATCTGGTCACACCTATAGTTATTTGTGATTACTACTGGTTAGATATCCTACACCAGTATGGTTTATATAATACTCATCAGTTTTGCTTATGTGCAGTGGTTTTTGCTATTCATTTTGCTTATACAGTATGTTGGAAATTGACCCTAAATCGACTCTAACACTACTGACCCTAAAAATAAAAATAAAAAAGCCAAAAATGAACCCTAGTTGCTATTTTGTGACACGTCTCATACTTGTGCAAAAAGTCAACAAAACATCACAAGTTGAACAAAGAAAGGTTGTATGATCTGTACTCTCTCCGTGCCCTGTCCGTTGGCTAGAAAGTGTTTTTTTTACACGCAGCCTTGCTCAGCCTTTCCTGTACATTTTAAATCCATTAGTATCATGTGCTGAAATATTGCCAAAGAGCAAAGAGCATAGAGGCCTTCCTTTAGCCCAAGCTTTTATTCCTCCCACTAGCTCTTTAAACCGCATTTAGGCCGCAGTAAAGAAAGCTAAGCTGAATTTTACGGTTGCTTAGTGCTTAAGCAATCCTCCTGGGGTCAAGTTCTGTGACTGTTGGAAAGGGTTGAGAATAGACTTAAATCAATATGTGGGCCTTGGTGGAATGCTGGGAGGGTAATAGTTTGTGTGCTATTTTACAACTCTCTCTTTCGCTTTTTAACAGTTGGTGTTTCACCGTTTACACTCAAAAGCAGCAATGGTAAGAAAAATGAGTTGAACTGTCCACGGTAGACATGCTGTGGATGTTTTTTTGCATTATGTTTAGAATACATTTGAAGTTTATCGTTATCTTTGAATAAATACCGTAGAACTGAAATTAATGTCTGATCATGTGTTCTACCCATAAGGTATTTCTGCTGTGCGGGAAAGGATTCACCGCTAGACTGGGTTATAGCCATCATCAGTAGTAAGGTGAGCGCATTAAAAGACTTTTACCCTTTTACGGAGAATGTGTTCACTTTTTTTGGCCTCCTCGCAGACTTAAGTGAATAAAATGTGGTCGTTTTTCAACAAGGCAGTTTCCTTTCTGTGAAAAGAAGTAAAAAGGGATTGGAGCATGAATAAAGAGAAAGTTTTGAGGTCATTCTCTGCCTGCATAAATCACATTATCCTGAAAAGTCTTTTAGCCGAAATAAGGTCATGTAGACTGCTACAATCGCACCGGCTCCATCATGCTTTTCGCTCCACAGCTGAGTGCAGCTACTGACCAAAGGCCTGACTCAGCTCGGTGTGCATTAATAATAGAACCAAAGGGCACACACTGACACAGAGGCTAGGGAAGATTTAGACGTTCCCACTTTCTTTACTTTAGCGCTTCTGTCTTATCAGCCCTTCTAGCTTTTCTTAAATTTACTGAAAGCTTTTGTCCTTTTTTTTTTTTGTCCCAATGTAGCGATGCAGCATTAAAAAAATTAATGAGCTATTATTTACCTCTCAGGAAGTGAATGGCAGATTCCTGGTTCAAAAAGATTGAGGTATTTAGACAGCAAGAGGATAAGCTGTGCTTAAGGATTTTTCGTTCCATCCTTTTTAGACGCCTCTGTTTTGCGTGTACTGGAGCAAACTCAGCAAGTAGATTAATTGATACACTCCAACTATTTTTTTTATTAACGTTTCTCACATTCTTAGTCCCTAAAGTTTGGTTCCCATAGCAATAGCAGGAGAAGAGTGGATAGGAAAGAGTACAGGTAGATGAATCCCTTCATCGCTAAAATGAGGATGAACGTGCCAAGAAAAAGATCAGAGGCCGCTGAGTCACACAAAGTACGAGCTGTCTCAGCAAGCGGAAGGAGGGCGTGCTGGTTGCTCAGGAAGCAGTGCAGGATGTTCCAGCACATTTATTCTGACATCGTTAAGGTCTTAAAGTTGCTGTGGGTTTTTTGGGGTTTTTTTTAGCTAAAGTTTTCAGGTGTTTTCTGAGATACAGACAGGTTTGTAATTACTGCCATTGTGTGTTAGTGGTAGGTTGGACATACTGATGATAAATAATAGGATAATTATAAATTATAGATTTTTTTTTTTTGTTTGGAATGAACTCTTGATATGTTTAACTGACTTGATCCTAATGATCTGAGTCATCTGATTGGTTCATATCCAGTGATCATATCTGAAATATATATATATAGGTTCTTAGCAATTTAATGATTTATAAGCAAGTAACAGTCCTAAATGTAACTGGCAGCTAGTGTGAAGACCCGAGGACCCGTGTGATATGGTTTAGGGTTTAGGGCTGTCTAATGGGCTTCTATAGCAGGCTGGTCAGAAGTGCATTACAATAGTTCACTCTAGTGATAGTCATAAACAGGGATTCCCAGATCCTGCCTGGAAACAAAACCCCAAATTCTACCAATGGTTTGCGGTAGTAGCTCAAGACTTGCAGAGTGTGTTATTATTAACACGTCCTGTCTATAAGCCCGGATAACATCAGTTTACTTATAAAGGTATTGCGGAAACTCGCCGCCGTAAAAACAATCAAGTAATGTTTCCTTAAGTAAACCTCTCTAACAGTCATTTTAAGTTTATTACAATAAATGCTTTGAATATCTGTATTATACTTTACATATTTTTTACTGCATTTAATTGTATACAAAACTAAAGGCATGAAAAAAACAAGTGTTTTTTTTAACTTTTTTAAGTTATTTTTGTTACTGACAAACATCACGTTCATGGATAGAAAGAAAGAAAACAACTGAACAGCCGATGTCACGACTGCACGCCGAGTTGGCATGTCAGGTGTTTGAGCAGGACCCGCACGCAAATTAAACAAAGCAAAACATATTTTCAACAGTGTTTTTTTTTTTTTTTTTTAGTACTAACAAACAGCCTCTCTGTGGAAAAAAACTGATAAAACCTTTTACATTTTAATTACTCACCATCGACCATCACCATGCAGCTGCAACCACGTTAAAATAGCATCGTCTAACTCAGAAACAGCCAATCAGGATGGGGGTAGGGGGACATGATCAGTAAAAAAAAAAAAACAATTAATCAATTAAACTTATTTATACATTTAACTTTGTCTTTAAACGTAGTAAATTGTTTTAATAGTAATGCACTAAATCTTAAATATTCTTTTAAACTGTTATGATTGGATATAAAATCTAGGCTACATACATCTACATACATCCATATTCAAACAGAATTGTGTCCAGAAGCAAAAAATATACAAAATGTATTAGTGTTCATTCTCTTCAGGTCGGTTTCATCGACAGGGCAGAGACCCTCTGCTCACAGGTTGTGTTTTTGATTTCACACATTTTTTTCCTAAACTCTACAAAAATTCGTTTGATTCACCATGTTCCAGATCACACATAATCACAAGATTACTGATCTCTCTATAAATCTTTCTATAAGTCTATATCGCTCTAATAAATCTATAAGTCTATAGATTTTATTTTTTTACCACATGCTGAAATTCCTGCCCAGAAAAAGAGCCCACAATTACTGTTTTCATGTCTTGTATAAATGTTTAATACTTCATTAGATTTACAGACATATTGGTAAAGGTCATTTTAAAGAGTTAATAAATAGAAGGATGATTGACTGGCAACACTGACTCCATTAGCAAAGAAGTATTTTTCATATGAATAAGTGTCAACATTTTTTTCTGATTTAAAAAGGGTGGGAATGGCAGTGTTAGACGAATGGCCTTAATAATAAAACTAAAATACTTTTCAATTTAAAAAAAAGGAAATCGGAAAAAAAAAACATTTAAAAAAATGAGTTAATTAATGAAACTCGATCTTGTAAGCCATTGCACTCATGATTAGTCTTTTGGAATTTCCATGTGACTTTCTTGTGTATATACATTATTATTATTATTATATCCAATTCATTGTCATTGTGCAAGGTACAGTGTACAGAGCATTCCCCAAGTTGGGGTGAGCGCAATGCAGCGCCCCTGGAGCAGGAGGGGTTTTCGCTTCGCATATCCCATACAGGTTGACTTAGTAAGGGGAGGTTGGGGCTTCAGAACCCAGGTGTTTCTGGTCTTCAGATTAACAACTCAGCACCTTAACCATTTGAGCCACCCTGCCCCTATACATTTACTCATTGGCTTGGATTATGCATTATGCATATAACCTTTGTATTGTATTCTTGTTTATTTGTATAGTATCAAGGAGACTTATGGCCTACATACAAAAAGAGCAAATCCTCACATCACCAGAGAAGCAGAGAGCAAGCTTCTGCCTGCCTGGGGTCAGAGATTGACGCAGCCAAGCACAGCAAGGAGGTCAGGATCAAAAAACCTTCACGCTGGCTTAAAGCCGATAGACTTCCAAACACAGCTCTTTTCTTTTTTTTTTTTGCTAAAATGATTTGATGTTTCTCCCCATCTATCTAAATAATATAATGAAAGTGGGGGAAAAAAAACCCCAAAGATTTAGATGACAATGCATGACATTTCTCATCACTTTCCTTCACAGGAAAACAAGATGGCGCCCCAGAACGCCGCTTATGACGAGGTGAAGTCAAAGAGCTCGAACGGGGCTGAAAATGTGAATCGAATAGCAATGCTGGAAAGCTGTTTTAAGAATAAAATCCAAAAAGGGGATTTGGTACAAGGACTATCTTTGGCTTCTGCTGAAGAAAATTATTCACTGTCAAGAAACAAAATGGCTGTTGAAAGATCTGTCCAGACTCTGTGTAGACCTGTTCCTTATCCGGATTCTGGTAACCACACCAAATCTCAGTCAAAAAAAGATGCGATTGGATGCGGCACAGGACAGTTGCCTCAGAGTCTCCTTAATGAACTGAGCAGCGTTCTCAACCAAACAGGGCGTACACCTAAAGAAGAAAGCTGAAATCTAGCAAAGAAATTTAGAAAAAAATTTAAGGAAAAAAGACAGAAAATGTTCTAGATTTATAGATTTGGAATTATAGAAAAAAGCAGAACAAAGCTGTAAATAATGCAAAATGTATATATTGTGTAGTCACACCAAGTCTTTTCTGGGTTTAGATGTTTACAAGTCTTAAAAGGACAATGAGCTGCAATGGTCCAGCCTGTGAAAGCTGTTGTACGGTAGGGTTTCCTATGTAAAAAACCTATGTATAGATTTGTCTATGCATCAGACTACTTGTTTCACTAGAGACAAACTAGTCCTCTGTTTGTAGATCCCGATGTAATGCACCAGATAACTAATAATATTTAGTAAAACACAGATTCCATTTGACATAAATATAAATCTCACCCACAGGGAAATAATTTTATGCTGTTTTAGACAAGCTCCATAAAAAATTCACATCTACTTTGCTTTAATTTACTGTATTTGATTTTCATGCTTATATTGAGGTCCAGCGGAGGTCAGTCCACTCCATCCTTTCGTGTTAAACCGCTGACCAATTTAAAAGTGTGTTATATATAGACAGGTTTTTAAGTGAATGTGGCCTTTTAAGAAAAAAAAAGTCTGATCTTTTCCCATCACTTTTCATGTTTCTTAAACTATTAACAGTAGCATGCACTTTTCTGCCGTGCTGCTCTAATATCCCACAAGTACAAGTCACCCGGAGCCATTAAATAATGCATCATTTACTAAGAGGGTCCACATGGGCTTTTGTTGTCCAGTTGGCTTTAAATATTTAGCGATCATTTATTATGCATGATAGAGCTACTTCCTTTATTAGTTCCTGTAAAAAATATTCTTAGCGTGCAGTTTGTGCCTTTTTGGGTTTTTTTTAATTATGTAATATATTAATGTAAAACAGTTTGCAAGCGTGTATAAATAAACGACTAAAAGTTTCTTTTACGAAATGTTTCTTTCTAGGGGGATCACTATTAGGTATATAAGGTGTGTAATATATACTATATATATATATATATATATATATATATAATATGTATGTATGTATGTATGTGTAATGTATGTATGTGTATGTATGTATGTATATATATGTATATATGTGTGTATATATATATATATATATATATGATATATATATATATATATATATATAGATATATATATATATATATATATATATATATATATATATATATATATATATATATATATGATAATATATCTATATATGTATATATATACACATACATACACACAGTATATATATATATATATAAAAACATTGCCAGTTTATTTATTATTAGCTAAGCCTATTTAATACCAACACTTGGGTATAAAGTTCTAGCTAATAAACCACCATCTCTGCATACATTTACACATTTAATAGTTCTTTTCATGCACTGAATAGAAATCACACCTTTACCTGCTTTCTTTCTTTCAGATCAACACCCAGCAGATCATAGTTGGCAGATGTGGCTGTTGTTTTTAGAAAACGCTAACGGGCCTGAATCAGCTAGGGATTGTTGTGACACTTGCACCTGATTTCTTTAGGTTCCTTTGTCAGAGATAATTAGCAGGGTTATGCAGAGGCACCTTGAGCACAGCCAGATGTCAAGGTACTGAAGCACAAAGACATGTGCCACCTTTACGCTCCTGTCACTTAGCTGATTATAGGGGATAAAAAGAGATTTTTCAAAATGAGGTGTCGAGGTATGCGCTGCACACCTGTTTACACTTGCATCTTCCATGAAGGTGATGCATTATTTTTGTGTAAAAAAAAAGAAAGTAAAACTTACAGAAAATGTAAGAGAAGTAAAAAGTTGAGTAGTTGTATCATGTGTTCACTTTACATTAAATGTTGGATAATAAAAAGCTCTGATTTTGTCCCGAAGAAGTTACTGCTAAATTAATTAAACAAGCCTGACTCAGTATTGTGTTTGCAAGTTGGACAGTAATTAATTGGTGCTGGCAGATATCTAGTTTTACATGTAATGTAGTTGCAACCGCTGTGTTTAGAAACTATGCCTTAGAGGGGGCAGGAAAAATGGCAGCAGGAGTGGGCGGGACCATATTTTAAAAATGTTTTACATTTTATTTTAAGTATAAAGTTTACAATCAAAGACGATACAAAACATTCACGGAAAATAGCCTACGTTACTCGGACTTGGTGGAGCATAAACCAATAAAATTACAGCAGAATAAACAAAATAAATAAAAATAATCGTAATAATGATATTTAGATAAACACACAATCAAAAAAATATTTTTTTAAATAAATAAATAAGTTGATTTTAAAAAGAAAATACAGCAAATAGCCTTTTAAATGAACTTGTACAGCTCCAATAGGGAAATCAACTTAAGGGCTTCGTTGTTCTTGACCAGTTTTAATGAGTTGTATAAGAGTTTTCTCATTCAACCAAAAAGTTGTGTTTAGATTTAAACCATTTACCTCTGACCAAAAAGGTTGTACTGTATCCCACAAACAAAAACATCATCTAAGGTTTCAGTATTTGTTTCACATAAAATTTTAGAACTTTGTTTTAACTGAATTCTCAAAGCCCTGTCTCTTCATGATCTCCTTCTGTTTGCCTCGGTGTGGCTGGTTAAGTAAATAATATGCTTTACAGACGTAACAGTTGGTGGTAGTAACACACCAAGTTGGTATGCTAATGCTAACTACCAATAATATAACAGAAGGATTCTTTATGCCCTTGTTGCCGCAAAAACTCATAATCAGAACTGCTTCAGACTCCTGTCTGAGAATGACACCTAAGGTTGTCACCTCTCCCCTAAAATATGGAATCATATACGAGTTGTAATAATAAGAGCCTGATTGCATCATCTGTTCACACAAATATTTTGTGAACTGGTATCAGTCTTATTTCCTTTATTTATCATTTATTACTATTTAAACTCAACCGTGTCATCATGGTCCCATTTTTTTGTATAAAAGTGGCCTGATGACTCCTCAGGTTTGTTTATGGGTTAGTTGTTAGTTGAGTTGTGAAAGATGGTGTAAAAACTCCATAGGCCAACAGCAGGACCACACCCGCAAAGCAGCCCATTCAAGAAAACCTGTGGTTTCTTTGTTTACAAAGCATAAGATGCCCGAGACTGTCAAGTCGAGATTTAGAAAATGGGACAAAAAAAAACACAACACATGAATGGGAGAAAATGGAAGTCCTTCTGTTGGGATTTGGACTGGGTTTTCCTTCAATTTTGGGATTAGACTGTGACGTTAAATATCAGTTTATAGTCCCTGTGGTTTCAAAGCATTATCGGCTCATATCATTCAGTGGTTTTAACAGCAAGAAAAAAATAAATAAATCGGTCAAGACAGGTCCCTGGTAATGCAACTAATCTTTAAAGAAATCTACTTTAGAAAAGTTAATTAAAAAAAAAAGATGGAGCCAATATGATTCAAACATTTGCTCATAAATGATGCAGTGTGTCTTTCGAATAGCCATTATTACTGAGAGGCTTCTGTTTGATCAGGACGCAGGCCAATTCGGTTATTTTGGAAAGGAAATAAAAGACGAGTCTCATTTACCCAGTCCTGCTTTTTGATATCATTATTTATTGATGGGCTTCGGTTGTTTCTGCACATATTGAATTAACTGTAAATAAAACCTGCTTGCTGTTTTAATCAAAGAGGTGGGAAAGGGCCAAAGGGGAAAAGAGCGAGTAGTATTCTCTCTGAAGGATTTAAGGGAACATTTATGAGCTTGTTATGGTAGAATAGATGGATGCTTGAGAAAAGGTGTTGTGTCGAAAATCGCTTTAATATATTTTATATTACAAACAATTAATACTCAATTTCTTTCCTTACCTGGAGAAATTCTTCGTTGAACTGGCTTGTTACTTGACGTAATCAAATTAACCTTATAGTGCTGAGAACACAAACAACACAGCCCAATCTCACTCCTGTTTAGCTAATTATCAGTCAATTGAGATGGACAAACCACTTTTCCCTAAAGCGTGTGTGTGTGTGATGCTCTTTTTTGAGCTTGAACTGGTTAAACAGAACGAATGCCAGCATTCTATATGAATTTCTGATTTAATTGTATTTCACATGATCTGCATGTTTACTTTCAACATGGCGCTAAACAAGGATTTACAGTATGAGTCATTTTATATATTTCGATGAACGGGTCTCGAAACACTTTCTTTGGCTCACGAAGGTTAAATACCCATTGTTATGTTACACAGCGGGTTAAATCTAATCAAGATGTAGACTTGGCATTGAGAAAACGGCCATATGTAACATATGTGTGAGGCAAATGGCCCAAGATTCACTCAGAATTATTTACGGCTAGGATGAGATTCAGGCGAATTATGCATCATTATGAAGTCTTATTATATCAGGAATTATAATCTTGTTTAATATTACACCATTTGTTTATTTGTCACAAGACTCAAGAATTTTGTATCGTAATACACAAAGCTGTATTTTATTTATTTTTTTTCAGTCCTGCGCTCTGTCCCATCCACCCCCATTACGCTTTTATCTGATAGCGACCCTTGTTGAATGGCACGATGCCTGATTGGCTGCATACCCACCGTACTGTAACAGCTAATTAGCAGCAGGAAGACAATGCAGGGTTAATGCAAGATAATCTCGGCTCACAAGTGGGGAAAAAATGTTCATGACTAGGGAAGGTGATAAGCGCATAAAAGCTGGGTGGTTGGGTGGGTTGGTAGGTGTAGGTGTGTGTGTGTGTGTGTTCCCAGTTTAAGCAAGCTTGCATGAAAGTGAAGTGATGCTTTTAGAAAAAAAGGTGGCTGTAAAAAAATAGACGTATTAGTGACATGACGTTAACAACTGAAATGGTGTTAAATTAAAACTGAAAATATAGAAAAGCTGATCTTCTGTATTCATTTATAGGTACAGTTTATCACAGTTCCGGTCAAGTTTTTCTGTAAACGACCAACACCAGCGACTTCTTTAATTTTCATCACTTACAAATGTTACCAACTGCAGTAATTTGAATTAAGGGCATTGAAAAACTTGTCGGCTTTCCAAACTAGAAGATGCATGAATGCGCCTTTAGGCTCCGTATTTAACTGAGGATTATTGAACTGTTAATAAAACTGTTTTAATCAAAAAAGGTGGGAAAGGGCCAATGAGGAAATAGCGACTGATTGTATTTCCTCTAAAGGATTTAGGGAACCTTAATAAAACTTTAGTATAATAAACAGATGGTAGATTTCATCTGGATTTTTATATGCAAACAATTAGCTTTATTCTCATTTCTTTATTAACAATTCTCATTATTTCCAAATGTCAACAGCTAATATAAATCGATGAAATGAAAGGACTTGTTAATGTCCCATAGTAAAATATGCATAAATGAGATTTAAGGCAATTCATTTAATAGGCCATTTCAAAACTTTGACATTTTGTTAATCAGTAACAAAAATATTCTTTTGTAATACACAATTTATTTCTGATTTCATATCCCATAAACAAGGCATCATCGAAAAAGTCAATCAAAGTTGTCCTAAGACAACAGGAATTGTTTAATGTTTTTAGGACACCTTTAAATAACGCTTTTGCTCCAACCTTTAAAGGCTGCATGAACATGCATAAAAATTCTAGGAGATCAGCAGCTTCTAAAGTACTTTAAACCAGCTCATCTGCCACCAACTGACTTTAGATCCTACACTGTAGATGCATGATTTTGTGCACTGCACTGCCGCCTTAGATTAGCTGATTGAATGAATCTGCAAAAGTGAATGGGGGTTCCTTTGAAACTGACCAGAAAGTATATTATGGGCTATAGATATTATTGATCATGTTTTGTTCCTTAATTGTTGTCATTGTAAGTAGTTGCAGTTATTAGGAACACCTATTGCAAAATTGCATATTAAAAACAGATGTACTGTATATGGTACACCATATTACATATATATCACACACAAAGACACATATAGATAGATAGATAGATAGAGATAGATAGATAGATAGATGGATAGATAGATGGATAGACGATTAGATGGAGTCAAGTCACCTGTGTGTGATATATATATCTATATATGTATATATGAATATATATATATATATATATATATATATATATATATATGATATATATATATATATATATATGTGATATATATATAATATATATATATATATAGTTATATATATATATATATATATATCTATATTAATATATATATATATATATATATATATATATAATATAGTGCTTTTAACAATCGGGATTCTTTCTTAAAACAGTCAATTTGATTGATATCTATAGATTTAGTGTCCCCAACTAAGCAAGCCAGAGGCGACGGCGGCAAGGAACCAAAACTCCATTGATAACAGAATGAAAAAAAAAAAACCTTGAGAGAACCAGGCTCAGTTGGGGGGTCAGTTCTCTCCTGACCAGATAAACCAGTAGGGTACCCATGCTGCAGCAAAGTTTCTGTGGTCTTGTCCAGAAATTGCCTTATTGTCTTCAAGTGATGGTGGCGACACTGAGCTCGGAATAACAACAAACAGACATATGCTAGCGTAGATGCAATTCGACTTGTGATAAACAAGTAGATGGATGGATGGATGGATGGATAGATAGATAGATAGATATATAGATAGATGTGTGTGGATAAAACTTTTCCTGATTTTTGGAATACCGCAGTCAGCAGAGAGCCTGTGACCACATAGGTGCATGACTCGAGCAGATCTACACCCAGCAAGCCTCAGGCTAACTGATGAAGGAAAATTAAACAGCATGTCAAATTTGCTAGTCCAGTCAGTTCACGAAATGTTGCTGTTAAAGGCCAGAAGCTTGCTGTAACTCGCTAACAGTTAAGTCAAGTTAATGACTTATAAAACAGTGAAACGTTTGTCCAATAAATATATTTTTAAAAAGCTGTTCATTTTAAATGCTCTTATAATTGATGAAACTTGTTACATATCGTTTTTATCCCTTTCAGTTATTCTTGCCGACAGTCCTAATTATCTCTGATGCCGCCTCTGATGTGGATGTTGGGTGAAACTGACAAGATGGTAAAATATTATTGGGCTTTGTGTACTTACAGTCGAGACTTGTGGAACCGCTGGAGTCTTTGTCATACTTCATCTAAGATGCTTTGTCAACACATTTGGCCAATAAAGTATGGATGCCGTTAACTGTCTTCTATATTCATGCTCTGACATCTGTTAGAATAGTCATCGTTATTCTGAGACACGGTTAAAATAAGCATGATTCATTATTTCTTCTTTATTATTCCAGCTTAAGCATCAGCCTCTATCTGCCTGCCAATCATCAACAGAATAAATACAACATAGCCAGTCTTAACCAGTCAATATCAATACGCTTTGTTTAGGCTCTGACTAAAAAGAAAAAAAAACATTTTAAAGCCTTTAATTTTTTTTCTTTATTCAGTCGAGCAGTTTAGGGTTAAAGGCCGTGCTTAGGGGCTCAGCAGAGCCAATGATCTTCTTATTGGATTAACTACTACATTAACTACCAAGCTACCACTGTTTGTGTCAAAGGTCATGACTCTGTTTTAGTGTTGTGGTTGCAGTGGTTAAGATGTTAATTGTTAAAGTTGTGTGTTCAAATCCCACCACTGCCCTTAAGTGAGGCCCTTAACCTTAAATCACTTATGTGATTAAAAGATCATTGATTTATTTTCCAGCACTACCAAGCTGGCTGCTGATTAAGGCCCTTAAAACCCATATAAAAAAAGAGTTCATGTAGATCACTCTGGTTGCCAAATGCAGGAAATGTAAGTAAAATGCACCTAGTTGACTTTGTCTGTTATATTCTGTAAATGATAAATAACAGTTGTAAATGATCAAAATCTTCTCTCGCTTAATAATGTCTTCCATTAAAAAAACCAAACAATTAAGGGTTAGGGTCCTTGCTCAGGGGCCCAGCAGTGTTTACTTACTGGTGCTGGGTATTGAACACCGATCTACCAATTAGTAGCCTAACACCTTAACCACTGGACTACCATTTCCTCTATCCACTGTAACACCCACTGTGACACTATCAACAATTAAAAAATGTCAATCAGTCTACAGTGCATTTCTTTGGACCATGCCTTGAGAAAACATTTTCAGCATTAGAACCCTTGGTGGGCATCGAACCCCTTATCCTAGACGTGTGGCAAAAGAGTCTCTATGCCACGGGAAATAATTGTATTACCATTTATTAGCTATTTATTTAGATAATTTAAGATATCTTAATTAATGAGGATGTGTTGGCTTATACCAGAAAGACCAGGGGTTCCATTCCCAAAGTAAAGCCCTTAACCTTCATTTGCTCAGCTGTATGAAAGAGATAAATGTAAGTCACTCTGTATAAGGACGTCTGCCAAATGCTATTAATGTAAATAAGCGACAGGCAGATTATGTAGAATCATCTACAAGCAAATATTCTGATGCTTATTTAAATGTAATTAGCAATACTATGCAGCCTTTCAACATTTCCTCTATAAATGTTTGTTTTATACATATCATCTCAGATACACTTCACACTATTTTTCCTAACGGTATACTTATGGATCATTAGTCAGTATCAGTGTAACATTGCATTTATTGTCAGCTTTTACAGTTGTTTCCTGTTTCTGGATTTAATTCTTCGCCTGTCTTAGGAGCCAGCAGCATGAGTAAACTGTGTCAGCGCTAGCAATGCTTCTCTTCGGTCATAATTAGCATTAATTCCCACTGTTAAAGCCCAGGCTTGCTATGCAGGTCGTGAACAAGCCAGAGACAGCAGTGACTCTTGTTTGCAACTCTCTTTTTTTTTTTTTTTTTTTTTTTTCCCTCTCTGTCTGAGCTTAATAAGTCGAGTCGTTAATGGTGGAAAATGCTTGTTGACTGGGTAATGCTGAAATCTCCAAGCTGGTTAATAATTGATGGCATGGTATCGTGAAACAGGGTGAGCACACTGCCTGTGTGTTGTCAGTGGAGGCATCGGCAGGACTTACTGTACACGGTTGGGCGCGTTGAGCCTTCAGGTCTGCTTTATCAAACAGAGCTGAAATGCAATGATAAATGGATGTTTGAGTTCTCAGCTGCCGGCCAGTGTCTTGCCTGCTGACAGCTGGAATCATACATTCATATATCTGTGCTGCAGAATTTTGTGCAGTCGCCAGAAATCCCTAAGGGGTATTTTTTTTAAATATCACTGTCACAACATTTATGCCTGCACATGACAAGAGACAGAAGGGGGGAAAAAAACAAGTAGTGCCTGGCATCACATTGCTGAGTTTCTAGACCTCTGAATACAACAGATTTTTGCTAAATTATGCAGAAACAACCTGCTGATACATGTATGTAAATGTTATTGGGCTTTCTTTTCCACTGACCTTCGACTATATCTTTTGATATTTTCCATAAATTATCTAATTTAAAAAAAAAAAAAAAAAAAAAATATATATATAATATAATTAGGCTGATGTGTAGATTTTTGAGATTTCATCTTAACAATGGTAAGGGTAAAACTCACAGGAAGTGTTTGGAATGAGAGGGTGCTATAATTTAAGGAATATAAGCACAATAACTTAATAATAACGATATAAAGATGACTTTTTTATATTTAGAAAAGTATTTATTTGCAAATTATCATAGTATACATTGACCATACACACACACACACACACGTGTATATATAACATTATAGCACTCTAACACTACCTGAATCCACTTACGCACTAAGCCGTTATGCAGAGTCGGAGGCTCGAATTAAAAAGCATTGTTAATATTTTGGCAGAATGTGATTTAGGTGTGGGAAGCACACATGCTTGAGTTTATTTTAAAACTGTTCTATTTCCAGAGTATGCAAATGATTAGAATTCTCAGGATTAACACTTTCGCAGAGGATGCGTCAAATCTTTTCACCCTCTGTGAAAAAAAATCTCTATTTATATACCAGGACAATATTACAAGATAGTAGTAACGATATCATTAATAGACGAAGAATGATTCAAAGCTGTTCTTTGCTGCTATATTTCCAGTAGCTCAATTCATAAATTTTATATAAAGTTTATCATTTTGCAGTTACATTAAAGTGCCAGAAAGTGGCACTGCACTTAATACAAGATGATATCACGCAACATAAAAACGTATTCGAAATCAGACACTCCTTTGTTTTATTTCATCACTATCTTATGTGCACAATTCTCTCAGGGCAGCAGGAGCACCCAGTAACAAAGGGAGAACATGCAAACCACACACTCGCAGGAAGAAGGAGGTAATCAGACCCAAACCCTAAGCGCAAATGTGTTAAACACTAAGATACTATTCACAGAAACGGTATTGCTGCTCAGAAATGTTTTTGGTAGTAAAACTGATAAACATGCTAGAATACAATAATAGGGGTTGTTCACTAGGGTTGCAAAATTCCAGGAATTTTTAGAAGAAAATTGATTGAAATTTGATGAAAATTGCATTTACCCAGGAAACCTAAATTAAAACCTAATTCAAAAAACAAACCTTGTAGCATAATTTTGGCTAAAATAACCAGAATTATTGCAATTTTAGTTAAATGTCTACCCTGCATATTCCTCAATCACATGCACACCGTACAGCAGGGGGATTAAGGCCACACCTGTGCACGCACTCTACACAGCTAATTTCAAAGTGTTAAATTCACCCTGGGTGTAAAAAAAACTAACACTTAGAGTTTATATAGCTCCAAACTAAATAAGGTTAAATGTATACTTTAAATAAAGTAATTTTTTTTTAACAGTTGCAGAATTAGTTTTAGCTGTTAACATCATCAGTGTTCAGTCCAAGTACATGTGTTAAAACAATAACTTAACACTAAGAGAGTTAATTTCAACACTTACGGTTCATACAGATCCAGATTTGGGTCCTTAAATGTAATCAGCTCCTAAATGTTGGAAAGTTACACCTAACACCCAACACCACATTTTAACAGTTAAAGCGGGAAGGTAAAGATGTTGATGTAGGCTTCCTCGTCTGCCAAGTTAAACACAGTGGCCTTTTATCGATAGCATGTTAAGGAGCTGGTGCCTGTGCAAGGGATGAGATGTTTGTCCACATCCAAATAGAATTTGTCAATCCTGTCCATGATCCTTTAAAATCCCAGAAGGTACAGCTGGTGGCTCGCCCTCCCACTGAGATGGCCTTCAATACTGGTGCAGGACTGGAACCATGATGATTCACTTATACAGACTTTGTATTTTATGGTTAAATTCCTGTTTTCATCAAACACACCTTAAAACCAGTGCAAGCGTATAAAATGTGTAATTATAGTGTAGCGTAATACAGGGGAAATGAATTCTAATAAGCTTTATTACAATTTGGAGTGTAGACTCTCTGGATGTCCTTTCCTTCCCAAAATGTGCATTTATACATTGTTAATTAGTTTAATTAAATGTCAGCTTATGACCACCAAAAATATTTGCTTTTATACACAGTTTAGATACATTTAAAAAAAAAAATTAATCAAATAATTTTCCATAAATATTTTCCAACTTGAAATATTTAAAAAATTCCCCAAATGATTTTTGTATGGGATGTTTCCAGCCCTTTACAACCCTATTGGCCAATAAACTGTAGTTAGTGAAGTTTAATCTTTGGCTCAGAAATAGATACTCTGATACTCTATACTGTACTGTAATACTATGATTTCGACATTATATCAGTGTTAATATTACGTATAAATAGAACTGTACTATTCCCCTCTTATTAAAGGTTATTAAAAAGACAGGTGGACCTCCTCATTATCCTAATTTACCCTGTATATAACCAGAAACATGGTGTTTTCTTACCGACTCCTTAGAGAGGATCCTACCAAGCAACTGTGTGAATAGTGATTGGTGTTGATTCTTAAAATGTCATGGTCATTGATCATGGTGTGTGTGTGCCGATCTTTACCCAAGACACTGATAAATAAGGCACGACGCAGACAAAACAAACACAGAGACAGAACAATAGGTGAAAAGGAGATGAGAAACCAAACGGGGAAGTGGAGTATAAGATCAAAAGTGAAATGGTTATAAAGTGGAGGAAGCGGTGGAGAAAGAGAAAAGAGGAGCGATGATGAAACTTCTAGTGTCATGGAGAGACAAATAGCTGCAGCACAGCAGCTCCTGCATTTATCAGAGCCAGGCTCTGGCCTCTTATCTTAATGAAGGATTCTGTTTACACCTCGCTACCCATGTCTGCCCTATACCAACTATAACTCTCATGGATTCCAACAGGAAATACATTAATAAATTAACTCAGTGGTGCTGAGTCACACATTTGTCAGCAGACTAGCAGGCTAGTCTTGCTCATTACTTACTCAGAAACGCTAAGATGGTGAAACAACACGCTTGCATGCATTGAGCTTGATAGTCTGTGTTATTCTTAATTTAAGGACACACCTGTGGGTGTATCAGTGAGGTGAGGTGTGATCCCTCCCATCTTTATTACTTCTACATTTTACATTTACAGAGAATGTAAATACCCTAATGGGATTTTTGTGGTTTTTGTTCAACTCTTTCATGCTCTTATGTGCAGTCATCGAAAAGACACACAATCTGACTTTTGCAACACAGTCAGCTTTTACAAAGGATAACAGGATAAAGACGGATAAATGAATATATTTATATATTATAACTTATAACTTCTTTATAACTTTAGAAAAAAAAAGTAAACTGTATAACCAAAAATGTCTAAAATTAATTAAAAAAAAACTGACTTTATTTGGGATAGACAGGGGATGTAGTTCCATCATACCATTTAATTTAAAATTGAATGAATTCAATTTGTCACATTCATAATCATACATAGTACAACATGCAGTGAAATGCTTTATACGCCTGTCTGACAAGTATAAAATAAAACAAAGAATAAAAGTAAAAAGTGTGAGTAAAAATAGTTTAAAAAAATAAATAAAAAAATACACACACATATATATATATATATATATATATATATATATATATATATATATATATATATATAGTAAAGAGTATGGGATATATGTATGTACATACACTAGAAAAAGTGTATGCACATGGATAACAGAAGTATGGATAAGTATATACAGATATAGATAGTAATACTGTGCTGGATTTGAAGTGTTACGTGTGCCAGTCCAGTCTCAAGTGTAATTATTAAACCTCTAACAATTAATCTTACAATTATAGCATGAAATTGACTGCAGTAGAGATTTTTTCTACTTACTTTTTTAACCACTGTTTATCCCCCATAGGTCTAATCCCAGAAATGCTGGAAACGGGTGGAAATGGAATGTAATGCTAGTCTCAGAGCCCCAAATGGAAACTGAACATGAGTAATTCTTGTGTTACCAAGAAAGTGTTAAATGGCATGATTTATTCCTGCAGTTATATTTCACAATAGATAACAAAACATAAAGACCAGTTACCCCAACATGTACAAATGATGCTCCACACCTTTTCACTTAGCTCCTGACATGTCTATTCCTCAAGCTGATTTTCCTGGCACATACACAAAGTAGCTTTTAGAAGCTGATTGCTTTAAATGCTAGGCACGGTCTTCCCTTTTCCACGTAGGTTCCTTGCCTTGTTAGCTTAAATAAACCAAAAGTTGGGTCTAATCACAGCTATTAGATCAGTGCAGTACGGTTGAGATTAGTACAAAGTGATGAGCCTCTTTATCTTAGACAGAAATGTAGTATGTTAACGTCAATTGTCCAAACGCTGCAGACGAATGATGATGTGTGGTGAAAGGATGCTAACGAGTAGACGCGCTAGAGCTGACATGATATCATTTCCCCTGACTACTATGTCATCTTGATCCTGAAAAAAATCCTGAAGAAAAAGAGCCGTTATTGAAGCTAACTATCCTACTAACCTGTAATTGTGGTCACAGTTGGGATTTGTAAGGCTGATCTAAGACCAGTTTTCCTTGATATAGGAGAATTAAATTACAGTCCTGTGTGTCTGAGACTAAACTTTCGGTGGACTGTATAGAAACAGTTGAAAAATTTTTATGATAGCCAAGAATTTTAACTTTTAAATGTAATCCAGTGAAATATGTCAGCTGTGTGTGTGTGTGTGTGTGTGTAAGTCAGTTTCTGACATGCTGGGAAGTTGACAGTAGCAGTGAGAGTCCCAGCGCTCTTTTGTCTGCTGTCTGTTTGAATATGAACGGCAAACTGAGCCTAGACAATGATCAACATCCTGAGGGCGAGAGAGATGGGTGCGGCGGGCTGCCTGAACAGAACACGCACAGCTGATGGGTGGACGTGATGTCACCTATAAAATGACTGCAGCCAGTTAGACACGCACACATTTAATGACATTTTCTGTCTCTTTCTCTCAACCCATTCCTTGTAATCTCTCTGTTTCCCTGTTTGGCTTTCTGTCTCTCTTCGGTCCCCTAACTTAATAAAGAATTCTGTTCAAACCTCGCTACCTATGTCTGCTCTACACCAACCAGCATGACAAAGCCCTAGTGCACAAAGCCTCTGAGACATGCTGTGTTATAGTTGGAGTAAAAGAACCTCGAGTGTGCTTCACAAAGCCCTAATTCTGTCACAACCCCACTGGAATATACTGGACTTCAAGCTGCACCCCAAAACCTCCTTAACTTTGTAATTTCTAATATTAAAACTGAATAAACAAATTCTTAAATTTATGCTGAAAAAAAGTAGTGGAGGAGTGAAAATATGTCTTAAACAGGATGTTTAAAAAAGTATACACATGTGATGGTTAAGTAATTTTGTCGATATAGTGATAAGGTGTATAGTGAGCTGTGGGTAGTGTATCCGTGGATGAGAGTGACAGGTTGGAGTGGAGAGGGCTTGTAAGGAGAGTGTTATGTAACAAAGGTTTGCCAAGAAACACTTTTTCAAGCACTTTTCTTGGGAACACCATGCGTTCCGCTTTCTTAAAAAAAATGTTGGTATTTATTTACATTTACATTTACGGCATTTGGCAGGCGCCCTTATACAAAGCGACTTACATTTATCTCTTTCATACAACTGTGCAATCGGGGGTTAAGGAACCAGCAATAGTGCTGGGAATCAAACCCTGATCTTCTAATTAGCAATCCAACACCTTAACTATTGTGCTACCACTTTCTAACCCCTTTTAAGACAGTTATTTATTATTTATAGCAATAATAATAATATTAATATTGCCAACACACACTTATTTAACTTATTATAGTAAACTTTTATTTCAGTAACTACATTTTATAAACATGCCCACAGTAAAAATAGCATGTTGAGCCTCCGCTTCTGAACTTGTCAGCACATGGATTTGTCCAAAGGCTCTGTTCACTTGCCAGTGACAAACAAATGTCACCTTTCATCACTCTCCCTGTCCTACTAACATTCACTTCTTTTCTCTTGATCATGACATATTCTGATATCTAGTTTTGTCACATCCACCGGTCAGACATGTGTCGGCCCGCGTCAGTTGTGTTGAGTGCTGAATCTGGTCTGTGGAAGAACATCCTTCTAGCTGGTCACTCTGGGGCCAGTGCTGTCTTGAAAGCATCAACTCTGTTACATGTTCTGCAGCACAATGAGCTCCCCCAATGTAAACAGAGTAGTGATTAAATCAGCCCTGCACTGTTGGGGCAGGGAAAGAAATAATGGCGATGTCGATGTGTCGCTGCATTTGAGTGAAAGACTGTGTCGCTTTTATTCTGTGTCAGGAAAAAAAAAAAACTTGCTCCAGGCTTTAGAATGGGCTTGTGCTCGCTCTCTGGGCTGCTCTGTATGGAAATGATACAATCGCTGTGTAATCTCACCAAGTGGAAGCAAAACTGCGAAGCTTAATTTCCTTTTGCACAGCTGCTGTGGATGGGGCGGGGTGGCGAATTGAATCTCCAGTGAAACCCCAATTTCCACTTTTTAAGAAAAACTAAAGTACAAATTGATTGTTTAAAACATGTAAGAGAGATTTAAATGATAATTAGGAAAATGAAGAAAAAGAGAAAAAAAAACTTTTATTGTTCCATAAAGGACCAACTGGAATTATACATGCAACATCTGAACTTTTTGATGAGGCTTTTTTTTAATAGCATTGACGAATCTACCCTCGTCTACTCTTTATTACCCCCTCCCCAGGCAGGATCTCAATTATAGTATGTTTTCTCTTTTTAAACACGGTATTTTTCTTAATGGGGGTTTTAGTAGCTTTCTCACTGCGTTCCACATGCTCCCAGCTAACAGACATACCGAATTTGTTAGCAGACGCTGGGCGCTTGGCTTGGTGCGAACTGAAGGGTGTATTTGGTGAGGAATATTCAGGAAGAAGGCTGTTAGTGTGCAATTATGGTAGTAAATTATACAATGCAGGAAAACCATGCCCAA
The DNA here is from genome assembly GCA_005784505.1 of Bagarius yarrelli. Lineage (NCBI taxonomy): Eukaryota > Metazoa > Chordata > Actinopteri > Siluriformes > Sisoridae > Bagarius > Bagarius yarrelli. The sequence goes on along the minus strand of VCAZ01000031.1, from coordinate 1,975,198 downwards.
ATCTTTTATGACCCACTTCCTGACTTGCTTTGCGTTCTTCTTGCTCTCTTCCATCCACTGTCCTCTATTTCATATTTGGTGTATGCCTCTATTTCTTCTTGTTCGACCTCATTCTTCTGTGTACATAGGTTAATTGCCTGAAGACATGTGTGTAAAATCATTATACCATATGAAGTTTTTTTTTTTTTTTTTTTTTTTTTTTTTTTTTTTTTTAAATTCAATGTAGGATCAGTTCTTTACATATCTGCATTATACCCACTGCTCTTCCTGATTTCGTGTGTTTGTTGATCATGTCCTTGTTTTTTGATTTATTTCCACAGCAAGTAAATAGGTTGGAGTAGATTTCTCAATTTAAGCTTTGGATTTCCAAAAGTTCAACTTACTGCACGTGTGTGTATGTGTGACATGAAAGTGTTGGCTGTTTTATTTGCATTGGTCTGTTGACATTTTATGTTGACCTTTACTCAGGGAAAAAAAAGAGTGCAGACAAGGCAAGGGATCACATTAATGAGTGATTCTGTGCACTTTGCCCATTTTCAAGTCAATTAAGTTTGGTCGCTTCCCTGCATACAAAATCCAAAGCATTGTTCTCTCTAGACTACCCGAGGCTAATTGTCATTCCAAATAGGGTTTAGTAGCAATAAAACTACATTTAGACTCTCCATCTGCCTGAAACTTTTAGGGGTTACAGCCATATAAGGTCTACAGGGAAGTGTAATTCCTCAGATCTGTGCCCTGTTGTCTGTGGCGCGATGTGGCAAACCGGTTTTAAAAACTCCCATAAAGACTTCATTCACTAGAATACTATTCATATTATGCATCCACAAATTTAAAAAATGTTGTTTCATCAGTTAATATTCTCAAAGGGGTCTCAAAAAAGTTTCAAGCCAATATGGCTCAGCTAATATGGAGAAATCTGTTCTGTTTTATTTTTTACATTTGCTGAGCAGCAGATGTAGAATAAAATGCCATTGCACGCTCGCTGTCTTTCTTCAAAGGACACATTATTGGCATCTCTAGTCAGCCCTAAAGCCACATCCATATCAAGTCCAAATTACAAATTCTCCACTTGTAAAACAGACATTCCTGCATCTCTGTAAAAATTTGGGCAACTTTCAATTCCCATATGATCGCAAAAACAGGCGAGTCACAAAGCATTGGGCACAGTGTGTAGAAACCCATATGGAAACTTGATGTAGTTGTCGTGGCTCAGTGGTTAACGAGTTGGACTGCTAATCAGAAAGTCCTGGGTTTAATTTCCAGCTCCACAAAGCTGCTACTGCTAGGACCCTGACTTAGCCCTTAACCCTCGACGAAATGAAATGATAAAAAAAGTCCCTATAGATAAGATTTGCCAGATGCCAAAATGGTAACCGTAGATAGTAACCAAATGATTGACCCAGAATCCAGCTATGTTTTACCTGTGGCCGCAATACTATACCACCCTGCTAAGGATTTATTATTTTTTATTATTTATTATTATTTTCTGTAGACATAGACTGCTGTTGTATATATATTATATATATATATATATATATATAGATATATATATATATATATATATATATATATATATATGTGTCAATTTATTTGAATGAAAAAACAGTAATAAGGTACAACTTTGTATTTCGCGGGCACACAGGGGAGAACGACAATGTATTTCGTTTATTATAACCACCCACAGAAATGCCAGTATAAGAGTGGACAGATATATTGCGCTGTCCATGGTGCTGGACGTAGATTGCCTTAAATCACAGACAGAAATGACCAATTCTCTGTCAGCTTTAGTTCATGTTGACACACAGCATTCCTTATCACCTTTTCTCTGGATTTTCTTGGTGTCTTCTTAATGAGTTTCTAAGAGCCAGACAGACAGGTTGCAATAAAAAAAGAGTGCATTCTGGGAAAGTGTTGGTGGTGGTGGTGGTGGTGGTGGGGGTGTTTGAAAAGAAAAGAAGTTAGAGAGTGGATTTGACTAGTCTTTTCCCTATCAGCAAGCATGCTTCGTGAGAAATGTAAATCGGTCTGTACATCTGTGTACAGAAATCCAAATATTCCATTCATACGGCAATAACAAAAAGAGAGTAAATCCATTTCTGACTATGAAAGCCAACATTGTGTCTTGGTTGGAGCAGAACAGCTTGATTGTTTTAGAAAAACCCAGACAGTGATGTACACAGACTGCTGTGCTATCCCATCTCATATACAATATCAAATTATGGTGGTGTACTTTTCTGAAGATGCATGTAATATACTGTGTGGTGCCATTTGGGGATTTTGACAGCGTGCTCATATCAATCTATTACTCTGACAAAAACGGGGAGACGATTAAATGAGAAACAGTAGAACATAACTACATGAAATCTATACAATCTTATTCATATCGTATTGTTTAGAAAGTTTAGTCATTTTTTTTGCTTTCTTCCATACATGATGGAGAAACTAAAAAAATCTGACGTCTCTTCATAATATGACCGAGTGTGCCGAGATACTCAACACCCAGCAGGTTTCTGCTTCACTGCACTGAAGGATAATTTAAAAGAGCAGAAGTAATGAGAGCTATCGCTTGTGGGCTGTATGCATGTACAGTATGTCAGGAGGCGCTTACAGTTCATCTGAAAAGAACATTTAATTTACCATGACTGCACTTTAGCTCATCATATAAACTGTTTAAGACTGCCCACTCGAGTCTTATCACACGAGGCACAAATTCAGTTCGAGAATAGTAAAGATTGTAAAACTGGAAAGGAATTGCTGGACAGCATTTCTGGTTTTAGTGGAAAGAAGCCGTGTACATAAATAACATGGCTGGTGTAAATTAGAAATAAAAGAATATTTCAAAATGTAAAAAATTGTTTTATGTTTTGATATATTTAGATACAACAGAAAATGTATGCACATGTTCGATATATGTGGATATATGGAAGGGATGCCCCATCATCAAGAAATTTTGGTAAATGTTTTCAACCATTTATGTAAAATGCTAAAAAAAATAATACTACTACACCTTTTATTAATAAATAAATGAATAAATAAAAGCATCATTTCAGTTTAAAGTTTTAAAAAAGCCAGGCATCTGCCACCGTGCCTATAAGGCTTAAAGCAACACATATGGAGCTCATTTTTTGCTTGGGACATGAACAAAATTATGAGCCAAACTGGCCACCACTAATTGCCCAAAGTCTAATATATAAAACACCAGCTGCAACTTGGTTTTCTTGGTTTTCCAGTTTGGTTTGGTTTGGTTGGCACACACTGATGACATATAATTGGGTAGATTAAAATGTCGATTCACGATCAAAAAATGATGTTAATCCAGGATCACATCTTTTAGGCAAAATGACATCCACAGTCAGTAAATAATGTCAAATTGTCTATGCAGAAAACACTCTAATCACACCTGAAACAGGCACAAACAGCTGTCCTAGAGACTTCATGAAACAAAAAAAAAAAAAAAGGCCTAAGTATTTGCTGATCCTGCATTTCCAGCTTGGGACATGATTTAAGAACTTGAAAAAACAGCTTAAGCTTCATCTAAAGCTATAGATCCTCCTCTGTCTTTCTCAGCACTCTTCCTTCCCAGTGTTGCTGCCTGCAGGTTCACAAAGACAAACTAAAAGCTTTTTGAAGCCAGGCAATGGATCAGCCTTCTGTTCAAAAGAAAAATAAAAAGGTTGAAAAAGAGCAACTTTTAAACGAATGCCATCTTGAAGATGTGAAGTGTGAGAGGGAGAGAGAGAAAGAGAGAGAGAGAGAGAAATTGCAAAGCACACAAATCGGCAGCCTCTTAATGGAATGACAGGGCTGTGGGTAAGTGAATTTTTCATATACTGGTGACCTTTTCCTCTTGTGTGGGTGGAGATCACTTTTCGATTCTCACTCTCTATGTTATGAAGATGTCGGATATCAAGGCCTGTGTTGTAGACATTGCCCTGGAGACGTGCTTTAGGGCTGGGATTTTTTATTATGCTGTAAAATCTATTAAGCAATAAGAAGAATCAGGCATTCCTACTCTTACTAGTATAAATATCATACAAAAGCATTTAGATACCCTGGACCTGTAAAATTAACTCCAGCCCCAACAAGAAGTCAAATATTGATCTGACTCGTTATTCTTGGTTAGAGTGAAAAGAATTAGAACTACAGGAAATAAAGTGAAGAAGCGAAGTGATGCCCAAAAATAAATGACTGAATGGCCAGCACAAGTATCTAACCAATTTCAGTCAGAGGTTTATGAACCACCGTGCTCCAAGTTAAAAGAGAACAAAACAGTTCTAATTGGATCAAATTGAACTAGAAAAAAATCACTGACAATTAAAAAGTGATGACAGAGAATCAATATCCGTACATACACATGCACACACCACGTTGGCTCATCTACTCAGAAGCACACCATTGTCTAGGAAGTACATCGTTGGAAGCTTTTGTGAGTGCCTAATGGGTTAGTGGAGCATGCTAACCCGTGTAATTATGCAGGGTGATGTGTAATGTTCCTAATCCCTGCTGCTCAGTGAATCCCATACTGGGCTTTAATGAGATTCTGTTTACTCAGGAACACGCTGGCTGAGACGAACATGCTAACACCCAAAGACTTTAATATTATGAAAAAAAAGCACTTGGAAAACATTTTTGAAATGAAACAGATGGTCTGTGTTTCATAGAATAAGATGATGTATTTGTGTTTAAAGTGAGAGTCTTATAGGGGCAAATTATCCAATTTTTTTTTTTTAATCATACACCATGAACAAAGGAGCCCCTCAGCAGGGTGAGAGCCAACTGCTGTAGTGAAATTAAAGTGTGTGAGGGAATGACAAAGTTTGTTACAGTCACTAGGATAGAGAGTCAATAGTTGATCAAAGAAGCGTGAGAGCAGACAGGTCATTTCCCACCACAGACCAGGAAGCAGGGATAACAATAGGTCAGTACAGGCTTACCAGAGACTAAAAAGTCAATAAATATTCTACTCAGCTTGCACACAGTGTATTGTGTTGGGATAGTCTTTAGGAAGCTGTTTGATCTTTGGTAAAGGGATGCCGGTTGGATTGCCTAGTGTTTCAGCTAAATTTTGTGAATGTTAAGTCAGGGACTTCTTTCAAAAAAAAGAAATTATACAGATGTATTTCATGATTATTACTTACAGTGAAGGAATAACAGTGTTATAAATATAAATAAACTGCATTACTAACAGTGTTACTTTATTCAGTAATGATTAGTCAAGTAGATTACTCCTTCCTCTGTTAAAACGCTGTTGATTACAATAAAATGCTGTTACTATAGTTGTAATTACTAAGTGTGGGGCGACTTGGGACACAACCGATGATTGATTGGTGTTTGTCATGATTGGTGTTTGTGTGTTGGGGGTGGGAGATAACCATATAACCAATAATGATTGGTGTTTGTGTGTTGGGGATGGGAGATAACCACATAACCGATAATGATTGGTGTTTGTGTGTTGGGGGTGGGAGATAACCACATAACCGATAATGATTGGTGTTTGTGTGTTGGGGATGGGAGATAACCACATAACCGATAATGATTGTGTTTTGTGTGTTGGGGGTGGAACTAACCAATAACAAACACATAACAGATAATGACGTTTGGGGTGTGTGTGTTGGGGGTGGGAAATAACCACATAACCGATAATGATTGGTGTTTGTGTGTTGGGGATGGGAGATAACCACATAACCGATAATGATTGGTGTTTGTGTGTTGGGGGTGGGAGATAACCACATAAACGATAATGATTGGTGTTTGTGTGTTGGGAGTGGGAGATAACCACATAACCGATAATGATTGGTGTGTGGGGGTGGGAGATAACCACATAAACGATAATGATTGGTGTTTGTGTGTGGGGGTGGGAGATAACCATATAACCAATAATGATTGGTGTTTGTGTGTGTTGGGGGTGGGAGATAACCACATAACCGATAATGATTGGTGTTTGTGTGTTGGGGGTGGGAGATAACCATATAACCAATAATGATTGGTGTTTGTGTGTTGGGGGTGGGAGATAACCACATAAACGATAATGATTGGTGTTTGTGTGTTGGGAGTGGGAGATAACCACATAACCGATGTAATTGGTAAACTGGGAGTATAAACACTACTTTTTCCTTCGTTGAGGTAAAAGACAAGACTGTTTATGTAATGTGCAACTTATGACCAGAAGAAAGAGTTTCTCAACGTCGGTGACAAGTAATTCTAATAAAACACCTCACATCGTCACATGACACCACAACATTAAAGTAGTGTATATTAGTGTACAATATTTTATAATAGTATTATAATTTATTCTATTTGGTGTCCATTTTATTCATTTACTCTATTAAATATTGGGGCAGCCAAGTTATTTGACTTTTTTTTAATAAAAATATAATGTCATAGTTTATTTTCCTGGTAATTAGTTACTTTTATAATAATGTAACTTAGTTACTATTTGTAATACATAACTAGTAACTATAACAAAGTCCCTTTTTTTTAACAATACCACGCCCAACTTATATAGGGCGTGGTAACATATAATTATATAATTGTGGTAACACAATTATATTTGCATCTTATTTTAAATAGTTAAAATAAATAAAATAAAATAAATTTGCAGTAGGTTTAAGTTGGCATTGTGTGTAAGCTGATAGATGATTAAGATGTGGATTGAACACAGTAAAAACAGACAAATCTGCTAATGGTGGGTTGTGATTGTGAAAACTCCCACAGCCATTCTTTACAAAACCCATTCAATGAACCGATAACGCCAAAATTTGCACTCATACATACTGCATGCTCCAAATTCTTTTTGAAGTATTCAGACACTGCTTATCGGGTTGACAACTGGGACCATTCCTGCACACTGTGTTGCCTAACCTTTGCAATTCAATTGACATTTTCTGACACAAACCTCACAGTCTTACTTTTGCTAAGCTCATAATAACAACAACATTATGGGTGAAATGATAGATCTTTCTTTCTGGTGCTCTGTGTCCCGTTCTCTTCTCCCCTTGCCTCTTTGTCTATAGTCCTGCCTGCGGCTAGATGCCATTGTCATTCTGGCTGGATCTCTGCAATGTCACTATATCTCTTTCTGCCTGTCTCACTGTCACGCAGCCGCACTTGCATGTATCCATAAATGTACCTAGCGTTATTGGGGCAGCGGGGGTAGAAGCAATTTGCTCGTGTCATACAGCAATTGAGATGAGAAAGAGAAAGTGAAAAAACTGAGGAGTTGGCTTTGAGATATTGGACTCATCCATACTCCGCCTGGCCACAATGCCCACGGGCAGCACACAAAACAAAGCATGATGGGAAGAAGTGGCCATCCGTGTCGCCACATAACAAGACCAGGGGAGGGAAAGACATAACTCACTTACACCCTGCAGATGTGTGTGTGTGTGTGCGTCTGTGAGTGTATGTGTGCATGTTCATTTCTATGCAGGAAGAAGACAGATATGATGGAGGGTAGGAGGAAGCAGTGAAAGAGTTTTGAGGAACAAAAAAACAAAGCAATGTCAAATAGGGTAAGGATACATTTAAGCAACAGAATCCAGGAAGTGCTTGGCTTAAGTCTCGCTGCCTAAACCACATCCCTAATCACAGTTAATGGAAACTTTGAGCGGATACATGATGTCTTCTCTTATTAATGTCTATTAGTAAAGCTTACAAAACGTTAAAAGCAACTAATGGATGTAGGTTCATCAGTTTTACCATTCAGATTCCCAGATTCACCACAAGAGGGTAGTGACAATACACACAAACGTGCGCAGTGTCTGAAAGTCCGGTGTGGATCATCTGAGGGCACCATAATGGATAAAATATCCAAATTGGTCAGATAACAGCACAAAAGATACACCATTTTATTAGTTTTTAGTAATAACATGAATAATGCTTTTTAAATCTCTGTGAACCAGACCAATTAGTGCAATCTGTAGAAAGATAAATGAAGGGTTTTTTTTCCTAGCGCTTTGTATTAGCATATTAGGCAGTCTGCTGCAGTGCAGGTTTCTAAGGTATATTAAAGCCAACCTGGATTAACAAAGTTTTTACCTGCGTTTACAAACTTCTGCACATCACTGCAGTGTATTGTTTACATGCTGTATTGTGTATATACTAAAATCTTTCCCGTTTTATCTGGAGCAATAAATCTGAACTTCTTGGTTGGGCTGCTTTGTTTTTAAACCTTATGACAAGCAGGACAGCTGGTGCAATGAGGCATTGCAACTTGGCAACTCTTGCCACACAATAGGTCATTAAGTGTGCTTTTTTCCCCCACTACAGTCCAGGTGGTAGAACCCCTAATCAGGCCATTAAATCAAGGCTTAGGTCAGGGAGAGAAAAAAAGACCACACATACTTAAAATCCTGTATGCTTAATTACCAGGAATATCAGCAGGGAAAGCAGAGGACATTGGGCATGCTGTAACCCGGCGTGTCATGCGTTAATATTCGCCGGGAACTACAAAGTAAATCTGAGCTACGGTAGTGTCAGCCTCGGATGTCACACCCACTTATAACTGGCTGAGCGTCTGAGGTGTCTAGCACACTTATCTCAAACATTTAATGCGATTCAAAGTGGTCCTCTTATTGGTACAGGATTTTGGGGAGATGTTTGTTGATAGAATACGCAAGCTGTTGTGTTTATATCATTGGCAATGATTAATTTTCATAAATAAACGATTTACCAGTTGCATACCGGTCTTTCATTGTGGGGACATTTCCACACCTCTGAACATGACGCTGCTCAAATCAAAACATTATTGGTTGCTTTAGCTGTCAGTCATAAGCTTTTTTGTTTGAGCCATTTCAAGTCCATTTCTGCCATCATTCTGAAGATTTGACTATGCTAAACTACATCCACAGTTTCCAAACTACAAATGAGGTTTCAGCAAACAGTAAGCATGACAGATGACCCTTTAATATCTGGTGTACTTTTAACCCCATATAGTATCTATGGTCACATGTAGATCATAAGCAGATTTTTAAATTTAACATTTCTGCTATTTAAAAGGCAACCTTGTGAGACCTTGTGACACATCCTGTTTTTGGTCTGGTTAGATATATTTGCTTCATGTATTTCAATAAGACCCATTAAAAAGATGGTTCTATGTTCGCTTGTTTGGTGGGCACCAGGGTTCTTGTATCAGCGTTCATGTACCGCACTAACTGTGCAATTGGTCCCAAAGTGCATCATAATTTAACCAAACATGACAAGTGTGAACACACCCTTACATTTACATTTTTATCCAACTAAGCAGCCTTGTTTAGAGGTCCACGAACACCTTCACCATCCTGCTACCACTTTAAGAATTTTACAAAATAGCAGCCAATAAGTAATGCATATAAAAATGCTATAAAAACATCATCACCAATGGTCAATCATGAAGCTGATTGAAAGACAAGTAAGCATGTGTGAAGTCTTCCTCTCTAATCTGATTCAATCAAAGAGTGGTGATGAATAAACTATTTCCTTTAAGGAATGTGTCAAGGTCTAAACCTAAATAGAAAATGTATTTCGAACGAATGAAGGCATGTGCGATAAAAGGAAATGTTCATTTCCTGTTTTTAAAATATCAGTCCTCCTACAGCCATAAAAAGGATGGAGAGTCTGTGAATTGTAATGAATTGGCTAAGCGCCAGCTCATTATTCCGGACTGGATAGAGAAACATGATGATTCAGTCAGTGGAGAATTTGTGCAACATGCAGAGAGACACTATATGTGTTTGAGTAGTAATTAAATAAAGTGTTAAATATTGCAATCGGAATGTGATGATTATAACAGTTCAACACAGACACAGCAATCCAAACAAAAAATTACATAGCTGTTTCTTAACTGTGGGATAGCAGAGAAATAAAAAGCACTTCTGAATGTTTTCCAATATTCGGATTGATTATCTGTTTATTTAACTACAAGGCCAGTCCGGACTGTTATGAACCAGCCAAGGTTTCCAGATCCTACCTTTTTTTGTATAATCTCTCAAGCAGGTTGTAGGTCTGCCTCAGGGTTTTGTCCAGGAGTCATACCTCTTACAGCTCAGCTAATATCCAGGCGCTTCCTTGTAAGATGTTCAAATCACCTCGGATGGCTCCTCTTAAAAAAGGCAGTAGCTCACATTGCTAAATTTATCACGAACAGTAAGCTTGCAGTGGAGTCGAGAAACCTCATTTCTGTCACCTGAACTTGCAACCTAATTCTTTCAGTCACTCCTCACACTCTTACTATAGGCGAGGACAGGGTCAAAGATTGAGTGCCAACCAAGCTTTGACTGGAACCTAAGCTCCAGATTTACAACCAAACAATGGTACGGTGACTATCACTGCTGGCAAGCTGTTATTTTTTTTTCATAGTGAATAAGATTATAAGGGACAGTATATAGCCAATAGTATGTGGACACCTGACCTTTATATCCAAATTGTACAGCTGGTAGAGAAAATAGTAAAATGACACAACATTTCTCCAGAACTATGGTGCTACGGTACACAGCACTGCATAAAGGGGGTTAAAGTGTGTATGCAAATGTGTGCAAACAGTGCAAGACACTCCACTATAGTGTTTTACAATAGAGAGTACAGCAGTGACAGCACATATCTTGTACAACAAAACACACATTTAGCAGCAAAAATGATGTAGGTGGCACTGAAACTTCCCAAACCATTTGCTCAAATTTGTACAAAGAATCTCCTAGAATGTTTCTGCAATTCTGTAGTATTAAGAGTTTCCTTAATAGAAATTAGAGCTCCAAAATCTGTTCCACAATGACAGACATGAACATATGCTTCAGCAAAGCTATTTAAAAAGATGGTAGGTGTCCTGCACAAAGCATTTCTTCTTCTTCTTCTTCTCCTTTCAGCTGTTTCCACAGCCACAGTGAATCATCTGTCCCCACCTAACACTATTCTCTACAGCCTCTCCACTCACACTCACTAACTTCATGTCCTCATTTATCTCATCCATATACCTCCTTTTTGGTTTTCCTCTTTGCTTTCTGCATAATTGCTTTATTTCTAACATCCTCCTATCAATATATTTACTATCCCTCCCCTGTACATGTCTGAACCACCTCAATCTGGCTTCCCTGACTTTCTCCCCAAAACATCTAACATGATGTTTATGTTACACAAAGCATTCATTCTATTCATTCTAAAAATTAAACATACAGTAGGACATCTTGGAAAATACTAAATGTATCTTGATAGGACTGAAAGTGTTCGGCCCATCCTCGCCGTCCAAAGCCACACCTCTTGAACTTATGAACGCTCATAGACTAGATGACCAGAGACATTCACTAGTGAGAATACTATTTTTACCAGAAATAATACTAACATAAAATAGTCCCTTATTACATGCTGCTGCTTTATTTGAGCTAATTCATAAAGCTACACAAACTACATAAGCTCTGTGTTAGAATTAAAACACCAAAATCCAATCACACCATATTCCTAAATGTCTAAAAGAAATACTGCAACCATGACATCATCTTTCAGTTCCTTTGACTCCTGTAATTGACTCCAGTGTGGAAACTGATATTTTAATTTGAGTTTTCGCTTTGTTGTGATTTAGCCTCGTTTTCCGCAGTGTGTGAACGTGCCGATGACGTATCCTGTCTGTGTGAACAGAGGTATAAACGTACATAGGTTGACATGCAGGTAGAAAAGCCTATTCAAATGTTCAAACTAATGATTTTGGTTGGAAAAAACATATTCTTGGTCTTACACGTTCCACATAATATATAACTACATATAAATACATTTACAACACTTAAAGTAATGATATGCTATTGTACCATTAATTAAATAAAGGACCTGAATGCAAATAAAGACATATCTGGGCAAAGTAAAAGGACCAAATGAACAGAACCAAAGCTCACAAAAAACCACAACACAATAATAAAACAAACACAGGGGTAACATCCCAAAACCCATAACAACACAGGGGAACTTATACACCCATAAGAACACCCACAAAAAAACCCATAAGCAACACACGAGGGGTAACTTATATACCCATAAACAACACACAGGGGATACACGAGGGGAATACACCCATATAGCACCCATAAGGGGTAACGGGGAACTATACCCATAACACATAAGCAACACACGAGGGGAACTTACACCCATAGCCAACAACGAGGGGAACCTTATCACCCAAGCAAACACGACACTAGGGGAACTTATACACCCATAACACACGAGGGGAACGAGGGAACTTATACACCCATAAGCAACACACGAGGGGAACTTATACACCCATAAGCAACACACGAGGGGAACTTATACACCCATAAGCAACACACGAGGGGAACTTATACACCCATAAGCAACACAGAGGGGAACTTATACACCCATAAGGCAACACACCGAGGGGAACTTATACACCATAAGCAACACACGAGGGGAACGAGGGGACCATAACACACGAGGGAACTTATACACCCATAAGCAACACATGCATAAGGGGAACTTATACACCCATAAGCAATACAGCATACGCAACACACGAGGGGAACTTATACACCCATAAGCAACACACGAGGGGAACTTATACACCCATAAGCAACACACGAGGGGAACTTATAAGCAACACACGAGGGGAACTTATACAAGCAACACATGAGGGGAACTTATACACCCATAAGCAACACACGAGGGGAACTTATACACCCATAAGCAACACACGAGGGGAACTTATACACCCATAAGCAACACACGAGGGGAACTTACACCGAGGGAACTTATACACCCATAAGCAACACACGAGGGGCAGGGGAACTTATTATACACCCATAAGCAACACAGAGGGGAACTTATACACCCATAAGCACCACACAAGGGTAACTTATACACTTATAAGCAACACACAAGGGAAAGATTATACACAATAAACTAATCTATTACACACACACACACACACACACACACACCCACACCATAAAAACAACAAATTAAAATACCCATCAAATATTTATAATAAGAAAGTAGCCAGATAAACAAAACACTCCTTCACTCCACCTCAAACCTCCATTTAGTTTAAGAGATGGATTGATTCAGTGAAACAAAATGGCAACAACTGACATCACCCGGTCCTTCACCAGAACACACCACAGCAACTGATAGTAAATCATAAAAATTCTAATAAACAATCAAACTTGCATGTACAGAACTCAAAAGAAAAAGGTAAACATGTGTGTGTTATGTCACTTACCCTTTTACTGTGTGGTCACGCAACCGGCCACCAAATTTACATTCGTTAAAATGTCCTAGCCTAAAGTGCCTCAATTTACTAATGATTTTCTGGCTGAATGAGCAAATCCCAACAGTCTTATTCCAAACTCTGGTGAAAATCCTTCTTAAAAGTGGACATTATTGTTGCAGCAGAAAAACGGCTACATTTGGAAATCTCATATGGGCGTGGCCACATACATGTGACATATTCCTGACTATAAGAAAATTTCCTCTAAGTCTTAAAGAAAAATAGTCTTGATGCTGATTTTCATCCCATATGCTTCTCATTCAATACAACACATACATTTACAGCATTAGCAGATGCTCTTGTCCAGAGCAACATATGCAATAATGCTTTGAGCTTTCATCATCGAACATCGCTCTTTGAGCTCAATACTGGTACATTAGATCAGTGGTTCCCAACCATTTTTGTCCGCGAGATCCCCTTTTCCTCAAAAATATTTTAGAGCCCCCCCTTTACATGCAATGATATTATCGCAATGATATTATTTTGCTTTGATATGTTCATCGCTTTGATATTCTGCATTTTGTGTTTCCAGTATTGCTAGCCCGGATTGGTGGGAGCTTCTTTTTCTGGGTCCTGTATGCCTGGGTCATTACTATCAGCTGCTGAGAGCGAATCAGTAAAACTGAATCAGTTGTTTTTGTGAAGGACAAATTACAAATATGTCCAATTTTGTTCAACTGGTGGATCATGGATGAAATAAGCCAATACAATGTGATCGTTCTCCTTAATGCTCACTGCTCAACACTTTTTAAAATATAACACCACCCCCCACAGAGCTCGCTGAGGCCCCCTCGTGGGTCGGGACCCCCCTGTTGAGAACCTGCATTAGATCACGAATCAAAGTGTAACAACCTACAAAAGCTGTTGAAAAGAGCAGCATAGAATTTTTTTCTGTCAAGTTGAGTGTGTATATGGGGCATACAAGTGTGTCAAAGGTCAAGCTCAGATGGTTCCAAAACAACGACATTATCTGTGATTAATAATCCTTACTTTTACATGTACTGTGATTTAGAAATGCTGTATTTGGTATTCGTTCTAAGGGAATAGGCGACATAGAGTATACTGTGATAATTATGTGCAAATTATGCATTGTGTAGCAGGCAGTAGGGAACCTGAATTAGTAATCAACACACATAATAAAGGCATTAATTAGGTGTCAATATGTATCAGTAAATATTTTTTTCATCCAATACTTTTTAAAAAACAAAATTATAGGATTTTATATTTAGAATATACCAACATTTTTTTTGACTATGACTTAAACTAAAAAAAGAACTTTCCCTGCGTTGATCTAATCGGGAGTGACATTTCGTGACTCTATTGTACTCAGTGTTAGTAGACAGATGTTATCGCATGTTGGAAACAAAGCACCTGGTGTTAGCATGCATATCTAGGTGTCATTTTCTATGCAAGAGGAATTCCAAAACACACACATACACACACTTGACAAAAAGAGAATGTGAAAAAGAGCTCTGGTGTGTGTCGTACTACTGAGCTTTTCTTCTCTTAGAAGCTTTAAGTAGCCGAGAGTACACCTGAAGGACACACAAAAAGCACACACGCTGAAGTCCACAGGGGTAAACCACATTTGATGAATGAATTGGCAACACACTGTTGGCCGTTTCCCCTTGACATTGCTCAACATTCTAATATGATACAGCAAAGGCCAAGACAGGAAGGTGTTTGCGGTGACTTTGTTTCAACACTGCTGCCCCTTAGAGAGTATCACACTGTCCTGATTGCCTCTCATTTAAAGGTGAAACTAGACAAACCTACACTGCTGATCCATTTTTGGGAGGATCAGAGACTCGGAGGAAGTGAATAAAGGAAAATGACCGATCTATTCAGAGCATATTGCTTCACAGGGCGACTGGAAGTCATCCTTATTACAAATAAAGGTACCTGATTATTTTCATCTACGGTACTTTTCTCTGGGAGAAAGTGTAATGTCCGAGATAAAATTTGGACTAAATTGTATATTGTTATTATTCAGACAAAAATGATCTTATTACATTAGACTATGCAGTTTTTTAACAGCTAAATCGAAACAAGATAACATATTGGGAACAGTATGCGCCACCGTTACGTCCTTCCCTCTGCAGGCGGCAAAGCTTTTGGTGTTATCAATGCACTGAAAGTATATTGCATTAGGATGGCAAATTGTGGTCTGTAAATAATTAAAATGAGTAAAACATTAACTTTATGATATGACTTAAATTCCCTTCATGCTATTCTCTGAAGGGATGCAACATTCTTCATAATTTATGCAACGTGAAAGCTTTGTGCGGCACCGCTGCTAATAATTCAACAGCTCTAGCCCATGACGATGCTAAAATCGAACATTAGCCATGTCCTGTTGGAGGTAGAGTTACATCATCGAACACTACTGAGCTAAAATCTGTCTAATCATGGAAAAGGTACTGTGCACCTTTAACTTGATGGTCATTTTACTTCTGTGCTTGTTTATCTGTAGACTTTTTATTTGAAGCAGATTAATTTACTTTGAGTCATTTTCCATGACTAAGTATTTTTTAAGGGTTAATTAATCTTAGTTAATTTCTGTTTAGTTTTAAATATTGAGGAGAAATAATGCTCGCTTTACTGTAAAACAGCAATGCTGAAAATAACCAGGTTTAAGACTTTTGTTCTTTTACTATAAAAGTAGTCAGTATTTAAGAAGGTGATTGCATTAGTACCTTTTTTACCAGTACACTAATGTTTTATTATAATCTAACATTTTAGTGAGTTTAACCAAATGAATTTGCTGATCGTTTCATATTAGTTCAGAAACTGTTGGCTTTTAGTCTGTTTAAGATATATTTATTGGTTTAAGATAACAGCATTCATTTTAGACGCTCATAAACAAGCATTGAGGCAACTTACAGAGTAGATACGGATTTAGTTAGCCTGTTTACTCAAGGATATAAACATTCGTGTAAAAAATGATTCTTGGAACATTTAAGGGAAGCTATTGCCTTTAGTAAGATAGAAAAAGAACAGCATACTTAACTACAAATACTTAAAAAACCCCACTATATTCTACTTACATCTGAGCCAATAACCACTATGAGTTATAGTTAAATCAAGCTTTATATGTCATTCTGCTAGATGGGTGGATGTATAGTGGAATAGAATGTCGTGTCTCGCAGGACCACGGTGCTACATATTAGTTAAACATAAATAGAAACATACAACAATAGAAGTATAAAAAAAAAACAATTCAGATGCTGTAAATGAAATTGTGCTAAAAAGATATTTTAGGGGTAGCAGCACTAAGTGCAAGATGATTTGTAGTGCAATGCACAAGTAAACATGTATTATCATATTGAGTCTTTGTTAAAGGGAGCGTTTATAAAAAGTGTCTAAAGTACATACCAAGATAATACTGTGTTACTACAGGGAGTTTGTATAGCCCATCTTACCTGTATGAAGCACACTCAGAATTGCACTTAAAAATACCTTCTCCATGATTTCCTTTTATTGGCAATAGATTAGCATCAGAAATGTTGCTGTTGCATTACAGGTCTAATGCATGGTAATAAAGCATGAAGTTTTCCTATACTACATAAAAGATAAACCTCTATAACCTGTCTATGGGAATGGGTTGTAAGGAACTGACTAAAAGAAAAAGGTCACAGGTGCAGATGTTTTCTCAACAGTGTTGCTGGCCTTGCTCTCTGTGATAAGTTGAGGTTCTTGACAATTCTATAGGTCCTCAGAGTAAATCTGCTGCTTCTGCAATTTAAGAGAAGCCAGTTGATCTGCTTCTGGCACTTTATAAAGAATGACCTCTGCCTGTTTCCCACTACAGATGTATCAGGCACATCCCGCTGGAGGCCACAGGGCAGACCCAGGACCTGGTAAAGGAATTATTTTTACAGTTGGCTTGGGAATTCCCAGAAGGATCCAGAATCTATGGCTAACCATAGAGACCTTTCCAGACTTCTGCCAAAGAAACAAAGCAATTTTAAGAATAACTGGATGAATTTTTGGTTTGTTAGATATAGTTGGCAAGTTGTTTTAACATTAAATGACAAGTGTAATTAAATTTTGAAAGGATTTGCACATCTGTTTTTAGCTGAAAAATGTAATAAAGAAAAAACCAACAACAAACAGAGAGACGTGACTAAGTTATACATAGTTTCACATAATAATAAACATTTTTTTCCCAACTAGTAAGATTTTTATGTGGGGCTTTAATTTGTTAATTAAGACCTTTTTAGAGTTAGACTTTGGTTGCAACAAAGTAAATGCAAACTTCTCCAGCAGAGATGTTTTCAGGTAATTACCTCATCTTTTACAGCTATGCGCTCTGGTGCTTAACTAATGTAAATTCTATTTATACAGGACACAGATAATTACACAAGATCGTTTTAACTTTAAGGACTTAGTTAACTTGAAATGGCCTGGATCAACTCGTTTAACTGTTAAACAGGAGTTTAACATACTTTTTTTTGCTATGGTTTATATATGGGCACTTCATCTACATTATGCTTGTATTAAGAGAAACACAGTCCAAACCTCGAGCCCAAAGTGAAAATTAATAAAGAATATATTTAGATTTTTTTCCCCCTAAGGTAAAGATCAATCACTATTTTACTCACTTTGTTAAAAACACAGTTTGGTACACTATGCTTTCACACAACAGTGATCACTTATAACAGCATTACCAGCTATTACCGCTCGGCTCTTCTAGTACTGCTGGCCTAAGCTGTTTCTCGCTCCTTTTTATGGATCCATTACAGGTTTAGGTTCGATTGCGTCTCACTATAAATGTTTTTAATTCAGGTGTATGATGGTGGTGGTCTAGGGAACAGCAAACACTCCGGAAATTAGTTTTCCTTTTTACTATTAATTATTTCTTAATGTTCATAACATATTCCCAGTGGTTACGGCCATCCTTTATGTCTTTAAAATAAAGAAAAAAAATATTAAACTAAGACAACAGTAATCCCAAATCCTTTTTTGGTTTCTATTAAACATGCTGTATTTTAATTCTAATTCACTACACAATTTTTTTTCTTTGTCTAATCTGTCATGTACGTCGTTTGTGTACAATTATGTAATTTGTGCATCTAAAAGAGGTCATTGGATACTATATCACGTCAGACCAAAAACTTTGGGTGGGAGTTTATGTATTTTTTTTTTCTCCACTTTAAATGCTTTACATTTTGGGCTGGTATTTTTTAAAACAGGTGGGTTTTCCGCTGTAGTTGGGCTGGTTTTGGAGCAGTGGAAATACCTCAAGGAACAGAGGGGTGGGGTGAGCAGAGCTTATTACTAATTTAAAGCAACATGCACTGAAACGGGTTGTTGTAACAAGGTAAAAAGTTGTTGTTTTTTTACAATACCAATATTTAATCAAAGTATATTATAGACTTTTCATAAACACCATGAAGAATCATATCAACTTGTGGAAAAATTGGCATCTGGTAGCTCCTTTAAATAGATGTATGTAAATTGTAGCCGACTCCAGTGAGGTGAATATTGAAAACCCCGGTGCAGTTTATTTACAACGTGAACTTACATACAAACTAAACTTTAACTAGAATACATTAACACACATAGCAAAACAACAAACATGAACTAAACTAGACAGACTTGACTAGACTAGACTAAAGAGGAACACTTACACTTAACACAAACACTGGCATGACCTAGAACTCACCGCAGTGGCACCACAAACCACAAAGACGGGAGGATACAACGGGTTATATAAGCACAAGACTAAACAATAGACACCTGTGAACAAACTAACCAATGACACGAGGACAAGAGGAAGCACATGACAACTAGACAATTTGCTGATTAATTTATACTATACAAAAATCAGGTGCGGCAGTAGAACTTAAAACAGTGAAAGACGACCAGGATAACAAAAAAGGTGTAAATGTGAAACTGGAAGAGATGAATCCAGAATCTTTTTCAATTATAGAAACAGAGAAAGAAGAATCAACAAAAGTGTGTAAAAGAGAGTGAGAAAGAAGGAGAGGGAGGCACAATCAGCCATGGGTAGCAGCAGTCTCATTGTGGGGTTTTTATTCTTGCCACATTGCATTAATGGAGTGTAGGGACCCATCTGTGCTTTGAAACTAGGAGTGTGTCTGGTCTCAGGCGTTGTAGATTCCTTTTCTTGTTGGTTAATTACCTAGAAAGGTAATTTCTTAAAGAAAAACGTCACCACTGTGTACTATAGCTACAATAAGAATGCAACTGTGGTCTGTTATGCTGCTAAATGAGAAACCTGTTTTGAGCTGATTATGTTTTGTTTTTTAGCTATTGCCCTTTTGCCAAACTCAATTTTGGTGGGTTTTGAATGCTGGCTTTGTTTTAAATGGAAGCGTTGTTAGAAATTTCACTTCTTTTGATTTTATCCAGTGTATTTCTCTAGGCTTTGATTCTCTCAGGTCAGAGAAAAAAAAATTCAACTCTGAATCTTTATTGATTTTTTTTTACCCACAAAATCTACAAGGCAAGAACAAGGCAAACATGGCACATCTGAAGCAGGTGCTCAGTGGAATTTGATTCAGCTTGCAGCTATGTTGTTCCCACCCGCTGTCGTCTGTCCAGATCTGTGGTCTATACGCATAATTACTTTTAACTTCACGTTCTCAAACAACTCCCTTGCAACTTATATAGAGAAGAGCAACGTTCCTTGCCTACTTCAAAATGACACTAACTCATAGATAGACTATGATAGATAGTTTCACTGTTCTGCGCTTTCTAAACATTTCTGTTTCACTCGTTTATTCCATAGACGGTGCTTTAAAAGACAATTGTTTAACTGATTGACATTTTCGTTAATTAAACTTCAATAAAGCATAAAGGTTACACAGGTAGAAGTGAAAAAGCGATATTCAATATGCTTGTCCCGACAATGCACATACTTATAAATAATCGTGTCTCTTTAGCAGATAATGATAAGTATATAAAAATATTAAAAACGATCAAATATAGATTTTAATAATGCAATATTTTTCTCGGCTTTCATTGTAGTTACTAAATGAGAAAAATAAAAAGAATGACAGAAAAACACTATATAATTCCTAAACACATATTAGTGATATCACATTGGATAAATACAGCATGCAACCATGAAAAAAATGTATTATTCTCTTACACGGCTTTTTTTTTTATCTCATCTCTTATTTATACAACTGAGCATTTAAGGGCCTTGTTTAGGGGCCCAGAAGTGGCAATTTGGTGGTCCTGAAAATTGAACCCCGATCTTCCAATTAGCAGTCCGACACCTTATTCTTTCTTTTCACCTTTCAAGTTGCTTTTTGGTATCACATATTTCCTTCCTATTAAAGCATGCAATTTTGTGTTTCATGTTTTGCCTCCTGTTAAAAAAACAAAGTAGTTTCTTTGATGCATTGTATTTTGATTTCTGGTACTCTGGCTATGTTTTTTTAATTGCTTTTCCTCTGCATTTTTTCTTGTTCTATTTTGTCTTTGTTTTATTTTTATCTATTTTTTGGTCTTACAGTCCTTTTATCCCTTTACTGCATTTGCATCTGTCTCAACTCTTATTTATAAACAGAATTTTCTGGCCATAAATGTAAAAAAGATTTCTTGGCCCTCTTTGCTTTAATTGACACTTTTCTAATCACAATCCACAGTTTAGAAAAGTTTGAGAGTTTGAAAGCAGAGATATGCAGAACATCTAGAGAAGAAATACAGATCAGAAATAAAAGGCTTGGAACATAAATTACCCTTAAGCAAATTGATGGAAAGGCCAAAGTGTGGAGGCAGAATGGATCTTCTTATAATTATTGTATCATAGTCTGTTTGCACAGCAAAGACTGAATTGAGATGAATTGAGAAATTTTCTGTCTGCCAATTAACAGTGCAATAAATCCAATTTACTTGTCATTCTGCAGCAAGACAATAATACAAAACACAGTGCCAATCAGCAAAAGTCTTATTTATAGAAATTTGTCTTAGTTAAATCACAAGAACTAAAAGGAAGTGGTAGTGCAGTGGTTAAGGTGTTGGACTGCTAATTGGAGGATCGAGGTTCGATTCCCAGCACCACCAAGCTGCCACCAGTGAGCCCCTGAGCAAGGCCCTTAACCCCTAATTGCTCAAAATGTATGGAAAAAGATGAATGTAAGTCGCTCTGGATAAGACCGTCTGCCAAATTCTGTAAATGTAAATGTAAAACTTAGCAGCATTTCAGCTCCTACAGAAGAGAATAGGTGGAGTAAAGGCACAAAACAAAGCTATGGCCGAACAATAATTGCAAAAGGACAATGCAATAGGTTTTTTTCAATTTTCCAAATTGCTGGCATGATGCAGTTATGTCAAATATTAAAGTGTGATTTGCTTTCAATCTTTTTACTGAAAAATTCATGTGATCTGTTTTTGTAAAGGTGCCATGTTCTAAGTTTTAACACATGTAGGTGTACATATTTTGAATAATAAACAAACGCTGATCAAGTGGCTCACTTAGATTAATGAAACTATGAACAGCTGCCGGCCCATGTTTAAAAATAAGACAGAAATTAATGAAACAAGATTAGACTCAATAATATTTCAGGCAGTAATTCATGTGCATCGAAAATATTTACAAAAACCAAATCAAGTGCACAAAATAAGATTGTAGATTTACAAAATATGCTTCACAAACGCAAAACACATTTCACATATGTACGAATTCATGTTTAGTCATATGTAGGTTATTCATGTGTGAATCACGTCTTCGTGTGAATTATTGTTGAGACAAATTACAAAAGCTCATTATGAACTCATGTCCCCTTCAATTCTTGCACTTCAGCTGCCTGGGTGTGAACGATCAGTGTTGATTCACCAACATAGAGGCAGAGGGCGGGGAGCAAAACTGAGACGCCAATCAGACAAACCACAGACAGTGTGACGAGTGCTGAAAAGAACTATCAGCGTGCGAAGATAGTTTTATTGAGTGATGTATAGTGTTCAGAGGCGCTGCTAGCAATTTTGGGCCCTATGAAAGAATATGATATGAGGTTGGGCCTCCTACCGCACCCTTTCTGCACTGTTACTACTAAAAAACAGATCTCTGGGGGCCTGCAAACTGTATGGAGCCCCACCAGCGGTGCTTTTGATAGTGTGTTTCTGATGGTTTCGTTAATTCTTTGCCTCAAAATGTGCCGACTTCGGCTAACCAGGCTCTGTGGCATCTAAGCCAGCTTCTCGAGCTCCATCTCTCTCTTATGACTGAAGTTACTTTCTTTAACACTTCCTGCACTGCTTCTTTTTCTGGTGTTAATGTAATAAATGAGTATTTTCCTTACCGTCCCTCTGTCTACTTTACTTGTGTCTGTGTTTTTCCCTTCGTACAGAGATGCTACAGTCGTGTCAATGAGAAACAATAAAGTGTAAATTCTGAACACTTTTTTATGTAAGAACACTTTTAGTCAGTTTATTATCAGTGGTACATAATGGAAAGAATTGAAGCCAATCAACAAAGAGAAAGGTAATCAGCACCTCTTGGATAACTTTTCTCCAATGGTTAGGAATGTAAATAGTTTAAACGTAAAAATTCCCAAATCAGAAATTGTGTCTTGGCTGCAGTCTCAGCCAGGCTTCAGTGATGTGTTGTGATTAATTGACTTTGAGGGTGAGACTTTGGCTTCCGCTGACTAGGCGCTGAGTCCATATGCTAATTGCGTTAGCGTGGCAGGAGGCAGCGTGTAAATGCTTGCGAGGGCAGTTGTATGCTCTCGGGAGGGCTGGAGCAAGAGCAATCGTCCTGACAGCAAGTGTGTGAGGGGCTGAAAGGGTTGAAATGAAGGTGGAACATTATGTCCCCACTCCTGCTGAGAAATATTTTGATGTATTGCTGCCTGACATTAACATCGGTGTCAAAGCATGAAAAGAAGACAATGGTGATGTGACATTTCAAGGGCAGTTTATGATTTTCACACACACACATAAACTTTTCTTTTTAAGTCAAGCTCATGGTAATTTTAACAGTTGCAGCCTATACAGTTGTTTCTTAAATCAGTTTAATTTGCTTTTACACACACAATGGACACTGTAAACTTTGTCATCAACATTAATAAAGCCTTTAACCGAGGGCTATCTCTAATTGTATGCAGTAAAAAAATCATTTTAGTTTTACAGTAAATCTTGATGAACTTTTAGGTGACCTACTTTAAATCTTTAAATGTCAGAAATGACAGAATATATATATATGAAAAATAAAATACTAGCATGATTTAAAAAAATCCAGTCCATACCTTTATTCAAAAGAGAAGAAATATTTGTAAGAAACTATTAGGTGTTCAAATGCCTTTATCCTTGTAGATTTTTTTTATTTTCTTATTCAGTTCTTATAACTAAACTTGCATGTACAATATATAACCAGAAAATGTAAACACAAATATAACACCTGTTAACATAGAATTAGTTCTTGTTGGATACTGGCATTCGTACTCCTTCAGCTGTTAAAAACACATAAATGAGGTCAGATTCCATTACATCACAAATGTGTTCAATTGGGTAGAAATTTGAATGTTTGAGCCACCTAAGTCAACTTTGGCAACTTTGGCCAACACATCCTTATGATTCTTGCTTTGTGTATATAAGCATTGTCAAGTTGGAATAGGTTGTGGGATCTGAGTTTAATCAGAATCTCAAAAATACTTTTCCAACAATTATGTGCAAAGTTTGTTAAAAAAGTTTGTGAAAGACCCATATATAGGTGTAAAGATCAGGTGTCCACATGTTTTTGGCAATATAGTGCAATACTCTTGGTTTTATTCATTCATTTATTCATTCATTTATTCATTCATTTGTTAATAAGTTTATTCATTCATTCATTCATCCATTCATTTGTTTGTTAATAAGTTAATTCACCAATTCATTTATTTATTCATACATTCATTCTTAACTGTGTTCTGGTCATGTGGCTGGAATAGAGCCTTGACTGCAGCCAACCTTTGTGCAAACACTTTCACACACTCATTCACCCCTAGGGGCAATTTAGCACAACCAATTAACAAACAACATGAGGAAGAGGAAAGTAGTGTAAACCCAAACGACACCATCAGGATAAATCTGGGGAACCTGGACATGTAAGATGGGAAGAATACCACTAAGATATCACATAAATTATATTTGTCACATACATAGTGTGACATCTAATGAAATTCCTTTGTTTTGATTTAGCCCTGCTTGCTCTAAAGAGTCACACCAGTCACCACAGTAAGAGAGGGCCGAAGGGCTTGTTTGTGCAACCCACATTCTGTCCGCCATCTCTTTGATTGAATCCAATTATAAAGGAATAGGGAGCTGAGATCCAATAGGATTAGACTACTGCTGGTGTTGATTTGTTGTGGTTCATGTGTTGTGGTTTGACTTCTTGTGTAAATGGATATTAATGAATATTTTCTGAGACAGCAAATGGACTGCATCAGCGGAGAGTAAGGCAGAGTCACTGCTGGATTATACCGAAGACTCAGCAAAAAAATCTAATGTACCAATATTGAGCTGTTTAATGATGACTTTTGTACGTCGCTCTGGATGAGAGCATCTGCTAAATGATGTAAACGGTGATTTAAATTCAATGTCCGTCAGCAGACTGTTGAATATTGTTAAATGACAATTCACTAATATGAACATATACAACATGACAGGAACTAAAGTATGTTAAACCTTTTCATAGAGTATTACAATTCTTTTTTGACCTATAATTTCATCTCTAAACTCTATAAAAGTATGTGATTATAGCTTTGGCAAAATGTTTTTTTTTTGCCCTTCTTCTTTAATTTGTACAATACAATGTGGCTCATACCTTTTACATGCAATTATTTCCCTTTGTGTAATTGCACAATTGCACAAAAGGTACAAACCCCACTTACTTACTCTTTTTTTTGCTTCTGACTTTCCCTTTTCTTTCTTTGTCACTGCTAAATGGTTGCACAATTGCATTTTAAAGGCTCTTTTCTCATTTACTCATTCACTTTCAGCCACATGCATGTACACACGCACACACTTATTTTTATCCATCCTTTCTTTGCTTTCTTTTTTCTTTTCCCTGTTTTTTTTTCAGACACGCTTTGCAGGGGGAAATTAGGTTTTTTTTTTTTTTTTTTTACCTACAAAAAATTGAAAAATAAAATTACTTTTAAAGAAGACCTTTTAGTTTAGTTCTTCTATTTCTTTGGCATTAATACATGTTAATGGCTGGTTTGTTTGTTCTTTGTTAAAGAAGAATTTGAATAAAGAAACTCGCTATACTCCTAGTTTTTGTACTTATACTGGTAAAGAAAGTAACACTTGCGAATAAGTTAAACAAATTCTAGCAATTTATTTCACAATTTTTATCTTATACACAACACCAGACATACTAAACCATAATCTATTTATAACCCTCACACATCCAACAGGGCCAACTCTAGGCATGGTCAGGGATTGGCTGAGCCCACCCAAACAGCTGTCTTGCCCACCCAATTAAAAGTATCTATCTATCTATCTATCTATCTATCTATCTATCTATCTATCTATCTATCTATCTATCTAATCACATTAAAATAACCTTTTGTTTAAAATTTTAAAAACATGTGTTTATATTAATATAATGTCTTCTTAACCAAGCCTAAGCAAGAATATCAGTAAAACAATATTTTTAATTTTCCATCATTTAATTAGTTGAATTTTAGAGTATCTATCTCCTCAACCCCACCACCAAAAATTGCCCCACCTGTGATATCAGTCTGCCCACCCTTTAATGATTGACAAGAACCGAGTCTGATACCCAAACTGTGTGTACGCATTAGCTTATCACTTTCAAGCTACATTGTGATGAGCCACACGTTTAGATGAAGAATAGGACTAAGATGTCCTTGCAGCCTGAGGTTGAAGCGTCTCAGGTGGGAAATACGTGCTGATCCTATCATAATTCCCTATCATAACTGTATTATTTTTAACTTTATATTTCAGGGAAAAATAGACTGGAGCCCACAAATGTCATTATTTCTGCCTAATAAGCGTGTATTTTGAGAGCACGCACGCAGCCATGACACACATTAGATTGGCAGCTCCTACTGGTCTGAACCATTCTGAATTCTGCAGATTTATCAATCATGAAACAGTAAGCAGCCTTTAGATCGAAATTGCACTAGATACATTTGAACACCACAGGATAAAACAGCATGTTTAAAACACTTTGGATAGAGGTAAAGACTGTTACAAGGTAAGTTGCTTTGTGACTTGGAAAAATTGCCTGGAGTGTAAGTAATGTGTGATACAAAATTCTAAGTTGCTGATCATTTATTTCAAACAATTTTTACCTAAACGTCGTTTTTTAGCATGTCTGTGTTCAGTACGTTTAGTACAATATATTCATAGCGAATAATCATAGCAATAGCAATCTTTTTTCACCAGCTGAGAGTTAAATGTATCCCAAAATGCCTTGGGCTTCTTTGCTCATAAATAACAGGCAGCCAGGCAGATGACCATAAACTGTGACATCCCCCCCATACTTCCTGCCCCCATGAAGAGCTAAAAGTAAAAAAAAGACAGCAATGCAGCAGGGTAGAAGGAAAAAAAACCCGAAAAACAAAACAAACCACTTTGATCATAGCTGAAATACATTTTGCTGGCTTTTATCTAGGGGAATTGATTTTATGGCATCCATAACCTTCTACAGCACGTAACTTCGAAAAGAACCTTGGAGTGATAGTGAACCTTGCTGTCAGGAGAACTCCAAAAGGCTTTGAGCTGACATTTTTATTCCTTCTTTCTTTCTCTCTTTCTCTTTTTTTTTTGTCGTGTACATAAGGGGAAAATGATAATTCTCTTGAAGAAACAGTTGAAAACTGCCTTGCCTCGGTGGCTTTGGGGTTGAGAGCTTGAATTGGAAATAATCCATACTGTTACATCGCTTCACTGTAAATACAATTTACATGCCTCGTAATGCAAATTTGAAAAGAGAGAGTGAGGGAGTGTATGTGTGTGTGTACGTGTGTATCCTGCAGTAATGTGGGTGTCACTCCTGGCAGCTTTTTTATGTTTCTTTTCCATCGCAAATAAGTGCCTGCCTAGTGAGCTGTGAAGGACAGAGCGAAGCTTTTGCCCAAGATGCATGACTTTCAAACATGCAGACACCCGCTGTCTTATTTCTGCATTAACAAGCGTGCCATTGCAAAGGGATGTGTGTGTGTGCACAGTAGAGTGAACAATTTTGTTCACAGTGGAGTGAACAATTTTGTACCATAGTGATCCTACAGATTTTTCCATCTTTCCAATTACTTTAAAGAAACCCCTTTGTGTGTGTGCACATGAGAAATTCTCCATGACCCCCAAGGCCATCTAATAAAACAACATGGCTATAAAAAGGGCCACACAGCAGGATTACAAGTCTAAGAGATGGATGATATACGAAATCTCACTTTCTAAAAATCAGCCGGCAGAGGCATGAGCAAGAACACCAGATATGACTAGATTTATTTTTTAGCTTTTAAAACACAAGTAAATAAAAAAATAATGTTAATGTCTGTCTGTGAAATTATCTGCAGTCACAAGCAGATGTCTATCGGCTACTCTATAATTCTGAAAGTTTGTCTGACAGCTGAAAGCGAGCTGAACATTATTAATTCTGTCTTTTGATTTGTCAGGTACTCAGAAGGGAGCTGGTGTCAGTCTACAGAGCTGAGATTAAAAGATTTGCTTCATTTCAGTCCTGCTGATTCAAACTCTTAGAGGGCACCATGGTGAGGTGAAAAAACAAGCATGCAAATACATCGTACTTTACACACCGAAAGCTAAAACTTTTGAACACATCCGGAATTGATTAACAGACTAACCTCACATCCACCTTCAATTTAGCAAATTAGGTACAGTGAATCAAAACAAAGACAATACATTACATTAAAAAGCATAAACGGCTGCTTTTTAAATCCTTTTTAGAGCCCATATTAATAAATCTTACATTTCGACGTAAGTAAAATGCTTAAGTATAACACGTATCTTAAAGTATCTTAAGTATAACACGCTTTGCTAACCTTTTGATGAAGCGATTGCGAAGCCTAAAATCAAACATTGAATTTTTACATTAAATACTGAATAGAAATTGTTTTGTTATTTAACTAGTTAGAGATGAGCTACACATGACACAGACAGCTAGTTGTCCGCTAGTTGGAACTTCTGCTAACATACTGTTACCGTTGTTTTACGACCTTCGAGTGCCTTTACACCGAAATCAGCTTTCTTTTCTTCCCTTATTTTGCTACATGATTTATTCTGAAATAGATCCATATATTTTTAATAATCTGGTTGGTGGAAGCACAGCTAATCAGGCTCATGACTAAATATTCACAGCTATTATTAAATATAGAATTTGCTTAAGTATTGTTTCATTCAGAACTTTTTTAAAGCACCTTTTTAGAAACTGAAAGTCTCTTTTCATTCAATGATTTAGGCTAGTCTTTGTCTTGAAACTTTCCCTCCCAATTCCTCTATAAAGAATGTATCAATCTCTGTCATGTTGGATGAGAAGCATTGCTGAACCACTAAATTTAGGTCTCTCCCAGGATGATCAAGCAGGGTAGACTATGGGGCCAGATGGATCATTCACAGCTCATTCACTTCTGCATTGTATTGGATGTGGGTTTTGGATCATTGCCTTGTTAGAAGGTAAAGCTTTTCTCCAATCCCTGACGGTCATGGAACATGCAAAGAATTTGCACGTGTTACTTGTAACGCACCAAAATTATCCACAGCTTGGTTTTATGTGGACTCCTTGTACAAACTCTATTTCCAGAAAGGTTGGCAACACACTTTTCTTTTAATTGCACAATTTAATTAGTTGTAAAGTGAAAATATTAATTGTTGTAGTTTTGCTAGTGGCCATTGTTGCTGTACATAATAATTGGTCAGATCAACTGACCTTGGTTACTATTTTCTGATTTTCTTCTTTTTGATGCCCCATACATACACATGAACATAAAAAGAAATGTAAAAAAAATCTAAAAAGGCTTGATGTGTGCATTTGAGCCTTAGCAGTAAAATGCTGACACAAATTTCACTTAGTGACATTAAGATCCAGCCTGCTAAGGCTATAGCTCATCATGTACACTACACCTGGGACCACCTACTAAACTCAACTTGTTTAAGGAACAAATTGCTGCAGTTGTGGAAATGAATGCCGCGCCCATCAAATTGCTCGGTATAAAAGATAAATGTGTTAATAAATTAAGTTTTCATGAAATTAAGTCTCTGTTTTCAGCACAAGTAAACAATGTGAAAAGCATTAATACAGCTGAAACGCCAATTGAATTTTACTTTGGTAAAATATTCTATTCTAGAAAGTGACTAAAAGTTAAAGTGATCATTCATTTAGGTGACACATCCACAGCTTAATCTGTATAAATCATTGCTTTTCCTAATATTTGATGAATTATATTGTACTTTGTTGCTGTTTTTTTTATTTTTACAGACACCAAAAGCAAACTAAACTGAAACCTTCTATTAGGAAGTGACAAAAAAAGATATGTATATTTAACTATTTGTCTTCAATATTTCCATCAATAATACTAGTTGTATATGTGTTATGTATGGAAGTCATTATGACAGTAAAGGATATGTCATATGATATATAAATATTCTGAATGGTCACAAATCAAATATTTATATGAATAAATAAAAGAATGTACACCATATAGAAAAACTTTGTATATATCTATATAATCATATATACCTGTATTCATACTGTATGTGTGTCTTACTCTGAAACTTTCCCAGATAACAAATGTATAGGATGCCCCAATATGCTGTAGCTTTCCTGAAGTTTTGAGGCCCAACATGCTTTGCCAGGTTTGCAATAGAAAACCCTGAGTAGTGTTTACAAAACTCGAACTCCACCTCATTGATCACCCCTGGCATAAGTTCAACAGCACTCAAGGCCTGACGTTCAGCTTCAGTGCCTGAACTCACAAATGCTCTTGGGACTAAATGAACACAAATCCTCAGCACCACACTACAGTTTAAAGTCTTGTTTTGTTTCCAGCGAAGTGAAGGTTGTTATAGAAATAAATGAGAACTAATTCTAAAATTGGATGCTCAAAATGCACATTTGGTTGTGATGGTTGGTTACCCATTTAGCTATGTAGTGCATCTGAATTCCAATTTTCTGAGAATAAACAAACTGAATTGCCATCAAACTGGTAGCTTTAATCCATTAATTAATTAATTAATGTTTTATTCATTTCGTTCTGTATGTGTGCTACTGGATATGTTTAAGGTTTTGCGTTTTGTAAGGTTCATGTTTGTCTTCATTTTTCGTGCCTTTGTTTACTTCCTGTCACACGATTCCCTTGTCCGAGATTGGTTTTTAGTTCTGCCTTGTCATTGGTTCATGTTGGTCATATGTCCCTTCTTGTTTACAGCCCTTGTGTTTCCTATTGTCTTTGTCCTGGATGATAGTTTTGTCCCTGTACCGCTGCGGTAAATCTCGTCATTAAGTGGTAGCTAGTTTGTTAGTTTCATATCAAGTCAATTAGCATCAATTCAAGTCAAGTTAATGTTTGTTATTTTGCCATGTGTTTATGTCAAGTGTTTGTAAATAAATTAAGACTGCATTTGGGTTCACAACGACTCACCTTAGTGGGTTTGTTACAATATGATTGGACATAAAAGAGGCTGTTTTTTCTCTTTGCAAATTTAACAACAAAGTGACCAAACAGAAAGAGAGGATATATCCAGCAGTAGTGTGATTTATTGAGTACAATTCAGTACATTCAATAGGAGGAAACCATCTGTAAAGGAATAAGATTTATTATTATTATTATTAATTTACAAAGTGCATCTATTCTATAATAGTACAATTCAACAATTTAAATTTTATGTAGCCAAACAGCAATTTACAATGTTAATTTTTGTGTGCGACTCTTTGCTTTCTTGTCTACTATTTTTGAAATATAAACATGTTCATCAGACCACATATTTTCAGATTCTCACTAAGGTTTGTACATTATGTCTGAGTTGCCAACTGGATGTTATTTTATCTTTATAATTAAAGGGTGGGGTTCTGTGATGATGTTAAACTCATAGGTTGTGTTATCACAAAATCAAATTTGTGAAAAAAGTGAATGCTGTATATGTCATACTTGATGTTCTTTGTTATTACCATGAAAGTATGTGCTTTTCCCTTTTTCCTTACCTCAGACATATATCTTACTGCTTTTATAGAAATGCTAATTTACATCCTTCATATTAACTGTCCTTTGGATTTTATCTGTATGTACTGTTTTATTCTTTCCATTCTCTTTCACACAGTTTACTCCTGTTAAATGACTTGTGCTTAAAACAGAGTGAGTAAAATTAATCCCTGTTCTGTGTGCATTCAGGGTCAAAAAAGGGGGGTGGGGGGTAAGTAAAAGCCATCTTTGCTTCGGTGATTGAACTCCAAAGACAGGCAACGAGAAAATTGATGGAATGCTAATGAATCGGATAATTGGGGATTCTTGGCAGAGTCTGTTGAGTTGCTCTGGGCATAAAAGTTATCTGCTTCATCTACAATCAACAGTCAACAGGGAGAAGAAGACAGGCAAATAAATAAGAACAATTGGAAATAAGAGACAAGCATCTAGGGTAAAGCCCGTCTGATAATCTAAAGCACTTTAAGAGGGCTCGAATGATGTCTTTAGAATGTTGACATTGTTGTTTTATTGGAGCCTAAGTGTCCTCAATTCAACCAGCTAAGATGGTAGACAGAGATGGTTCTGTGTGTCTATATATGTAGGAGATTTTTCACTGAGTTGAGGTTAAAATCCTTTCTGTTTGTAGTGTTGTGGGATTTCGTGTTAAAGGTGATATCACATTTTAGCTAAACTCTCTTTCTCTTAGACACCTTTAACAGCTCTAAAAATTCATCAAAACTTGCCTCATGCCCCAAAGAAATCTAAACAAAGTACACAGCATCTGCTGCCTTCTGGCCCTTCTCACCCCTCACATCCTCCCATCGTCCCAAATCAGCCAGAGGTATAAAGTTTCATAGTCTAACTTGATTTAACACTTTAAAGTTCTAAATTTCAAGACATTTATGAAGTGGAAGCCATTCTTAGTCTCGCCAGTATTTAAGAGAATACATATGTAGGTATATAAGGGGGAAATGGTAGCGAAGTGGTTAAAGGTGTTGTGCTGCTAACCAGAAGATTTTGGGTTTAATTCCCAGCACCACCATGTTACAACCGTGGGACCCTGAACAAGGCCCTTAACCCCCAAATGCTCAGTTGTATTAAAGAGATATATGTAAGTTGCTCTGGATAAGGGTGTCTGCCAAATGCTTTAAATGTATGGTTTGAGGGAAAGAGTGCTTAGTGTCAGATGAGAAAATGAAATGATTAACATGCTCTAAATTTTCTTAAGTTAGCATAATGTGACTAACAGAACTTAGCTTTGGCCTTCTACGTTTAGCTATACTTGACAAATCTTGTAACACTTTTGGTTTGTTAAAAAACATAATATCCTTTCTTTCTATAGTGCTATGGAAATAAAATGTTTATCAGTTTTACAGTAAACAATACAATTATTATGCTATCATATGGTTCTGTCACTGTTATAAATGATTTAGTAAATGCTGTGGAAAGGTTTATAATTTTATATATAAAAAAAAGTCCTAGGAGTTCAAACGTTTTAAGCCAGTCAAACCCTAATTCATTATTATTTATTTTATGGTATGGTATATTTACCAACTATAATAAATTATTCACTGTAATAGTGTAAATGCAGTCTTTATACATTGCTTCAAATTGTTTGATTATTCATCAAGCACAGTGAAACTAAAAAGAAAGGTGTGTAGCTACAAGTAAAAGAAGTGTAGCTTTCAACCCATCAACAAATCCTATAGGTTTATTATAATAAACCGACCAGTAAGACAGTGCTTGAATGAGTTGAAGTTATTCGTCTGCTTGAATAAAGAGGTTTGACAAGACAAAATGTAAAATTAAAGGAAATTTAGAAAGCTAATAATCAGCAGACATTTTTGAGGTCCTGCCTTTTTTGTGCATTTTTTTTTTAACCGAATGAAATCCAGACAATTACCTTTTCGCTTTTCTAAAATTATGTAAATTTCTCATGTGATCTGTTTTATAAAAGAGAAACAAATTAACAAGATGAGCGACTTGGTGATAAAACAGAAGATGGGAGGAAAGGAGAAGAGATATCAGCAGAAATCCAATGAGCCAGAGACATAGAGAGGATGCTTTGCATGTGTTAGGCTGTGATAAGCTCTAACCCATCCTGGTGCCTCTTAATGAGGCAGGCTCACAGTGTGATGTAGAGTGCTCAGGGATCGAACACACTGGAGAGAAAGGCATGCTGAAGAAGTTTGGAGAGCCAATACTTCGTCATATCTAATTGCTGTCTTGTACACACTGGTCCCTACAGAGTTCGACTGCTTTCTGCTGTTACTCGCCAGCCCCCCTTCTCTCTCTTCCTTTATCGGCTATTGGCTTTTTAAATAGAGTTCTTATTGGTCTGTCTTGAAACAATCTTTTTCTTATTACAGTGCACGTTCATTTCTCTTAGTCTGCCGAGATTTATAGTCAAACTTTCAAAGATAATCACTCAGTGTCAAATGTGTTTTTCAGTGTTGAGACTGGGTGCAACTAATTTAATAACAGGACTGAATACACAGTCTTTTATTCTCTCTCAGAAACAACTCGAGCGAGAGTCATTTCAGTTAAATTTACTTCGTTTACTCATTCCACATAGCTTTACTGAAAGCTCAAGGCATAAATGCCTTACCTTTAACTTTAAATTTAACTTACCTTCGTCCTTTTTCGTCCTAAATTCAACCTCCCAGCTGTATGTGTAGAGTCTATAAAGATAGTAGAAGTTAGTTTTAAATGTAAATACAGTGAAATCAAAATCTAAAAACACAATTAAATCGAAAAAAAAAAAAAATAACTACACTGAGGATTTCATGCAGTATATTTAAAAAAAAGGTTTCACACTTTGGAAATGCTTTCCAGTATATTGTGGAGTGCGATTGTGGGGAGTTTCCCAGTCAAACTATGTAAAACTAATATGTATTACTTTAAGTATCATTAGCTATAATTATGAACTTTTATGTAATTTATTAAGTTATAATTTGTGCATATAGTACTTATTTATTCATTCATTCATCTATCTTCTATACCTGATTATTTTTTAATTAGGGGTCACAGGGATCTGCTGGAGTCTATCCCAGCTGTCTCTGAAAGAGCGAAAGGCAGAAGGGGGACACCCTGGACAGGTCGCCAGTCCATCACAGGGCCACACACACACTCACACTCACTCCTATGTGCAATTTAGAAACAGCAATCAACCTAACATGCATGTTTTTGGACTGTGGGAGGAAACCGGAGTACCTGGAGTAAACCCACGCAAGCACTGGGAATCGAACCCAGGCCTTCTTGCTGTGAAGCAACAGCGCTAACCACTAAGACACCATGCTGCCCTTTATCTATTTATTTATTGTAAATATTAGTATATGATGAGTAAAGCGAAATTTAAAGTGCATATATTAAAGCATTTAACATTCATGATTGCGAACTGCTCTATTGTTGTCAGGCTTCAACTGAAGAGACGGATGCAGTTTTTTTTTTATTTTACAAGGTGCTAAACAGACAACCAACAACCTGTGAAAAAAACAATAACCATAAACTGTGGATACTGGGTAAAAAAATAAAGACCAGGCAAGGCTTTAGGACACACAATAAACACAACAACAACAAAAAATTGACAAAGAACCCTACAGACTCCAGAACTTTAAGGGTCCAATTTTTTTTTTATATTTGTTATCCTAAACATTTGACAGAGATTCTCAGAGAAGTTTATATTAGGATGTCAGTGGCTCAGTTTGGTGCTTTGTTAGCAATACTGGAGCCACATATTTAAAAAGAAGACCACCAATTTCTGTGAACCAATTGATCCTAAACAGAGACTGACAGTATGCGTGATGGACCCACACACGTCAAGCATTTAAACCATTATACAATAGGCTACAGCAATCATTTGCCATTCTGGATTTGACTTTTGCTTTTACGGCGGTTCTGATTTGTTCAAATGTTTGCCAATGATGCGAAAAACAAAAAAAAAAATCAAACCCGGCGATGGACACATGTAGTGTACAAAGACCTAGTGAAAAGATAGATGTAGTGTACAAAGACCCTAACAGGCATACTAGTCTAACATGTGTGAATGATTAAGGCATGTGACATAAACTAGCTGATGAAAAATGAATTTTAATGTTAATTCCAAAAACATTTACAGATATTATATGTTAAATAATTCTATAATGTTAGTTACACGCTAATATATATTTTTAAAAAGTAGTTTGTTAGTATTAATGCTATTATCTAATGTTACACTGTTGTATCCAAGAGAAAAGTGATGATCCGTTTTTTTTTTGGTTTTTTTTTACCTACAGATGAAACGGAAATGGGTTTAAAACGCTGCCAAGCTGTCATGGTTTGATCCTTGAGCAGGACTCTTAACCTTAGGCCACCCACTTACATCCTGCCTCTCAGTTGTAAATCACTTTGGATAAAAGCTTTAGCCAAATGAGCAAATGTATGAATGTAGTGGACTTTTAATCATTGCATGGTTGGGTCCTTAAGCAAGACTTTTAACCTACAACTACTTAGATGTATTCTCCCTCAGTTGCTGTTAAGGGCACATGAATGTAAAATAGTTGACTTTAGCAAATATAAAGCAAATATAAAGTTATATTTAGTCCAACTTACGAACTTATGTATTTTTATATTTAAGTATGTAAAAAGTATAATCATATTATCTATGGTTTTAGAGTAAAAATTGTATTGTGGAACCAATTATTTATGTAAAATATAATTAAAAAATTACATAGGTTGTTTGCACTTTTAAATCACAAACTCAGACTCAGTAAATACTTTAATTCTAATAAAATCTTAAACTGTGTATTCCAAAATCAGTAGAAATTACAATATACAAAAAAAAAGACACTCAAACCACACAAGGTAATTACCAAATTTAATAAGTTTGCATATAAGTTTTGTAAATGTTAAATTTCCTCCTTAGTTCTGCTTTTGTTTGTGTAGTTTGGGTTTGTAAATGGC
Source organism: Bagarius yarrelli (assembly GCA_005784505.1). Classification (NCBI taxonomy): domain Eukaryota; kingdom Metazoa; phylum Chordata; class Actinopteri; order Siluriformes; family Sisoridae; genus Bagarius; species Bagarius yarrelli. The sequence goes on along the minus strand of VCAZ01000031.1, from coordinate 1,938,892 downwards.
TTTCTGGCAGTCACCAGTACAATCTGTCCCTGAGGAAAGCATCACCCTGGCACCAACCTCGACCAACACACATACTAGAGCCCATCAGGGGGGCCACTAGGGTAGTATGCACTGCCAATGTCACTCATTTGGGAGGGTAAAGGGGGCTGCCAGGACTTAGTGGTGGTAAAGTGGAGGTGGATAAATAGAGGCAGGCAAAGGAATCTCTCTATTCCCCTGACTGGTGCAGAGGAGCCTAGACTGGAGAAACTGGCTGCTTCATATCACTGTGACCTCAGGCTGCAGTGTATTCAATGCATCTGTTCTGCTGCACTATCTGTGAATGCATGTAGCAGCAAGGGAATGGTTCAGAAAAGTCAAAGGGGCACTGGGAAAATATTTGGAGTCTGAAATGGCTGATTAGACAGGATACTGTCAATGACTGTAAATGTAGCTGCTTGCAAATATGCGTTATATTGCAAATGTTCCAATCTTAATATGTGACTGATGTAAAATGTCACCCTGTCTATATTGTGTTAGATTGGCAATGTGTCATATTACACTGATTTATAGTGGTATGTGTAGATAAGATCCTCATTTGGGGGATGCTAGAGGCGGATAAACAGCGTTGTAATAGGAAATAGTAGTAAATGTATTATAATTCCAAATTCATAGTGGCTTGGATATATGATTCCTCCAGGTATAACTATAATAAAGAAGCACTGTATAACCTATTCTGTTCACATTACATGGTGCAGGCATGGGAATATTCAATTCTTTTTAAATTTTGCTATAAAAAGAACTGCTTAATTTTTTATTGATTTCCCAAAAAAAAAGAGTATTGTATTATCTGAAGTATGTGTTTATCAGTATTGAGCTTTACATGATCTACATGTTTTTACTATACAGTCACACCATACATAAAGGAAGAAATGAAACGTTTAACATTCTATGTTCTAAGGTCTCTAATTTACAATTAACTTCTGCCTCATGATTGATTTAGTGCAAGAGCCTTCTGGGATTTCCTGTGTGTAATATATGATAATCACATGCTCACAGGAGGAAATCCATTCCTTATAGATTGCACGGAAAGAGATAATCAGAGCTTCCTCTAGGATTTGAGTTGTTTGCTATTTATCATCTATAACTCTGGTCAAACGATTTCCAACTTTTAAAGAAGTTGTGATGATCAAGCAATACACACTGAGGTTTCTACAAATTTTTTCACTCCTAGATTTCTTCATGCGTTTCAGTAGGTACAAACTATATTTAATGTGAAGCTTTAAAGCCTAATTTACCTATTATCCTTAGTTTAATGTTGTTTTCCCCCTTATTTTCAGTTTTCTCCACATGCAACAGAAGCTATTTCACTTTCCATTCTGTTTTAATCTCTGAGTCTAACGTGATTGCTTAGCAGCTTATTTGTGGCTTTGTATTAGAAGTTGGAGTAAACCTGGCTGGATCCTGTTTCTGCTAATGTCATTATAGTGACACTGCCATTCATTTCCTGTCAGGCTTTATTAGTGTGGAACAGGATTAGGCCTAGGCACAGAAAATGAGAGAGGAGCCAGAACTGGAAACTGTGCCATTGAAGTTGGGTGGAATAATGCAGAGAGAACAGAAACGTTCATGAGACACTAATGAAATCTTTATGAATCCATCCAGAAATCCAAAGCTAAAATCATTTTCCTTTTTTTTTTTTACCCTAAATCCCCCCATGCTATATTAAGTTGCCAGAGGCTGTCAGTCTGCTCGGCGGGAATTAGACACACTGCTCTAACTGCCTCTGAATTTTCTGGTTTAAAAGCCCATCAGACTCACCTTTTATAAAGCACTTTTGCATTTTATGCGGAATTAGATTTTCTTAAATAGCAGTCAATATGTGTGCATGCTATGTGTTACAGTCGGCTGAGAAATAAGTTTAACAGTGTTCATTTAAATACATAAATGAAGGTATTTACAAAAATATTAACTTAAAACAATTTAGTGTGGGCTTTTTATTTATGTCTCCTGGGTGCATTTAAAAAAAAAATAAAAAAATCACGATTTAACACATTAAAAGTTTAACTCATTAAAGTCCCAGATGTCAGTGGCTGATTTTTATCTAAATTCTTTACTCTTAAGCAACGAACCTTTCCTATAAGTATCACTTTATTCAATGAATAATTCATAGCATTTACATTATGCTTTAAAATAAATATTTAATCCAATTGGTGACTCTAGGAAAATAAGATTAGCGAAAAAATTTAAATGAGTAGTAGTATTGTTGTTTCATGTAATCATAAATTTAGAAGATCCTAATAGTAAGAAAGTTCCTTTACTGGTTGGAATCATGTCAAAAGCTGCATAGGATCAGGTTGATTTAAAGTTTTATAAACTTTCTGTAATTGATGTAAAACATTTGACTACAAACATTTGAGAGATTTCATTTTGACCATCCACCGTATATATGATTTTACAGCATTTTATTACTATTAGCTTATATTAAAAACATCCATTGATCGGTTGTCAAATGTTAAAATGAAAAGACAATATGTTTTAAATAATAAGCTATTCATTGTAAATAATAGATGTTAAAGTTAATTATTCATGCTTTTTAGTAAATGCCAAGTTATTAAAAAAATAAGTAATTATTTCAAACTCATATGTCATTGCGGTACACGGTACACGATTTCCTTTATTCTGACATTAACAAATGGCATAGAAATGAACTAAATTATACTGTGTCGATGCTAGCAAAAAACATAACAGACAACAAAGCAACTATAAACCTTTTAGGAATTTACCAAAAAATGCTTTCTCTGGCATTTAGGCTGCCTTTGAACCGGTAAACTCATAGCTCTTTCCAAATTTACAATAAACTCTTCACTACCTACATGCGTTTCCTGTCATTATATACGTCATAGTAGCTCCTCAATAATAGACTGCTCAAAAAAATAAAGGGAACACTAAAATAACACATCCTAGAGCTGAATGAATGAAATATTCTTATTAAATACTTGTTGAATGTGCTGACAACAAAATCACACAAAAATTATCAATGAAAATCAAATTTATTAACCCATGGAGGTCTGGATTTGGAGTCACACTCAAAAGTGAAGTGGAAAAACACACTACAGGCTGATCCAACTTTGATGTAATGTCCTTAAAACAAGTCAGAATGAGGCTCAGTAGTGTGGGTGGCCTCCACGTGCCTATATGACCTCCCTACAACGCCTGGGCATGATGAGGTGGCGGATGGTCTCCTGAGGGATCTCCTCCCAGACCTGGCGTTGGTGGATGGAGCGAGACATGATGTCCCAGACGTGCTCAATTGGATTCAGGTCTGGGGAATGGGCGGGCCAGTCCATAGCATCAATTGGCGAATTTGCCAATCTTAGTGTTCTCTGGCAAATGCCAAACATCCTGCACGGTGTTGGGCTGTAAGCACAACCCCCACCTCTGGACGTCGGGCCCTCATACCACCCTTATGGAGTCTGTTTCTGACCGTTTGAGCAGACACATGCACATTTGTGGCCTGCTGGAGGTCATTTTGCAGAGCTCTGGCAGTGCTCCTCCTGTTCCTCCTTGCACAAAGGCGGAGGCAGCGGTCCTGCTGCTGGGTTGTTGCCCTCCTACGGCCTCCTCCATGTCTCCTGATGTACTGGCCTGTCTCCTGGTAGTACCTCCATGCTCTGGACACTACGCTGACAGACACAGCAAACCTTCTTGACACAGCTCGCATTGATGTGCCATCCTGGATGAGCTGCACTACCTGAGCCACTTGTGTGGGTTGTAGACTCCGTCTCATGCTACCACTAGTGTGAAAGCACCGCCAGCATTCAAAAGTGACCAAAACATCAGCCAGAAAAGCATAGGAACTGAGAAGTGGTCTGTGGTCACCACCTGCAGAACCACTCCTTTATTGGGGGTGTCTTGTTAATTGCCTATAATTTTCACCTGTTGTCTATTCCATGTCAACAGCATGTGAAATTGATTGTCAATCAGTGTTGCTTTTCGCCTAAGCCATAACTACTTTACCAAAGTAAGTATGTAGATTCTATAGCACAGTGAAATTTGTGTCTTCGCATATCCCATCTTAGAAAGTTGGAGTCAGAGCACAGGGTCAGCTATGATTTAGCGCCCCTGGAGCAGGGAGGGTTAAGGGGTCTTGCTTGTTAAAGGACCCAACAGTGGCTGTGGTGGGGCTCAAACTTAGGTCTTCCAATCAACAACGCAGCGCCTTACGCATCTGAGCCACTGCCTCAAAAATATGCTAACACCTCACGATTATGTGTCATCCTTGCGCAGGGGCCATGCTAATCTTCTCTGTATCGTTCCAATTTTAGTATATGTGCTAGTGTAACTAACTGTTGTGAATTAATTCAGTGGGGAAAAGTGGTGTGATCAATGTTAAGAAATTGCAGTTTGTGTTGGCTCATTGGTCTAAGTTTATATTCCAGCATTACTAAACTCCACAGCTCTGTCCTGCGATGGTGCAACAGTTAAAGATCTCAGTTTTTTAAATATATTTTTATGTTCTATTTTATATTGTTAATGATATTAATGTCATTATTCAAGGTAGTTGATTGTCAAACCTGTTGCCAATCAATTTAAAGTCAATTTTATTTAATAAAACAAGTTTGGAAGTAAATTTGAATAAATGTTCAAAAATAAACAAAAGAATCTAAAACTCATATCATAACAATCTCGGACAAAATTAACATGTTCTATTTCTACAGTAGCCCCAGTGGCTTTGTGTTCATTAATGTACTGGGTTAGTTGAGTCCCGGTATTCTGACCTTATTTGGATTCACCTTGTATGGTTTATCTATAAATTCAATGGCGGTGCTTCTGTGAAATATCTGATTAAATCCTGTATTTAATTCTGTCCTACGGTTGCAAGTTTTCTACATTACAGACGACTTGTCCTTGAGGTATGAATATATAATACACACCTGACGTTATGCTGGGAGGCAGTCCTTTCTGATTCACTTCTTTATTCTTAAATAAATCATTCATTAATGCTAGCATCAATAATTGATATCCTCATCCTTTGGCCCTTTATGTAAATAATGTTGCAAGTATGAAGATTGCCAGAGCAGACCTGCCGAGAACAGCAGTTTTTAAACTTTTTCATTATGTGCAATATTTTCGCACGCTTCAATCTCTCCCCTTTCTTTTACTCCGAAGTGTGCTCGAAGACTTATGTTTATTTAAAGAGGTCTTTAATGCAGACTGCATCATGTATGCATTAGAAAATGTTCTAAAGTGCAGATGCTGCATTCAATTTCCAGTCTTCTCGATCTTTATCCGATAGTCTGGCTTTAAAGATGAGTTTTTAACACTGGCCCCCCACCTTTTTAGATGTCTCTCACACCATTCTAAGCCAAAGATGAATTTAATGAAAGAGCACATAATAGACACAGTGTCCTTTGCTTAGATACAAGCCGGTTTGAAAGGACTGCCATCAGCAAAAAGGTAACTAGGACTTATCTCTTAGCTACAATGTGGACTTGCTTTAAACTTTCCTTTATTTGATTGAACCTTAAATAAAGTGCAAATGAGACTTTTTATTTAACCAGTTGCAGATGTGTAAGCATTTTATTTCCCAACACAAATGCATGGAAAACATTCTACTGACATTCTTCTATGTGGAAAAAATGAGGCAGCTAAAAGATTCAAACATTTATCTTCTACACACACTTATTCCCTAATTCGGGGTCACAGGGATCTGCTGGAGCCTATCCCGACCGTCTCTGAAAGGGCAAAAGGCAGGAGGGGTACACCCTGGACAGGTCACCAGTCCATCAAAGGGCCACACACACACACTTACTTACTTCTTGGACAATTTAGAACAACCAATCAACAGGAAGAACATGCAAACTCCACAAAGAAAGGCCACTGTACGGGAATCGAACCCAGGCCTTCTTACTTTGAGGCAACAGTAATAATCCTTAAGCTACCATGCTGCCCCAGGGCTCAAAGAGTAAACTGTAAATTGTTAAGTTGGGTTTTTTTCTATGATATCTTACGAATTCTTATTGTATGTATGAGAAAAAGAGAATAGAATAAAGTACTTAGGGGTAAAGATCATAGAGACCTTGTGTTTAGCAGCTAACAGCTGGGTAATCATCGGTACACCATGAGGATATAAAATAAAACTTTATTAATGACAGCACCTCAGCGATACACACACAAACACACTGTCACATTACCATATGGCCCTTTCTAAACTGGCCCTTTCTGTTTAACACTCGCACACATACAGACAGATTACTGACAGGCACCTGTGTGACATCCAAAGGCCACTGGTACTGAACCAGATGGCTGGTCTCTCAGTGGGTCAGTCCAATTGAATGTCACACTAAACAGCTGCAATTCTCAGGCTGGACAGTGAATGTGTGTATTTAAGTGGATGAAGTAGTGGTAAAATGACTGTCTAATTACATGAGGTCAAAATAAATAAGGTACAAGTTGTAAGACTTGCATAGAGGTTACACAACCACACTTATTTACTCAACTGCTCATTGAATTACTGGCATAACAATAAGTATTTTTTTTTTTACATAAAATTCATATAAAATGTACTAACGTACATGGAAGAGGGCTTTATTATCGTCACACATTACAGAACACTCAAATTATTTTTTTCACATATCCAAAGACGTAAAAATATAATTTAATCAATTAATCAATATAATAAATCAATCTAATTTTCAGGAAAATCTGATCTTCTTATTTTTTTTGCCGTGGACCACAATAGACAGTCCAGAGTTGCGTCCCACTTTGCACCCAGTGTTCTCAGAATATCCAGTGTTTCCCGATCCACCCTGACAATGACTACTTCAGGAAGTGAGTCAGTGAATCAGTGAGGTATTGCGAGTCAGTAAGTGAGAAAGTTGTTTATTAAAAAAAAGAATATTTTTGTAAAATTGTCTTGTAAAAAACCATAAAAGTGTTTAACTATTGCAGATGCATTACTCTGCTCTGACATAGGAGTGTCTGTAATCATTGAAGCTGGTTTAAATATCCCACCTGGTTTAAACTTTCACACTGATCTCTGAATTGTGCAAAAAAACAGCTCTCTAACAAATCTTTATTTTTTTATTGTCAACTACATAGTTCATGTCACCTTTATAAGCTCCCATGACAGTATGTCAGCAGAGAAACTGTGATTTGCAGAGATGCATCCTGACTTTAATTCAGGGGTTTAATTGAGAAAAGATTACATTTACTTTTAGGCAGACGCCCTTATTCAGAGCAACCTACAATTATCCCTTTTATACTTAAATTAACTGAGCAATTGGTGGTTAAGGGCCTTGGTCAGGGCCCCAGACTTGGTGTTGCTGGAAATCGAACCCTGATCTTCCAATTAGCAGGCCATCACCTTAACCACTGCACTACCACCTCCCCAGGATTATTGTCTCATTGGGCCTGAATTATGACAGGCAAATTTTTCTCAATTGTCCTAACACACCACAGTATATTAAAAATGACCAGTTCCATTTAACAGTGCTGCGTTTAGCATCAGGATGTGGTTATCCTTTCTGGTTTTCTATTTATTTTCAAAGCACAGCATCATAAATAGCTTAGCATCATCTCTCTCGCAAATCCCTTCCACATGAGGCCGGATTTTGCAAATAATATTTTTTATTCTTTTTTCCTTATTTGGAATTAGGTAGAGAACGCTGAGCGATCTCAGAGCTCATTTAAGTTATAATACAGGGTGATGCAGGTCACACATGACTGCTTAGTCATAGGACTGCAGTACTCTAGAACACAGGTATCGCTGTGGGTGGAATATTCAGTCTGACATTCTAGCAAGCCTAATTATAGGAGGTTATAAGAGATCAAGACTAAGAAGTTCATTTTGAGTGGAACTCATGGAACAGCCCTTAGTATTGTTATTCCTTTTAAAATAACAGTTAATAAATCATAATATGAAATAAAAAATATAGCCTGACTCAAAGTTATCTAATTTAACAGGTATCATATTATACTAAAATGCATTAAACCTCATTGTGTCTGCTTGTCATAGAATGATGATCAAGTGATCATTTACATTTACAGCATTATGGCAGATGCCCTTATCCAGAGCAACTTACATTTATTTTATTTACACAGCTGAGTATTTGCAGGTTAAGGGTCTTGCTCAAGAGCCCAGAAGTGGTAATCTGGGGGTGCTGGGAATCGAACCCTGATTACAATTAGCAGACCAACACCTTAACCACTAAGCTAAACCTCCTCACGATGATACAGCCAGGTGGCACTGGATGGTAATTAATATAGACTATTGTATTTAAGATTGTTCTCAGTAATAAGTCATGGAAAAACAAAATGTGCGTAATTTATTTAATTGAAATCTAATTTACATGCACATATTATAATATATATATATATATATATATATATATATATAATATACAATAACTAATTTACATGCACAAAATAAGAATGTATATTCATAAAATAAGTTTCACAAACACAACTCACAGACGAATGTTAAAAATTTAGGAATGTATTGTGACTGTAAATGTACAAATTATTTGTTGTGTGTGAATCACTCTGGTGTGTGTGTGTGTGTTTTAGATTTTCCTGACATCTTGCTTCTTCCAAATGTGTCCTCATACTTTTTGGCTGGTCAGATGTGAGCTCACTATTTAAACAACCCAATCATAACCTGCCGAGGAATCAAGAAGCTCAGCTTTGCAAGCCTTTTGTGCAATCTGACCTAATGAGATGAATTTTGTTATGCATGTGAATCGTTTTTTGTAAATATATTTTAATTGTGTTTCATGCATGTGAATTAGGATATGAACGTGTGCCTTTTGTGTGAATTATTATTGAGACTAATCTAACTCCATACTACTGCTCTTGCCTTAAAATAATTGCAGGTAAATGGAGAGGGAAATGGATTCCTATAAAACATGTATTAGAAACCAGTCAATTGCAGAGCACCATACACATTTATTCATACCTAGAGGCAATTAAGTATAACTGAACCATCTACCTGCGTTTGAGAAAACGAAAGAATCTGACAAGAGTTCTGACTGTAATGGACTCACCAGTGCCGCCAGATTCTCACCGCTTCCCTACATGCACTCAATCACCGGAGTTTTAATCACCCGCACCTGTCTACAATATAGTTCTTTCTATTTCTTCTCCACTTGTTCACTCCGTCAGCGTCTGGTCTACATTTTCCTAACAGACTTCACGTCCGTGTTTTTTGTCAGCACTTGAAACTAAATTATCGCCTTTTAACCCAAAATTTTTTTTTAAATATAAATGTTGTAGAATGTCGTCCCTCTAGTTTCTCTTCCTTATCCAGTCTCCAGTCCTACCCTCTTTCGTGCCAATTGTGTGAATACATTTGCTGAAACTCTTTAACCATCTCTGTGTCTCAACCTGGACCCTGGCATGTCTGAGGCCACATCATATTCACAATTTAGTGAATTATTTTTGGGAAGTTTGTCGCAGAGCATTGTAAAGAATATCCAGTGCACTCGTGAAATTCCAAACATTATTACAGTAGGTTAGTGTCTGAATGATGTATATTAGGTGGTGCAGAACACCCATAATTCACTTTTGATTCATGCCATTTGTAATAAATGTAGAGTAAGGCATATTTTTATTTTATACTGTATATTTTTCTTCCTGAATAAAAACGTATGGAATATTAACACACAATAGCACCACAATAGCACCACGGATGACAAAGATCAGAAGCATGTAGCCTGCTGCAACACAGTGACGTGCGGTTCATTATTGTTTCACTATGTAAACACCCGATTGGCTAATGTCCTTTTTTTTGTAAGGTGCATTGTGTCCAGATGTATTGTGTGAATCTGTAGCTTATAACACAACACATAATACAACTTCTGTGTAATCCGCAACAAAAGGGCATATGTGATTTTCCAAATTATGCCCTCTAGTGCTGGAATTTTCAGCCATTTTCAGCTCCAGTCCTGGACACCTACTACCCTGCCACAGGCAATACACCTGAATCAAATCAGCAATCCTCAATTTGTTCATGAGTTGGATCCGGTGTTTGGAGAAAAAAAAACTAAAAATATGCAGAAAACAATTGAAAACCACTACTGAAATACCTGCTTTAGGGCTCCAGGCAAAGCTGCATTCATTTTAAAGATCATGTACCTCCCAAAAGTGCATCTCTAAGTGAGGAAAGGGCACCTAGTATTAGAAGGCTATTTTCTATCTCTCCTATAAAGTTAATTTTGATCTTCAACTCTTTTTTCTTGGTAAAACTGATTGTGTCAGTCGGAGGTGGTACTACCCTATCACCCTATAAAGCGCTTGGCCGAGCAATAATGGCCCGCAGAACTTCAGCAGTACCCGGCAGCAGTCGGCACTTTTGTCATGTTAATGTGTCAGTGTGTGACGCCAGGCAAATAGGATTTACTGTGCCGGCTCCTCCACTGGAATGAAATTGCAGTCTCATAAAATGTACTTTTAAGGCATTGTGGGGAAGCACTGAGGGCAGTATATTAAACTGCTGCAGATCAGAGCAGAGGAGGGAGAGATGTGTGGACGTGGCTTATGGGCTCAGGCTGAAAAAGTGCGTGGAGGGAAGAGCGGCAGCATGGAGAAAGGATGTGTTGTGATTGAACGCCTATCATCCGTAGTTTCTAATTTGAGTTTAATGTTTGGTCATAAAAGAAGTATGGGCGCTGGGTGGGGGAATGGGTGTCTGTGTGTGTGATAGAGAGATGCTTTACCAGATTTGAAATACTGTATTTCTGATTTGTAGAGGAAACTTATCATAGTGCTGTAGATCTTTGTCATCTTTTTTAAAGTTTAATTTAATAGCTATAAATTTACAGCTATGAAAGATTCTGCTCTTGTCTTTTTGGACATGTACGATCTATGTGATCCAACTCCATAATGTACATTATATGCTACATGTTTTGGCTCACTATTAGTCTCCCTGTCTTATTACACACAAATGTCTACTTGGTCAGAAATCACTTGTAAACAACCCTGATTTAATTATAGCCCAAATTTTTCTCAATCATGTCACATTTTGCACTTTATGGACAATTCACTTCACATTTTTCACACGGCTCTTCTGCACTCACAGCAGGGGACTTTAACAATCAGAGTTGGACTCCTATTAGAGATCATTTAAAAGCTGATCTCCCTTCACACCCTTTCAGCCTAGCACCAATAGGGTTCCTTAGTAAGTCATTTCACCAGCCACCTTCAGTCCACAGCAAGGTTCTTCATCAGTTTACAGCTGCCACTTCTGCCAAGGTTACAGGACTGTAGTCACTTTCCTCTGACACAAGGAAGTGTGGTGTAAATTTCTGTTATAGAGGGAAGAGTGACTCTGATGATCTTTTCAGCTGTTCTCACTATCCTCTGCAGGGTATTGCGGTTCCAAACCAGGCAGTGATGCAGCTGCTCAGAATGCTCTCAATGGTACCTATGTAAAACACAGTCAGGAGTGGAAGATAGGCTTTCCTTGCCTTGCAGAAAGTAAGGCTGGCTGGGATTTTTGCTGATGAAGCTTGCCAGAGGAGGTTCTCCGCCACGGAACACCAAGGAATTTTTGCTCTTGATGATCTCTACCAAGGATCTGTCGATGTTCAGCGGAAAGTGGTTGCTCTTTGCTCTTTTAAAGTCAACAACTATCGCCTTAGTCTTTTCGATGTTCAGAGAACATCTGTTCTGTTCTGTTGGCTCTAGACCAGGCTATTAGCTGTTGCACCTGAATGCTGAGTCATCATTCTTGCTGATGAGACCCAGCTTCCGAGTCAGGACTGGTATTTGTGTCCTTGTGAGGCCAGATGGATGCAATGGCGTTGGAGCAGTTCGGACGATAAGCAAACTGTAATGGATCCAGTGCGGGAGGCATGCCAAGCCTTTTAAAGTCTATGTAAGGCAGGAGACGCATTGACTAGTTTAGCCTGTATCTGTGCACTTCTACTGTCCAGTCCACTTCTATGGGTTAACTCTGCTTAAAGTTCTCCTCACTCATGAAAGTATGGCCCTTGGTGTTTTTAGGGCTGTCTTGTGCTTTGCCCTAAGGACTGAGTCCCTGGACTTCAGTAGTAAATAAAATGACCTGTCAAATTAAATGAACAGTCACAAACTCCATTAGCAATGAACAGTAAGTAGAAACAATGAGAAAGTTCTTGCACCGTGTTAATGTAAACACACACGCTACCACGGCACAGAGCTGCATTACTGTCAGCACGAAACAAGGTTCGCCTGTCTATCTGAATGACGGCATCGGAACTCTGTCGCTAAGCCATGTTTTGAAAAACAAAGATGCAGCAGTCTCTAAATTTACGCCGTGTAATCTGCTGAAGTCAAAAATAGTCCAATATATTATCCAGGGAGCAAACGTTGGCAAGGAGTATGGACGGGAGTCCTGGCCGGCTAGGGTTTGTTTTTAGCCTAGCATGAACACCCGCCTGCTGTCCACGCTCCCGCTTCCTCGCGCGCCTCTTGTGTTTGTGAATTCGGGTGCTAATTTTAGATGAGGAGGTCTGAGGTGGGGTCAGTTTTCCAGTTGATCTTAAAGATGTTCCATGGGGTTGATGTCAGGAGTTGGCTCACACCAACCTGGATAAAGCATGCCTTAATTTGTGCACAGAAACATTGTCTTTTGGAACATGAATAATGGCATTCTAAACAACTGTGAGCTTCCAGCCTTGTAGCAATAAGGAAGATACACCAATTTAGATCTGCTAGTAAGATATTTACAATGTTATCATATCACTTGCTCTACTTCATTGATATTAGAATCTGTCTTTGGATATTGTTTTACTGTATGTGTCTTGCTGTCTATATTATGATCTGTCCTGTTGTACTAAATATTTACAGTATCTCCGTCTATGCCATTTTACAACTGCACACAAAATGGGCACTTGCTCAACATGCTATGCATAATCTCTTTTCCATGGTTAACACATTGTAAGTAAAACATTATGATAGTCATTTTTGTCTAACAAGAGCTGTAAAAGGTCTTTTACATGCAGTACTCTAGTGTTTCAGTCATAAGACGGTTGTGCTGCAGTCTGCAGCATATTAATAGTGAATTTCTACATTTTGAACATCATTTATGCATGTAGAGGGAAAATGGCTAAATTCACATTCCTTTTTTTTTTTTAGAAGACAATACCTCAACAAAACTCATAAAACTGCAATTCAAACCTACTGGCCCATCATGTTCAGACAGGGCTTGATAACCCATGTTCCTATTGTTTTCCAGCTTTTCCTGCCTCACCCACTGCTTATTACTTGTGTTCAGTCAACCAGAAGTTAGGAGATATCAAATCACCAGATGTTCTCCCACTCTACTATCATCTGAAATGGTATCTTCAAGATACTGATTGACTGAACACACCTGAACTAGGTAATTAGCCGGGGGAGCTGAAAAACAAGTGAAACAAATCACTTTCGAGCTACATATGCCACTTCTGAGCTGCCAGTGATCCAGACCGCATCTCCAGTCCGGACCTGTCAGACCATTCCATGTGATCCAGTTGATCACCACATCAACAGGGTGACTGAGGACGCTTCCAATCTGCCATAAAAACGCTCCAGCTGTTTTCTGAGGACTTATGACTTCAGGTGATTACACACACTGTGCGACTTCATAAATCCTGCTACCTGTTTTTACCCAAATAGGGATGGGTTTTCTGTTGAGTCTGGTTTCTCTTAAGGTTTCTTCGTATTCCATCTCAGGGAGTTTTTCCTTGCCACCGTCGCCCTCGGCTTGCTCATCAGGGACAAACTGGTTTCTGTTTCATTAGTGTTTTAGTATTCCTTTGCTTGTGTGCAGCTGCTTTGTGACAATGATCATTGTAAAAAAGCGCTATACAAATAAAATTACATTGAATTGAATTGGACTTGAATTGAATTGGACAAGAAACATGGGTTACCCAGCCCTTTGTACAAATTAGTAAAAGGATCCCATGTGAGGACATTAGGTGGACAAACAAAGACATTTATAGAAAGGATATTTTATTAGCAAATAATATTTATCAGGTTTGTCTTATAAAATTGCACCAGTATTGGGACACCAAATCATAACATAGATATTTGTTTAATGAACATCCTAATCCAAGTGCACACAATAAGCAACAATAACTTGTGAAAACAGGGCATAAAAACAACTAATAGAGCGTACAATACAATACAATTAAAGGACACAACTAGTAGAGACTGTCATCTCATTTTACGCAAAGTGAACTATTCAAAATTGCCATAATAACGTCAGAACAAAAAACAAAACAGACTGACATTTATAAGCAGTGACAACATTCTAATAGCCAAGAGTCACATTTAAGCTTGTGGAAATGATTTAAACTCATATTTTACCTTTAAAATGCTAAAGGCTTTACTCTGCATGCTTAAGACATAATGAGAAACAAAAAAACAGGCTTATTTTCATAAAAAATTTAAACGCATATCTGTAGTTTCTCATTTTTATTACATTAAAAATTTCAATGTTTAATTATTTAAATTATTCTCGTTATACCATATATTAAGTTAATTAAAAAGTGTGTAGGGGGGCACGACAACCTTGTTGCGAATAATAATCACCACACTTCTAGAAATTATTTCCACTAGATAGTGTAGTGTGTCTCTGAAGACACGCTTGTTCAGCTAAAAATAGTATTAGCGAGTTCATGCACTAATGTCAGATAAAGAGGTTTGGGGATCAGATGGTAATTCGGTTCATTTCTGAGGGGTTCAGGTTGAAGTCAGTAGAAGCTCTTTACAGAAAACTTCCATATCAGCCTTGGCAAACCATGTCTTCATGGATATCAGGGGCTTTGTGTACTGGGGTGCTGTCATGATAGAACAGTGCTTGGTCCTGTTAGTTCTAGTTAAGGGAAATCTTAATGTGACAACATAAAATAACATCCTAAATGATTGTATTCTTCCAATGTTTTGCCAATAAATGCACAAAGAAAGTTTTATGGGGGCATAATTTGCCAATGTTAGTGTAAAAAAAAAAAGTGTTTAGCACAGAACCTTGATCATAACTCCAATGAACACTTTTGGGGTAAACTGTAATCATGACAGCATTCCAGACCTTTTCACATGACATTAGCAACTGAACCTAGTAACACTGAATTTAGTGATTGTGGTTGAAGTGGAAAATCACCATACTCGCCACTTTCTAACATCTAGTGGAAAGTATTTCCAGTAGCATATGAGCGGGTGAGACTAAATCTAAAAGTACAACTAAGTCTGAAATAGGACGTTTAAAAACGCATTGAGTGAATGTTCATGTGTCTCAATATTTTGTCCGCATAGTGTAGGTGCCATGTTGCTCTATGAGCAGTGTTGATAACTAAAGTAGTAAAATATTCCCAAAATATTATAATACTTTATTCCATATTATCCAAAAATAAAATTGTCAATGCTTTAACAAAAATGAACTTGTTTTGTCTAGTTGTTGATTTATTGCAAGCATATATGATGACAAATGTATGCAGTTCTCCCAACTAAGAACATTCTGGACTCCCAAGTATGAGACAATGTACTATAGCCTACCAGGCCCTTACAGAGCCTGATATGTAAGACACTGACAGCCGATGGTGGCTTTTCATGTCAAGCAGGGTCAAGATGACAACTTTCCCTTAGGCATCTCTTCCAAGCTGATCACCGAAGGGACAAGGTTGTCTTGCAGTGACAGCACGCCTTTTTGAAAGCTCTGCTACTTGCACAAGGCAAGTCAAGATGTTTCGTGGTACAGTGGAGGACAATCTGTGACAGGAGGACAAACTTCATACATGCCTGACTCTGCAAAGTCAAAGCCCTCAGCTCATGTTGAGAGTTGATATGTGCTGGAGAAGGACACTTTCTAATGATGAAAAGTCTCCTCAGGTTCAAAGTGAAAATGTCAAAGACTTTTTTTCCTGACAATTGACATGTTGACTAAAACCTTATACCTCTCTTTTTGACACTTCTTAAAGATTGTGACATCAAAGCTTTATTTCCTCTTTCTGGACGTTTTTTTTTTTTTAATTTGCATGTCTTAAACTTTTTCCTCCACTTGGATTTAATAGCATTAGATCCTATTGCTTTTTCTCCCTCTCTATTTCCCCCTCTTTTATGCATCATTTCGCTGTTTAATTGTATCTGGACGACATTCTACTCTCCCGATGAGGCCAGAACCACTCAGTTAAGCTGTCGCCAGTAAAACGTAAGGGACTGCTGCCGTGCCACACATCCCAGGCTGGAAATTATTGAGGGACACTGAGATCTGACCAGCTTTGTAGCCTACCAGATTCCTTAAGACTGCTCGCTTTGTACAGAGCTGGTACTGCTATTCTGCTATTAGATCGAGAGTTTTGAAGTGCCTGGGAAGTGATTTTTATCATCTGAAAAAAAATAGCAAGGCTATTCTCTGTGTAATTTCTACTTACCTTTTTACTTTGACATTTGAAGGGCCATTCATTACTGTGTTGATTTAAAGCTTAAAAGACATAATGGAAAGTCGGTGGTATTTTTGACTGTTCAAGTAATTAACCAAATTGCATACTTGAACAGGGTTACTTAAATTACTATTACATACTTCAGATTTTAGGTAAAAGTTAATTCAAGCATAATATGAACCCTTTTTTTCTTATTATGAATCCAATTTGCTATTAACATACAGCATTTTTTATTGTGTACTGGATAAGGGGCACTTAAAATATAGTTACACTAATTTACAGCAGGAGTATTTAATTACATCAATTTATAGCAAAAGTATTTAAATATAATGCTGAAATCAGCTACAAATATTGATGCACAAATTGATATATTATGCAGTTTGGATTGAGGATAAATGACACGTTTAACATGCAAATTTAAAATTTCTCTTTCATTTTCTCACGTTGCATCTTGTGTCAATCAAAAGTCTATCAAATACCCTTGTGTGTGTTGCACATGGTTGTACAGTGATAACTTGCAGTCATGTAAAAGAAATCTCGCTATTACACTATTAAGTTGCTGATGTGAACCTGGATTGCATGACTTGACTACTAATGTCTTGATATTTCTTGATATAAATCCTGTCAGTCCTGCTGTCTGTCTTCTGTCAAAATGCCAGCCAGCAGTCCACCATGGCAAGACATTCTCTGATATGAAATATGAAGAACAAAGCCTTGAGGAATACCTTTATTACCTTTGGAATGACAACAGTCTGCACTCGTTCCTAGACCTTATGAAATATGTCTCTCCACATGTTAAAAGTGTCGGTGGGCTGAATTCCAGATCTGTGCGTCTGTTCTTCACTTTGCAGATGCAGTTTATAATTGTAAAAAAATGTGGTTAACATGTACTTTTACTTAAAATCTGATTTTAGCTACTTTATATTTTAATTCGGTCATGTGTCTATTGATCCTTTGTCCTTTGGTGTTGCAACATCGCAAACCAAAGGCAAAAACCATTGGTGAATATTAAAAGTGGTGGTCTAATAGTGAGAATCAAAAATGCAGAATAAACAGATGGAAGTTCATCAGTACACCACAATTAAAAACGTATACCCCACCACTCCAAACACACACAAACTTATCATTTAACTGTGATACCCAACATAATTATTAGGTCCTTAATAACTGCTGTGCATTACCAGTGACTGTATTTGTTCATTACAAGTGCTTTTAAAGCCTCTAATAAGCTCAAGAAACTGCTGATCTGTGTGTAGAGCACTTCTCAGGCCTAGGTAAACCATGCTAACAAAAACAAAAATGTGCTATGCTAACTCTATCTATCTATCTATCTATCTATCTATCTATCTATCTATCTATCTATCTATCTAATTTCTGTGTGTACCTTACATTTTTTCAGTGGCTGAATTGATTATGAGGAAAGGTGAAAAAGGCTTTCAGAAGTCTTAAGTGATTGAGTATATGCCATACCGGAAGACTGCACATTTATCTTCGTATTGAATTCGAATTTGTTAATAATTGAGTTCTAAAGAATTACTTATCTTATTCAAGGGGGTTGGGAATGACACAATTGACAGATATAAGCTATTTCAGTAACGTGGGACTATTCAGTCTTTATTCTACCATTAGAGACTGTGATTTTTTTGCACACTTTTTGACAGTGACAATGTGTGTGTGTGTGTGTGTAAGTGAGAGACAGTGAGACTAAAACTTTACGATGGGAAGTTGATAGCCCTCATCCTTGCCCGACTTTGCTCTATTTGACAGCTTCCACCTGTCCCAGTTCCCATATCGAAACCATTTCCTTTTCCCCTCACTGTTTGTTCATCCATTTTTTGCTTTTATTTTGTGCTCCCATCGGTGATGCTTTTATTATAGTGTGTCATTGAGCCTCTGCCCTGACCTTTTATGTATCCCTCTGGCCTCTTCCAGTTACTCAGCAGTGTCCCTGTGGTAACGAAACACTGTACTTTTCCACCTGTCACACAATGACACCTATGCCCTTACTCTAATAGGTTCTTATTTACACTATTATTAAAGTGACCTTTCATATTATTAAAGTCGGCATTCATGACAACTACAATGAATGCATGAAATGGGTTCATGGCAGGCATTGTATAACCTTTATGGCAAACTTTTAGCAATAGATGTATTGCTTATTCACAACATTTTGAGGGTTTGAATGCAATACAGTTTTGTTAAAAGTTACATTTTGCAGCAACTCTAACGTTAATACATTTTATTTATTTATTCTGTTTTTTAATCCCTGTTGTCATTTGAGGTTTAGGGAATGTCTAACGCTCAGAATAATATCATGACAGCATTGTCTGAGGTTCTTATTATTTAATTATTTTATAATTTATTATTATTCTAAAACAGTTCTAAACATGATAGTGTAAGATAAAATGATAAACATGGTTATTTAAGTTGATAAGTTGATATTTAAGTTGATGAAAGAGGAAATTCACATCTAGCTATGGTCTAGTTTTTAGATCATTTCTCCTACTGCAGGTGTGCTCATGCACCTATCACTTTATTGCAGATTAAAATAATTCCTGCTATGCTCTGATGCCAGTGCTATTGGAATAGTTGGCTAGATAAAAAACTTCTAATTACCTTGTTTTACAGTTTTTAATTCATGGATCATTGTATGGTCATTATCTTTAATTTAAACAACAATATGACCCTTTTGCAATATTATTACAGACAATCCTCTCTATTAAAATTAAAAAGAAAATGTCATAAACGTTTATTAGGAACACCAAGGCACCTATACTTTTATGCAATTATCTACTCAGCCAATCTGACACTAGTGCAGGGGTGACCAAACTCAATCCTGGAGGGTCGGTGTCCTGTAGAGTTTAGCTCCAACTCGCATCAACACACGCCTGGAAGTTTCAAGTATACCTAGCAGGATTTTGATTAGTTGTTTCAGGTGTGTTTGATTAGGGTTGAAGCTAAACCCTGCAGGACACGGGCCTTCCGGGTTCGAGTCTGGTCACCCCTGCAATAGTGCAATGTATAATGAAGCTTCATAAAATGTTCTCACCAATCATTGAATGTTATCTCAGTTTACTTGAACACGGTATGTGTAACGAACTCCACTGAGGCAAGACATATAGAACCCAAGGTGCAGTTTATTTACAAAAGACTATTTAAAGCAACACTAGACAAAACAACAAACATAAACTAAACTGAACTTGACTGGATAAGACCAGGCTAGACAGTATGGTTCTTGTTACCAGACTTTTGAAAGGTGCAAAAAGAATGGCCAGGCAGAGGTGACAGAAATGCTTCATGCTTTATTAATCACTCTGTACAATTATGATGCAGAAAAACATCTCAAAATGCACAACACCAAACAGTAAGAATTGGGTGTATCAGCAAAACACTACGTCAGGTACCACTTCTCTTAGTCCAAAAGCAAAAGTTAAGCCTGCATGAAGACTGAAAAATATAATCTGGTCTGATAAATCTTGATTTTTTCTTGAGGCAGGGGCAGCAGTTGGTGTGTCAGCATAACCTTTTCTTTACCATTTGGGCTGCTAATATAAATCAAACATTGCTTATATTTGAGTGTTGCATCATCTTCTAATGGCTTCTTCACAAAGTAACAGTTAAAAGTGCTCTTTAAAAATCTACCGGTATTGCAAGATGTGATCATATCAACAAGAAGTAGAACCTTAAAGGAATGTGTTTCCCAACTTGTAAAACAAATGCTGTGAGGAATGACTGGGCAGGTCAAACAAAGACCTGCGTAAAGTCTACTGTTTTATTGACTTGAATAATTAATGAATAGAGGCTGCTTAAGTCATGTGAATCTTACATGATATTTTTTGTTGCTTTATAAACCATTCCAATCCTTTGCTCACTAACCCATCAACCCTTCAGCCACTGCCACCCTGTCACAAACACCCCACCTTCCACCTTAGTTCCCTGTCCTTGTTCCCTCACTCATTTACTGGCAGCCATGATGAGCTAGAGCTCTGCATCTGACAGGCCTGAACGATTGATGTTTGAACAATGGCCGACTTACTCGCAGGAGGCGGCAAAAGTAAAGCGGAGGCCTATACATTTTTTAGGAGCCAAAGACGGCGTGATTGATGTGCTCCTTATCCGTTGCTTGTGCCTGGGAGCAGGTAATAGAGTTGTGTTTAACCAGGTCTCTTGGGTAGACTTTGGGAAGACGTGATAGGGGTTTAGGGGGGAAGTGGGGAGCTAGCATTTGTCAGGAGCGCAGGCAAGCACGCTTAATCCATAACTGCTGGGTTTCTCAGTGGGAATTCAATTTCTCAATTTAACAGACCAGCAGTTTAGAGATCTATCTTTTTAAGATGTTTTTAAATATCAGTTTTGCTTGCCGATATGCTGTAGAACAGAACAATTAATACTAGTGCTGTTTGACTACAGTCTTTTCCGAAAGAATAAAGAGCAAATAAATAGAGTATCAAATGATGCCGTTCTGGTTTAAATAAATAAAAATTTCTAAATGTGTCTGTGGTTTACGTTTTAAATAACAGTGAGAGCTACTCAGCATCACCCTAGTTGAGTAGCCTTTTTAAAAATAATACCATTATCAGAGAAATAATCATTCTTCAGGTTTTGTCAGCATTATATTTTTTCAGCGTGTGCCACACCATCTATTTTCATCTCTCAGAGAGGGTGTTGTGATGGGCTGCAAACTCATTTTAACAACAACCATCTGTAAGCCAAATACAAGCTGTTATGACACTTCTTGCAAAGTGTCATATTTACAGTTATGGGCTTACTCTTGTGTGAAACACTTTTGAACTGCAGCAAAGGCTGTTTTCGGGAAGTAGAGCTTTTTCAGCGTGTACGCACCCACTCATCATCTTACTTCGCCTCTCCGCTCATTCTCCACTTGTTTGAAATACATTTTATTTACTTATGGCAGTATGCATGATTCGTGATTTGAGATCGTACAGCTACAACACAACAGACAATAGTATTTTCTCGTTGACAGTTTGTAAGGAAGAAAAGCGGAGTGTCATTACGCTGATTTGTTCTCCCGGCTTCTCTGGTGAGCTATCTCTTTACGTGTGGTGCATTGGAGATGATGAAATGCTCAGAGCCAGCTCTCAGCAAACCTTCTAGCGACAACTTCTCGCTTGCATATATGCCTGACCTGGCAGAGGAGACAACAACATAATAAATAAAGGTGGAAATGAAGAGGGAAATAAATGACAGTTAAAAAATGATGACTTATTTTAATATTTTCAGAGGAATAAAAAGATCTGCAGGGCAGGAAAAAAGCATCATATTATTTATATATTTTTGTAGTAAAGTAATAACTGGCATCTTTTGCTTCTTTAGGGCGAACACGTAAATAAATATTTCTTTGATGTAAGATTTATCTATAGGATTAGATATGGATAAAGGTCGCATCCACTTTAAATGTAGTTTATTTAAATAAAATAATATAGATATAGTTTATATTATGTTTAACCGATTAAATAAAACTAATACACAAACTATTTATGTTTAAATAGTTATTACTATAAATACATATAGAAACATCATTTTATTATTAGTAAGTCTGCATAATACAAGTAATTTGGATAAAAGTAATAAAGCATGAAAGTAATCTATTTTTTTTTGTTATATAGTTAAAATAAAAAAAAATTAGGGGAAAAAGACAGACATAAATGAAAAAAACGTATTATTGAATTCCAACTGGCCATTTACCCCGTTCCCAGAGCAATTGGTAAGAGATTAGGATTTGAAGGCATTTTCTCAATTCTTTGCTCCATTTCTTCAACATCCTATAGTTTGCACTGGGTAAATGTTCCATTACAGGACAAGTAAAGGATCTGAGAGAGTTCAGCAACGTGAGATGGAATTTCAGTTTGCTGAAAATGAAACACAGGATTTAAGCATCAGACAGAAAGACAGGAACGAAGGAGTGAAAGCGAGAAAAAAAAAGAGAACAAGGAGCAAAAGAGCATGACAGCGTTGCTAGTAGTCTGAGTCGCTACTAATAAAATCTCCAGCACACAAGGTCAGCTGAAAGCTGGTTTAGATTGGCCTGCAGATTGTAACACAAGACAATCTGCAGGCCAACGCTACAAATGACTGATCTACTCAGCATATTCAATTTAATTCAGGTTTATTTATAATTTTATCAGGTTTATTTATATTTTATCAATGGATATTGTCTCAAAGCAGCCTTACAGAACATAAGTGAGAATACAAAAGTCTATAATTAATGTCAGAAAAAAAACCCAAAACGTTATCAAAACATCCCTAGAACATCCCTATATATTGAGTTTGGTTACTACTAAAATTATACGCAATATGGGTTTAAGTTACTGCTTGACACGTTTGCTTCATTGAGAAAAATTGTTTGTTAATCCAATATAAAGTGTTATATAAATCATACAATAAAAATGAAAAGAAATTACTATATTATTGTAAGATTTATGCTTCTGTTTCATGTTTTATTGTTCTTGTTTCATGTTGTTGTCATGTTTGTTTCATGCCTTATGTTTTGAGTTGGTCGTTCTTGCCTTTGTTTACTTCCTGGTTTGTCCTTGTCATGTGATCCCTGTTCTCCATGTGTTTCTGTATCGTGATCCTTGTTCTTCATGTGTTCCTGTCTCGTGATTCCCTTGTCCATGTGTCATGTTTTGTTCATCAAGTTTAGTCAAGTTTATGTTTGTTGTTTTTGCAAAATGTTTATTGGTGGCTTTTGGAATAAACTGCACCACTGGGTTTTACAATATGTCTCGCCTCAGTGGGAGTTCATTACAATTATACTCATTTTCACAATAAGATTATTTTTATTTGATTTGTTTTCTCTTACTTTCTACAACATTCCAGAGGATGCATGACCACATACTGGATCAGTTCTACGCAAAAGCTACACTCAGCTGTTAGTTTATTACATGATGTTGTACACATGCATTTAATGTGCCTTTAAAAAAGCAGAACTCCATTTTTAATTGACAAAACAGAAAAAAGGTGCTTAATTAATATAATTTATCTCACATTCATTAATATCTGGTGTATTTCATAAGGAGCACTCGTGTCAGAGAGAAAGCTCTTCATTAGCTAAAATTGAGCAGGCGATTTCCAATGCGATTGAAGCCATTTCACAGATGCTGGTCGGACAACGGTGTTTTATCTAGTGCAGGAAATTATCTTTGGAATCATCTGAAATTGGTGGTTCCTTTGACATGAAAGGATACAAAGTGACCACGAATCTCTTTTATCTGCTCAGGTCAGAATAGAATTTTCTCCATTATGAGGTTTATCATTTTAGGTTTAGGTTGAAAAGACAGTTATTAGACCAAAGGAGGTACATTTTAATGATAAAAGATACTCAGTTTCATAGCAGGTGGATGTTGAAACAGTTAAAACCTTAATAAGACCTTGATAACTATGTCACATCAAATTGCAAAAAAAAAAAAAATTACTAACCTGCATTTTTTCATAAATGCATCACCTATTTAGAACATCTTCTAAAGGTCTTACTTGCAAACACACCTGGATGTTTCTATTCATTAGTTGCCTTTGTTCATCTCCGATGAGACTCATCGCAAGCTGTGTTGACAAAGCTCTGCATAATGTGTTCTATAAACTAGTGTTAGCAGCTGACAGAAAAGTCACAGGTACATGTTAATGGCACATGTTAATAGGCCTCTCGGAGGGTATGTGTTCTGACTGAGTAAGAAGCCTAATTAATTAGCAGATTCGGGTTTTGATGTTGCTAATTTCTTTCATGCCTCTGAACTTCATTAGGCGCAGTGTTTCTGGACACTGATGCAAGTCACTCATTGATGTGTATTCCTACTCCCCTGTTGTCTGCAGCGTTACTGATATAAAAACAAGCTTCTGCTGTTCAAAGTTTGGCACCTAAAATTAATCAGAGGTTTGTTTACATTTACATGTGTAAGAATCTCTTTTGATAATACTTTTTAAACGAATAACCTTGTAGACTTTTAGGTGGTCCAGGAAAGAATAATTGGTTGGTATCCTGGTGACCACACTTATGTGGAGTCTAATCACTTTGAAATCTGAAATGGGATGATCATTTTTCTGGTACATTTTGTAAAAAGGAAGATCAGATGTGATTAATTTAGTGGTACCAGACTGAGGTGCCGTCTACTGCGAAATTAATATAAATATGAACCCTATTCCATAGAGAGAATCAAACCATAAGCTATTTATTTTTTTAATCTGTGATTAAATCTGCACTGTCATTGCCATTCAAATTGCCTTTTTACAGAAAGGTCCATGCATGACATTAAAATGTACCGAATATTGTACCTCATTAACATCCAGATAATAACTACAGAAACACAAAAAGTCATAATTTTCGGAAAGAAGTCTAAGATAAGAAAATATAGATGGAATTTAACAAATTGGTGTAAAAAGAATAACGAGATCAAAAATTAAAATAAGAAAAATAAATGTCTCATCACAGGCACACTGTAGAGGCAAATGTTTGTGGACATCTTACCAGCACATCTACATAAGAATTTGAATGTCCTTGAGAATGAACACCTATTAATGGGTATGCTTCACTCCCATCTGGCTACTGCTGCTGCTGAGGCACATTGTAAGCTGATTTCCTTGGGTCTGGCAGGCAGACCTAGCGGAGGAGTGTAAGACTAGGCTAGCCCTTTCTCACTAACCAACCGCTAGCTCTGCAGGCCTTGAAACCCCTGAAGAAGAGGGTCAAGATTCAGATTTTATTTTTAAAGAAGGTGGAAGCAAAGAGTGTTGAGGGAAGTTTGGAGTTGTCACCATGACAACTATGAAGTAGCATATGTAGGATCTGGGGTGCCGCTAAGCTAAATATCGAGTGGACAGTCTTAAAAAAAGGATGTTTGTTTCCGTAGTTTCCTTAAAGAACGTTTCCTTAAAGCCAGTGTACAGCCTCCACCAAAGGGGGCCTGTCATTTTTTCCAAGATTTTGAAAAAAAAAACCCCAAGGCTAAAGACGAAGCCTCGTTTCCCTGTTCGCAAGGTCTTTAAACAGGATTTAGTAGGATTAATCAAGTGTCCTGCACGGGAGAGGCCTCCTAACTTCACAAATACTAAAGATTGGGGTTTGATTTCCAACACCACCATTTTGCCACTGCTGGGCCCATGAGCGAGGCCCTTAACCCCCAATTGCTCAGTTGGATAAAAGAGAAATGTCAGTCGCTCTGGATAAGGGCATCTGTAAAATGAGAAAGTAAATGTATTTAGAATAAAGAATAAATGGGAAAATTTCCACAGCCTTGTTCAACAATCTGGTGGAAAATATTCCCAGAAATGTGTGTTATTACCAAACTAAGAGTTATTATAAATTTAAAATAAATAGTGCAAAAAATACTTTTGTCCATAAAGTGGATATTATGAAATGACCAAAGGGCTGGATCATGGAAAAAGAAAGAGGTTTAATTATAGATTTTAGCTAATTGCCATGTAAATGCTCTAATCATTCATTTTAATTACAATACCATATGGTTTGAAGTATTGGGATACCTAACTATAACATACACTTTCTTTTTGGGCGCTATATATATATATATATATGTCTTTTTTTTTTATTCTAGTCCAGATGTTGTCTCACTCTTCCTCTGATTATAACCCCTATACTTCTGTGTAAGCTTTCCATTAAATTGTGGAGAATGACTCTGGGGATTTGTGTTCATTCAGTCATAATAGAATTAGTTAGATCGGACACTTAGGTTGGGTGAGGAGGGCTGGGGTACAATTCATCCTAAAGGTGTTGAGTCATATTATGGGCTCTGTGGAGAACTCTCAAGTTCTTGCACTCTGATCAGAAAACACCATGAGGTCTTTATGGAGCTCAGGGACTGCACATGGGTGACTTGTTATGCTGGAACAGTGTTTGAGTCTCTTGAAGGCTACAACATACAAAGATATTCCAGACATCTGTGTGACTCATTGCTTATTTTTTGGTTATCGCAGAATCTCATACAGTGTGACAAAAAAACACTGGAGTCACACAGTTTGACAGTAGCTTTAGCCTTTATCTGTTGTTTGTTAGCTGTCGCTTGATAGGAAAGATCAGGCCAGGACTAAATTAAGGAGAATATTAGGCGGAAAAATGTTCTTTCGATTTTGCATCCTACAGTAAAATGATCTGGGCTCTCTGACATCTTAATACACGGAAAACTTAATATCTCAAAGGACAAAAACTTTACTCAGCTAATTTAGTTTATTCTCCGACTGTAAGACCAATTAGGTTGCCAAAATCCAAACCCCTTAATAAATGCTTTTTACTATAGTCATGTTTCTATCAAACGGGTTGATCCTACATCAAAGGCTTACTTTATTCACCACACTGATGCTAATTCTGTTCGATTTTTTCCCCAAAGTGCCTGATTATTCATCTAGAAATAGAAGTGTGGGGGTTAATTGAAGAGAGGATACATAAATAAAATAGTAGCTGCATCAGTTAAACACAATGACATACTTTTTTTAATCTTTATATTTTATTAAATTACTTGTACATTAAATAGACTAAAGTCAACAAACATCCCAACACCACTGTTAAACCCATACACTCATTTTCTTGGGTTGGAAAAAAGTGTGATCATCATGAAAATAAACTAATAAACAAGGTCTACAAGCTGCAAGCAGTAGAGGAAGGAAAGCGAGTGAACAATCCTCATGAAATGCTGAATGTAGCAGTTTCAGGAAGTTGAGTAAGGTGGCGAGAATTTCAGCCCACTAATGAGTTTCTAGAGTGAGTGACTAGGGAAAAGTAAACGGTTCTCTAAGGTGTAGAGTGATGCTGATTTCTGTCCATTTCTATCAACTTACCCCAACCCCCCTTACCCTCCTGCTGAAATGTTGGCAATCGTTTTTGGGTCTGCCGGAAACAGGTAAGTGAGTTCTAAGTGAATGATTCATAGGAGTTTGGTAGAGAATAAGTCAGGGCAGTTTCTAAGTTTCGGAATCCATCAGATGCTATTCCAGATTTAGATCTAGATTTCTCACTCGCACCCCTATGCTAACCTCCTCACTTGTGAAAATATCTTCCACTACATTTTGGAGCATAATCATTGCTTATTTACCCACACTGGTTTTAGTGAGATTCAACACTAATGTTGGGTGAGGAGGTCTGGAGTGCAGTCAGTGTTTTAGTTTAGTTTACTTAAAAGGAGTTTGAGTTGACGGGTAGGTTGAGGTCTGGGCTTGGTGCAGAACACTTCAACTATAAAACATCCTGTCTTCATGGTGCTCACTTTGTGCACAGGGGCTTTGTCATGCTGAAACAGTGTTTGGGTCTGCCAGTTATAGTGAAGGAATAATGTTATTTTATCTGCATGCTGTTAAGTTCCTGTCAGCGGTGCTGGTAAGGGGTCCACAAACGTTTGATGATATAGAACATCTAACAAAAGTTAGGGATGAAAGTGGACAATCCTTAAACATTTGTCTTTTAGACATAATAGCAAAAATTGCAATTTTGACACTGTTTAATTGCAGAGACTCGAGAAATAGGCATGTTAAGGGAGACCAAATGTAAATACACATGTACAAAAATCACCGGCATTCATTATTAGTGTTGCACGCATAGTGTTGTTGAACCACATATTTAATTAATAATTGGTCGTAAAGCTGCATGCTGGTCTATCTGTGATATAACAAATAAGGCAGACAGACATAAACCTTTTTGTGTGTTTTCTCTTTGCACAGGGCAGATAATAAATGTGCTAAATAAAAGAACTGTTAGTCATTTTTATGTGTGTTGTTGGACATTAGTTTCTGCAACAATTTCTGGAGTGAATATTCATGTTAATTTTCTGTAAACTCTTGCATCCACTTATAACTACACTTATAACTACTTATACAACAGATTAGGTTGTATAAATGACACAAACTACTCTCATAAATTTCACATGCCTGCACACACACAGTCACATCCACACACTGTGAAGAGATAAAAATGGGGGTTGAGGGGGTGAGGGTGGGGATGATTGAGACACTTTTCAGCAGTCTGCTTTCAGTGACTGCACAAATCTGGCCTGACACTGTGGAGGCTTAACATGGATGATACAAAGGAGCTTTGACTGGTTCGACAATCAGAATGCACAGTAAAAGATTTACAAAGCTCCTGCCTCAAACTTTTGCAGGGTTTATTTAGTAGGGACGTTTTAAATTCTTCAGCACCATGGATAGCACAGTTATTTAATAAATGCCAGCTCAGGAGAAGGGGCTCGTAAAGACTGGAATAGAAAACAGATCATATGCTGACACCATTAAACTTATCAAAGTAAAAAAGAAGTCCAAACCGTGTCTAATAAGTTATTATGTCATTTACTAATCAGAATCAGAATGAATTTTATTGGCAGGAAAGTTAGATGTATAATATTTTGTTTTGACTTCCAGCAGTTATAGTGTATCTATGTTGCATAATAGCTATGTGCAAATTATCTTTAAACTTAATGATAATTACATACATACAACCTAAGGCTGGATACATGACGAGCACACAGCGGTCTACATTAAAAATTATAAGCATTTATTCTTTAGCTTTGATGCCGTTACACTTAATGAACACCACGAAGGATGACGAGTCTTCACAGAGACCTTCAAACTGCATTTCTAATTAGTCTAGGTCAGCACACATCCCCCCAGATGTTCTCCAACAGACCATAACCATCTGCCCTGCACAGAACCTCTATCCACCTCTACCATCAGAAACAGACCGTGTCAGCATGTGTGATGTCTTTTTAACTGCTCGAGTGTAATAAACACAAGCTCCTGGAGTCTTATTCAAAATGCATCAAAGAAATAATTCATTTCTAATCTAATTTCCACACTTCCTCTTTTTCTAACTCTCCTACTCTTTGTTTATTCAGATACCGACGCACGGTTTATTAGGAATTCTAAACAAATCGTCCTCGTCGCCACCAGATCTCCACCTTTACTTGTCACCAGATAATTGCAACACAAACAGAACAGTGTAGTCTGTTTGTGTTTCAATTGATGAAAAAATGGGTTCAGAGAAAAGGGGGCTAATTACCATGCAACGGTGTGCCATTCAAACGCCCCTGCCTTTCAACTGGCGGCTCGCAAAAGCACAACGCTCCCATCAGCACTTATGTCATTAATAGAGCAAAACCTTTAAAGGCCTACACGTGTCAGACAGGAGCTTTACCGACCACAGCGGCCGCTGCTCAGGGGACCAAATAAAAGAAGCAGTGATTATAGCTTAATGTTGAAATACAGAACTGTGCTATTGCAGGAATGTTAACACAGCTGGATTTGTTTGTGTGGGGATCTGGAATACTGATGTGCTTCTTGTGGTTTTGATGAGAATGCGTCTACTTCTTGTTTGCAGAGGAATTCAGACACTGATGTATTAATTTGTCTGCAGCTTTTTTTAAATCTGGAGATTAGCAAAGGCACAATCACTGTTGACAGATGTGTGTGCGTGTGCGTGTGTGTGAGGTTTTATTCCAGTTGCAGCTACTGTATAAGACATGCTCTGTGCTGTATTTGTTGCCTTAGTAAGGTATATATAGTCACTTAGAGGAAAGTTTTATCATTCTACATTTGGGGTTGTGTGTAATGCAGTGCTTTTATAGGTGCATGTAACGCCACGCCACCAGAGGGAGCTCTCATCTGAATACTGACTCACAATACTGACTATACAAACAGCACACACACCTAATCACATTGCGAAGTATTGTTTGTTTGTTCAGCATTACCAAGTGTAACTTTTGTTTTATTTGATATCACACTTTTTGGATTACCCTTTTGCCTGTGCAGCTTTTTCTGTGTTTTGCCCTCGTTTTGGATTGTGTATCTCTGCTATTTTTCTTAATAAACTTCTGCATATGGATTTCACTCCAAGTTCGGCTTCCCCTTCATTACAGTTTACAGCACAGTATTTAACTTGAGATAAATCCAGGATAAAAGTTTTTAAAAGGCACATTAACTGCATTTGCATATCTTAGTTTAAGGTTCAATGACCCAAAAGTATTTTTTCTTAATTCAGGCAACAAATATTCCTTTTAGTTTAGTTCCTTATTATTATTAATATTAACCATTTTTCTGCATCATTTGATGTTTTAACTTCTAACATTTCTGTCTTTGGCTTATATGTTTTACTGGTATAGTAGAAAGAGTTTTAACATTACTGTAGAATAAGTGCCTCTAAGCTTCTTTTCAAGCAGTGTACATAGCCAGATAGATTAGAGCAAAGAAAACCTTCAAACAAATGCTGGAGATAGAGCGAAAGTGCATATCACAGAAGCGCATCAACAATTCACATGGTTTATTTGAAGTCATATCTCACTGTGACTTGAAATAAGTCCCAGTGGCACTTAATGATAATCAGCTTTAACATGTCGAGAATCTTTCTCACTCTTTCTGTCTCTCTTTCACACTCATGCTAAAACACAGGTAGACTGGATTTCTATTTGAGTGAGTGTACTAGTAACAGTCCTTTTTGTTGTCTTTCATGGTGACTATGATTAGCTTCTAAAGCCATGTTATTGCACAGGACTAATGAAGTCTGACTTTTGTAAAGTGTCTCCATCCTCATATACGTATATAACATAGAACACATACACCAAATAATATCACACATACAAACAGAATTCCCAAATGACTTCCAGTGTCCAGACGCCCTTATGCAGAGTGACTAATATTATTCTGTGTTATACAACTGAGCAATTAGGGGTTAAGGGGCCCAGCAGTGGTGACTTGTTAGTGCTGGAAATCAAACCTGGGTCTTCAAGTTGGTAGTCCGACACCTTAACCACTGCGCTACCACTTCTTAATTTATGTACCCAGCTGTTTTTATGTAATTTTTAAATCATTGCTTATAATACAGTGGATTATCCAGTGCTAAAAGTTTAGTCATTTCGGGCTGGTAATTTTTTAAGTTATAGTATCTGCATATTATATGATATAAGGTAAAAGCACACAGAGCAGATGGTAAAACACCTGCTCTTAGTTAAGGCCAGATGTTTGGGCTAAAACATATTTCAGGCTGCCCATGTTCAACATTGAATTGCTTATGTCACCTTATGTCACACCACAGTAGAGATGAGCCAATCCAGATTCATTCTTGTTAATTAACCTGATACTACATATTAATTGAGATTTTGGAAGACTTTTCTTTATTTACTTGGCTTTTATTTACTAAGTTCCACGTTATCCTGTTGCTAAAAAGAATGTAGATAAATAGAAAATGAACATTAAACCATTTCTAATAGTTGTTAGCTAGTAACTGTGGAAACAAGTAGCTGACTGAGTTGTTCAGAATGTTCAAAATCGCCGGGACGGATTTGTCTGAACCATGCGATTCAGCAAATCAGTTAGACTCATTGAGTGTGTGAAATTCATGAGTCCAAAGATTCAGTGAATTTTAAGGATTCGTTGAGCCCCTCTAGTGGAAGGACCATGGGAAAACGCAGGCAGAATCCCTACTGACTCTGTAAGTGACTGAAAGGGCAGGTGAGACTCAGATCCATTCAGTGAGTGATTCAGAAAGATTCAAATCTGTAACTGGATTCAGATTTCTCATCTTTACTTCACAGCGGTGTTCTTTTTATAATAATTTATTATGTTAATTTGTTTGTTAGGGGCAATATATTTATAAAGTATACACAAAGTGAACGATGACATCAAATCCATTTCGTCAACCACTAACATTTTGTGTAAGGTTATCCCAACAGAGGTTAAAACATCACACAATGACAGTTTTTTCAATTTACAGTGTCATGACTCATTAGACCTGCACAGATAAAATAATTTATTTGTTTGTAATAAGTGTAAATTGTAATATATCCAGAAGTCCCATTGATGTTGAACAGCGTATACTGGTAAAAAGGGACAAAGAAAAGAATGTAACATTAACACACAAGCAAAGGCTGTGACAGGTATCTACAGTAAAACAAGCATACGTGTCGGTTCACACCTTTCTTAGCTAATAGAAAATGAAAAAATATGGGGGAAAAAAATTGCGCACACACACACACGCCTATGTCATGTCTGCTCATGCTGATTCCATAAGAAAAGGTTAATGCAAAATGGGTGCTGAATATTCACAAGATGTCATATGCGAAATGCAGTACGCTAGTCGGATAAACACAAATCAGCTTCTGTTCCTCACAATCAATTTCATTCAATGCAAATAAGGGAAGAAGGTCACCTTGTGATGAGCTGAATGGTTATCTTTTCTAAGCAAACCACATTTTAAACAAGTTTGTGCTGTGGGTGGTGTGTGCTCTGCCTCTCGATGTGTTAAAGAGAAGTTGACAGTATATTTGAACAGCTAAATAACTAAGAAAGACAGTTGGGTCTTTTTGTAGAATGTGCTGGCCTTAGATACACAAAACACATATCTCTTTGAGGCTATAAGTAGAATCTGGAGGAATAGAACACCACATCCCCAACGTGCTGACAGGCAGGAAATTTGAGAGGAAATTTCAATTTATGCCACATTATCAGAGAAGACAAGATAATCTGCCATCTTACACTGCTGAATCTCAGTGTCAATATTAACCTTGCTGGTGTTTGTTCCAAAGGTGAGGCTCACTGGAAAATGACAGGAAATTAAAATTCACTCATACTATACAGCAATGCAGAAGCCTTCAGAAGGTAAAAAAAACCCAAATAAGCCAACACAGCAACGCAGGAAAAGCATTGGTTTTAAAACTAAAATATAAACCTATTGCCTGATTAACTGCTATGGGAAGATGGGACAGGAATGGAAGTGTAATGCTGGTGAAATGCATGGAGAGTGTCAGGTCTGCAAATGCCCCAGTGTTTTTATATTACGACAAAACTTGTTTTCAATTGCAGGAAGCAAAACGCAGAACTGGAAGCACCAGAAAATTAATCAGAAAGATGACTGGATCAATGCTGGTAAATCCAATCACAGGGAGCTCAGACTGAAACCAAACAAAGCTTAATGTGATCATGTTGGGTAGCACTAACGTGCCTGATGGTGTCGTGCAAAAATAGGTGCTTTTCCTTGCATAACGAGATTTGGGATATGACTTAAGCTATTTAAACAATAGGTTATAATATAAAGCTGATATAAAATGGACAAATGAAAATGTATAAATAACCCTAGAACTTTAGTAAGTTTTTTGCAATTGTTTGACATCTACCTAATGCTATCCTGCAAAATATCATTTAATCCTGTGCTGGAATTAGCTGGAAATTCAGAAAAAATGGAAAAAAAATACCCAGTAAATGATTTTTCTCTAAAAAAATATAGTTAGCAAGTACTTGTGCAGGGCCATATTACACCATCCCATCCCATCATATCCCATCACTCTTTCTAAACAATTAAATAAATAATAAAATTATACTTTATAACCAAAGTATACTTTATAAATACAGTATGCTTTTTTTAATTAAAACTAATTCTCTGAAATCGATGGAAGCATCTGTGGTTTTGCTCCAGATGTTTGGTTCTGGACAACATGGACAGTCAGTCATGATGTCTTGGGCTGAGTAGGGCTCCAAAAAGTTTGTGGCAATTCTAAAAAGGCAGTAAGTTACTCCATAAGCTGAGAAATGGTGCAACGTCCAAGGCGGAGCACAAGCATGGGGCGATGGCCACCATGAAACAAAGCCCAGGGAACAGCCAGAGGGGGAAAAACTTTCTTTATAAAGGCTGGGGAAGGGTTATATTCTTTGCAGAGCCAAAGGAATGTCTAATAGAGAGCTTGTGGCATAGTGATGCCTGAAGTAGAACAAAAAGTTAAGTGATGCCCATGGCAAAGTTGTGATGTATCCTCTACAGGGCAAACGGGATGGAGGAAAACCTCAGCAAAGTACTGAGACAGAGACACATCCTCACTGGAGAAAGGAGACAGAAAGATGCCTGAAGCAGGGCAAAAAGGTTAGGGGGATGGGTTTAGTCGACTATTTTGCCTGAAAAAATCTTAGGGGATGCATGGTATCAAGACACTGTGACACAATTCGACCCTAGCTTCCATTTTCTTTTGCTTTGCTCCCTGGGCAGCTAAAACTCTACAGCAGTCTGGCTTTCTGTCATGATTTTTGTAGTGTTTGTGTATATTTTCTTATAAAGAGCATAAAATCAATTCAAACTGACCAAACACCACTTATAACCTATAAATATAAAGCAAAAAGATTTATACACCAATCTGCACTACTGAATTTGTGACAACAGTTTGAAGAAGAAACATACTGTATATGGCTCCAAAAAGGTGTCCACAAACTTTTGGCTAGATAGTGTATTTAATGTTTTCTTTATAGTCTAATGGTAAAAGGATTTTAATGATCGCTTTCTATTTAAAATAAATTACAATACAATTATCCAAGGTAAAACAAAATAACACACTTGAGATGCAGTTTCCTGTAATTTTGGGGTTATTCATTTATTCATTCATTCATCTTCTATAACTGCTTATTCTTATAGAATCACCAATTAAACTAACATACAGGTTTTTGGACTGTAGAAGGAAACCGGAGTAAACAATTCTTATATTTACCTCCACTTTTCTAATCCTAACTCCTAAAAATTCTTGTTAAAAATGACCAAAGAAACCTACACTGGTAAATGAAAGCCTTCTCCATTTATTTGAAGGCTTGCGATTTGTCAAATCTGATGACCCACTGATCACATCAATGTTCCTGAATGCAGAAAACACGTCTAATCTTTTTGTTGCCTGCTTATCAACTGATAAATGTTTCAGCCAGCAAACAAATGGGGCTTTTTTCCATGTTCAGGATGAGGGAACACAGAAAAAAGTGAAGTGATGGATTCTTTCCCTGCCAGGTGAAACGAAGGGAATCAAACAACAAACCCCGTCAACGAGGCATCTTTTCCAAGTCACTGCTTACAGCTGCTCTCCCATCTGTGGCACATTTAGAGGGAAACAATGTGTGTGTGTGTGTGTGTGTGCATGTGTGTGTGTGTACATTACATTGCAACATCCTAAAAGAACAAACTGCTTCCCAACAGGTAGTGTTTAGCAGTCGATATGTCATATTTCCCGATCTAAAGTAGTGAGAAATTGAGAGGAAGAAAGAAATCACAATTTCCTCACTACCCCACCTGAGCCTTGACATCCTGGTCAATAGTATAAGGGTGGAAAATAAAAATAGTACAATAGTATGAGGGTGAGGAAAAAAAACAATCGTTTTTTTTTCTAGCCCATTAACTTTATAAATAGTGAAAGGAAAATAATGAGAGCTTGAATTGAAGTCAAACATTTGTAACTGTAATTGATGGACTTGTTTAGACCGGTTTGATCCCAACAATTTATTTTCCTCAACTTTTATCTGACTGACAGCATGAACTTAATTATTTCTGTCATGCCTTTCAGTGAGCATGACTTTTCATTTCTAGCTTAACACACAATTTGTGGTGCATTTTGCTTCCTTCAGTTCAGTTCCTACTTTGATACATTTCAGCTAGTTGATTTTGACAATTGAGTAGCATTTCTGGAATTTGGCTGAATGTGCAATCTTTTCCAAGTTGTGAAATTGAGTCAGATAAAATAAGACGTTCCAGGAACAGGAAATAATAAAAACACACACACACACACACACTTTGTAACAAATGCGTCTATGAATTGTGGGTTTCAACAGAGGTTGCATTGCTTCCCTCTGGCAGTATAAAATACACCTCAGGATATAAGCAGCAAAGTTTGCAGTCTTTAATCTTTCATTTTTCTGACTCGAGTCTGCTGATACAAGTAAGGTAAGGCAGCAACATCAGTCAATCTTTGACGCCACCTTTGACATTTTTACAAATCACCAGGGAGTCACAAGGCAGTAAAACAAGCATGTGCCATTTACTCGGGTCTCCTGGGAGTATATCTCAAAGAATATATTTTCGCAAACCCCCGATTCCCCCCACACATACACCTTTTATGTTTATTGCACTCCAATGAACGACTAAGGCTGCTTCGGAGCACTCTCAAAATGCAAATAATGTTGCAGGTGTAATCATAGAACGATTTTCTAATATCATCATCAGATAATGCCTCCCAGGAGATATGTTTATTCATTTATTCATTATACAAGATTAGAAGGGAAGCAGAAATTTCAGAACGGCGGGTTGGCAGAAAATAAGTGCAAAGGGGGAACGTGATAATACAGTATGATAGTACGAATGTCAAAACAGGGCCGAAGACTCAGGGAACCCAACATAAGGCCAGCATAGACAACATGTTAACATGACATGCCATTGTCCATGTCATTTTTACAGCAAATTAGGACAAAGTTCTGCATTTATGGTTGCACATGGATCTGTTTGTGTAGCAGCATTAGAGATGGGAAATCAGAATCCATTTACGCATTTGGATCCTTCTGAATCACTTATTAAACAGCTCTGAAAGTCATTTGAGTCACTTGAACAAGTCCAAGAGATTCGCAAACTCACACAACTCAGATGTAAGAGCCAGGACATGTATAGTATATGTATAAGATACACATATAGAGTTTTGTGTCTCTATTTTTTTCTAACCATAAAAAATATATAAATGACGGAGCATTAGGATGTATCAATGCCAAAATGTGCATTTATTTGGATCACATTATACTTTCTGTGTAAAATATTTTGTCAACTAAATTGATCGATTATACAGAGCCGAGATCAAAGTTTTGAATTATATAATGACATTTTTTGGAGTATAATGATATTTTCTAAATGAAAAAAATGACCAAGTTAGAGTTTCTTATATATCAGATATCAGATATATTTTGCTAAGCTAAAGTAGTAAATATTACATTTGCAGAGGTGGGTAGAGCAGCCAAAATTTTTACTTAAAGTACAAGTACAACTACTTCTAAAAATAATTACTTAAGCAACAGAAAAAGTATTAATTAAGTTATTTGAGTAAGAGTAATACACATTGTGAGTTACTAGTTACTTTGGAACTGATTAAATGAAAGGAAAATCCTGAATCCAGAAAAAATAATAACAATTTACTACATAAAGATGCGTAAGAAAAGACAAAAAATGTGAAAGTGTTAGATTTTATAGTAACTTCCGTTAATGTTAAAGTGCCTATAGTTACAGAATCACCCTCAAATAGCCATTAGCATGAAACTTACTGCAACATGTTTTTTCAGGTCAGAGCTGGAATTCCTGAACACTGATATCTTAACTTGTTTTGGTAGACAGAATTGCAATATGGAACTGTTTGGATTGTATGTAAGTCCTTGGTTGGTCTGTCTCCACTGATATGTTCGCTTCTTCTCCCTCTAAACTGAACACACGTTTTACATACGTACTTCAGACGGCGGCAACCTAATGCGAGACTCGCAATCTCATTATGATATGATGGAAACTAATTATTAAACCTAGATCTTTAGATCCTAGAGTAAAAGTAAAGTAAAGTAAAGCCGGTTAAACCTGCTTTTAAAAGTACATTTTTTCCCCCCAAAATTTTTTAAGTAGATAAAGTATTTATAACGCATTATTAGCCACATTTTAATTTTTGCATGTCTAAGAATGTAGTTGGCCAAAAATAGCAATATCTATTATTTAATATTAATAATTAATATTAATATTCAATAAATAATTATATACTGTTTTTTTATTTAAGTTCAGAAGAACCTAAAGATATTTAGATTTTATATTGTGTGTACCCTTTCACCCATATTTTAATTGACATAAAACTAAAAGGATACAGCCACACATGTATACACACACACACGCACACACAGCATGCAACCCATTAGTGGCCACTGGCTTTGATCATGAAATATTTGAGAGGTGTTCCTGTTTTGCATATTTATGCATGAAAAACATTGTTGATTGCTATAGTACGCCAAGCCAACACAGTGTTCACACACGTCTGCAGATGCCAGTGCAGACGGCAGCTTTCAAAAACAAATTATTTCTCTTAAAACTATCCCATTTAGATCACCACAGAGACACACTCATCTCCACTGAAGGAGATCAAAGTAAGTCTCAAGGTTCGTTTTTGCATCTTCAAATGAACCTGAATCTTTCTTTCATGTGCCTCTGTGTACCTTTCTTTCTCTCTCTGCGCCTGTGTGTGTGTGTGCGCGTGTTTGTGTGCACACTTTAGCTGACTAGCATCTGTTGGAGGCCGCTGTGCATGCTGCTCTGTTGCCTCAAGTGGCCAGAGGTCAACTGTCTCAGCTTTTCGAAAAAATTTAATGAGGTTTTTTTTTTTTTTTTTTTTATAAATTTACAGCATTTCTTAGTATTAATCTACTCCGCATATGTGTTATTAAAGCCTGGAAAAGATTAGATGCATTTCTGGGTTTATCAAACTGAATCCAGCTTCCTCCCATATCCCGAGACCAGCCACTTGCCTCCTTGCACTGGATTATTAGATCTTCCTTTAAACCCAGATGATGTTATACTGCTGCTTGCATAACACCCCCTCCCCACGATTTTATTATCAAAAATTATATATTGCTTATTCTATGAGCTTATGTTTGCAAAAACTGAATAAAAATCGCTTAATGTCAAATTTCACACAAAATAAGATAATCCGGAGCTTCAGCTTGTTTCTTGCTCTTCGTAGCAACTTATTGGACAAGTATTTGGTCTATCCACTGTGAAGTAGCCTTACAGTTTATTAATACTACAAACATAATATGTGTTTATAGTAATGTGCGCCCCGAAGTTCAAAGTTTATTATATTAGCCTGAAGGGCAATTTTTGGTGCAGCATCAAGACACACAAACATACAAAACACACAAACAACAACCACAACAATTCTGACATCCTAAAACTTGAAAAGCTTTACAGCAGTGGGAATAAAAGAATGTCTATACCGATTGCTTTTAAGTTTTATATACCAGAAGGAAGCATGGAACAGTGGATGAGTACAATCTGCAACAATAGCTCTAGCTTTCTGTAAGACAAACCTATCAAAAGGATTTGATAATCCAGTCTGCTTAATGCTGATTATCTTACTACCTTGGTTGACAAGTTCATTTAATAAATTGTAATAACATTTACTTTACCATATCAAAAGCAAATGCACAGATTCAATATAAGATTTATAATACATGGACATAAAAGTTTAGTAACTAGTCATACGATTAAACAGAATTAACCTTACTAAATTTATGATTTATAATTAAATGTATAATTACATGCATCATTATTTAAAAAATTTTTTTTACTAAAGTCTAAAAATTTTGTAACCAATATTATTTAATCACGCTGACAAAAGCATAAAAGAAATATAAAAAAAAAATGACCATGAATGAAATATCAACACTATATGGGCAAAAAAACACTTACATGGACTGTCCGAAACTGTTTGCCTAAAGTTTAAAGCAGATTATTGTCCAAAATGTCTTAGAATGCTGAAGCATTAGGAGTTCTCTTCATGGGAAGTGTGTTGTAGAGTCCAAATCCCATTTCTGTCTTTTTTTCACACTTTACCTTGTCATTAAATAATTATTGATGGACTCCTTGTGGCAACACATCAACACTTGCTAATTTAGTTATCACTTAAACAATAATTAGTAAATTATAGTATGTAATACAATGTTGAGCTCACTGGTTCTAATAAATAATACACTTGTGTTAATGTCACAGTAATGATCTTACTCTATTTTTTAAATAAAGCACAAATGACTTTTTTTTGCATTTCAGCCAGACAGAAATAAAATCTTAAAGGTACAAACACATACTGTTTAAAGAAATTACTTCAGAACGTCATGTAATCAGTGTAATCCTGTGTGAATATTGGTTTTCCCGACATTGAATTTTCTATTGAAAAGTTAACGGGGAGCCAATGTCCAGTTTCTTTTTGTTATTACCTGATGAAGTATTAAAAAAAGAACAAAACAAATGCTTTTAACATGAAAAAAAATCTGAAATTATGTGAAAAAATGCAATTTATAAAATGTAATTCAGTTCTTTTATTGTTTTATTTTGGTTGCAAATTAGATTTATGGTAACCAGACCTGAATCAACAATGTTTCTTGCTTGCTCGACTTTTTAATGTTTTTATAATACATACATGGAAAGAGCATCTACAGGCAGGGCAAAAAGGATTTGTGTAAGATGTGTGAGTGTGTGTTTATGTTTTTGTGTGTCTGTATGTGTTGTTTGGGGCTGTGTCACATCGTTACATTACCATTACAATGCATAAGGAAGATCTACAACTGCACTCGGTCCAAAGTGTCTACTATATATCTGTCTACTATATATCTGTCTACTATATATTCTACTGTCTGACAGACTTGCTTATTCAGGTCTGTGCAGCAAAGCACTTAGATTATCATTAGAGCACAATTTACAAAACTCTGGCATAAACGTGCAACCAAGTATTAGTTTTCGGGGCAGTTCTTCAACTGCTTCCTTTTTTGGTAACAGACAGAGTAAGAAAGCTGGGGTGAATGAGAAAGGAGTAATGAAGTGATAAAAGCGTGTCTGTATGGAGCTTAAGAAAGTTGTCGAATAACATGTGTGTTCGTGTATGTCTGTTACACAGCATAAATAGGTTAATTACAAATACAGTCTCAAGAGGAAGAAAGAGCGAAATACACTCTGATTAAACATTGGAACCAAGAAAAGTTTTTGGGGATTCAATCAACAAAACATTTAGAGTTCTAGACTGCATTCAATGCTTATTGTACATTGATTTCACTTTAAAATTAATTTTAATTAAAAAAGCTAATATTTCTAATTATTCTAATAATAATACTATAGGGCAGTGATAAGGGCGTTGGATTGCTAATTGGGAAATTTGGGTTTGATTCCCAGCACCACCAAATTGTCACTGTTGAGCCTCTGAGTAAGTCCCTTAACCCCCCCATTGCTTAGTTATATAAAAGAGATAAATGTAAGTCGCTCTGGATAACATTCTGCCAAATGCTGTGAATGTAGATGTAATAATACATGCCAGTGTTGTTTTGGTTGATATTATGCTTATAGAATATGTGTGAAATTTAAATAAAAACAATAATTTGTATGTAAAAAAAAAAAAAAACGTAAAGAAAAAACCTATAAAAGAGATCCTATTTATCTTCTCTTTTGCTGAATGATCTTTCTGTGTTCAGAACTATTTCTTTTTAATTTTTTTTTTAGAAAAGCATAAATCCCTAAATATTTAAAGAACTACCACTGAGATCATTGAGTCTAAGTATTAAGACTATAGAGCAAAACTGGCTGTGCTGTCTGTGTGGGAGGTTTGCCTGTCAGTCAGAGTGATAGCAAGCAATCATGGGCTTCTCTGAGCTGAGGTGCATGGAAGAAGCGAGCTATTAAAGACATGAGCTGGATGACCATGAATGGAAGTAAAATGTAAAAGAGCCCATTAGGGAAGCTAAATAATGGTATATTTTGCATAGGAGGAATAAAAGGGTAATTACACTAAAAATATTCCTCATTGTGACGTGCATGTACTTACGCTAACACGTAATAACTACAACATGACTGTCCAGTTAATTTTCCCTATAATTCCCTATAATTCCCTTATTTTTACCATATAATACATACACTATATGGTCAAAATTATTTGGTGACCTGATCATTACATCCATATTTGTCTTGCATTTTCCTGCAATAACCTCCTAATTTCTGGTGGTGTTTTCAAGAGTGGCTGTGTGGATTTTCCTATTCAGCCACAATTGTGTTAGTGGGTTTAGACACTAATGTCAGGTGAGGAGGTCTGGGGGTTCAGTCTGTGTTTCAGTTCATC
The DNA here is from genome assembly GCA_005784505.1 of Bagarius yarrelli. NCBI lineage: Eukaryota > Metazoa > Chordata > Actinopteri > Siluriformes > Sisoridae > Bagarius > Bagarius yarrelli. The sequence continues at coordinate 1,896,885 of VCAZ01000031.1, read as the reverse complement.
TCAAAGGTTTTTAATGAGGTTAAGGTCAATGCTCTGTGCAGGAGATCCTTCACTCTATCTGTAACAAACCATGTCATGAAGCTTAGGGGCTTTGTGTACAGGGGTTGTCCTGTTGGAACAGTATTTATTTATTTTTTTTTAGTTACAGTAAAGGAGTAATGTAATCAGGGAGGGCCCTTTAAACCTTTTTTGTGACATAGGCAAAGGACATTTTTGCCCCCCCTCAAAAAAATATTTAAAAAAAAATTATAATTAATTAATAATATATTATTATTGCTGTTGTTGTTATGACAGTTGTTACTAATCATTGTTTCTAATTCATTTCAGATTCATTTTAAGTTGTTGCCTTTTCCCTGTTTTCTTTGATGTAAACTCGTCAATGATGTCCTCCATGGAAGCATTTAATTTAAAAAGCGCATTCAGCTTGCGTTCACTCAGAGGAGTAAATGTAGTTTTTTTTAACTTGTTTGGAAACAAAAAAAAAAAGCTTGAAGAACAGTATGTTCATTTTTTAGTGTTTTACTGTTATAATAAAATATCCCTGTTGTAACTGGACATTCCTCCCCTACCCAACCATGCAAGCATTTATGCCTATGCGTATATCCGCTACTGATTGTAATGCTACAACATACAATGATATTTTATACAATAAGAGCATTTAACATTATGGCAGTAGTTTGGGAAATAAACACGTATGGGTGTGCTGGTTCATAAACGTTTGAGCATACCCTATAAGTTTACAGATAGATGCATTCGGGTAATGAGATAAAGCTTTAAATCTGCATGTAAACTAGTTGATCATATTACCAGCACTACAAAATGGTTTAATATTACTTAATAGATTGTGTTAAAAGATGATACTATACCATGTAAAGTGACTTCACAGTTGACTGCTAGTTGCTAGCCAGCTGTGAGCAAGATTTATATATATGGTATATCTCAAAAACATAGACGACCATAAAAGAGAATTTTAGACCAAGAAAGAAATAGAGAGATCAGTATATGTGTTACAGTGATGGATCTTAAGATTTTGTGAGCCCCGAAGAGACAGAAAGACAGAAAGAGGAATAGAAAACATCCTTTATTGGACAGCAAGAAAGAATAGTGGTGACAAAAAGATATAAAGGAAAAGAAACGAAAGAGGAAGGGGAACAAGAAAGGAAAGGGATGACACAGTAAAAGTCATTAGCTAAAGGCTGAATAAAAATGAACAATCTTTTGGGCCAAATTGGGTAATATAACTGTTAATATAATGAATGCATTATCTCATAAACAGGAGAAGTGCAGACACCTTGCTGAGGCTCCTTTGGTGTATCTGTAGCATTTAGGTGTATGCCAGGTGGTATAGGGCTTGGATTCATTTCATTGGTGTACATTATGTAAACTACCTCATATGCAACTGAGCTCCATCCTTCTCCCCTCAGCATCCGGTTCCTGGACCCCCCACGTTCTTAGCGGAAATTAATGTTTGGATCACATTTGCATTTTCAAGGGCTGTTGAAGGAGTTGTTTGGGTGTGAGAGTGTGTTCACATGTATGTTTGAACAAGAAAGACGATGGAGAGGTGGAAAATAAGCAGTTGCTTCCTGGCATTTCTATATATGTGTGTATAGCTTTGCAAATATGTTTGCGCTGTTGCCTTTTTTTATTCTAAAATGGCAGCCACCGATAGAAAGCTTTCTTGCCAGGCAAGCTGTCTCTGCAGCTGCCTGTTAATCAAGAATACTTGTAATAATACACACTCTTAAGGTTGGCAATGTGTTAATGTGTGTGTGTTTGTGGGTCGGGTGTTTGGCCTCCTGTTTGGTTCTAAATCTTGCTTCCTGACAGTGAGACCAAATGACTGTAAGAGGGTGGTCTGCCCACTGGCCAAAAAGTGGAAAATGTAGGCTCACGTCCAGCATTCAAAAAAACCTTTTGAACAGAAGACATAACCTGGCACATACATATGCCGGCATAGGTAACGCACAATTTTTTCTGCATTGAATTTCTTTTTTTTAATTATTTTTTTTTCTACTTGTAAATGTCTTTATTTGTCTTTGTATTTACTCTACAGCACAGTGAAATTTGTTACTTTGCATATCCTATCTTAGAAAGTTGGGGTCAGACTGCAGTGCCCCTGGAGGTTAAGGGTCTTGCTCAAGAACCCTACAGTGGCTGACTGACAGTGGGCTTAAACCCAGGACTTCCTGGTCTTCCAATCAACAATTCAGTGCCTTAACAATTTCAGCCACCTGACCCTTCTTATGACCTTTGAAGTTAATGACCAGACTCCATCCATGGTGTACAGAGTTTATTTGTTAAAATGTTTGAACAGCATCATGATGTTGCTACATATTTCTTATGCATTAAAGCTTTATTGAAGCTAAAATTTGATGTTGAACAGTTCCAAGTGAAGCGAGAATAAAAATTGTTCCCATCCAGTAGGAAGCAGTATTACCCATGTAAACACAACCGAATGAAATGAATAGTTTGGTCTTTTGCTACTGCTCTGTGTATTTGATGTGTATTATCCCTAGTTTTATCTTGACAGAATTGACAGGAACCCTGAAAAAAGAGATGCTAAATGACAGACAGCATCTACAATGACAGGAGAGGATTACAAAAGACAAGCATTCAACAGAAGAAGAAAAGTGAAAGTAATACTTTTAGGTGTCAAGACCCAACCTATCTTAGGTTTAGCCAAGCATTATAAGTAATGGACATTATTTCTCTAGCAGCCCAAAGCAGAAGGGAATAGTGTGAAGCACATCATCCATTTTAAGTGAGTAGCATGGAGAGCTAGTACACCTTACAGCCAAGACAGGGACACTTCAGTCGCGCACGTTCTCCTCTCTGGCCCTCAAAAAATTTAACTCATAGCTATTTTTTTCCTCTTTCTCTCAACTTTTTACACTTCTATTATAAATATACCACATAGATGTTCTCCTATCTGTTCCATTGCTTTTTTGCATATTAATCTTAAAATGGAGTGTCCAGCAAAATGCTATTTGCCAGTTGGTAAAATCATTTGGCCCTGCAGCAACTATTTTGGACTCTACAACGAGGAACTGTGATTGCTTCCTCCAGTGTGAGTGTGGAACATAAAGAGTCCTTCCAACAATCGCCCAGAGTGAGGATCAAACAAGCCCAAGAGTTCCTCAGCCAGGCTGAAAATGCCACATCAAATAACCCTCAGTCCTGTGCAAAGGCTTACTGTGCCTGTCCTCTGAGCTAGTGGCCAGGCCAAACGACCCACAAATGCAGTGCGTTTGATCAAATAAAACGTCTTCCTCTCCTGGCTATGGCCTCCGGTCACTCTTGGCATGACTAAGAGGGCACTTGTTCTCTACGTGGCTTGCACTGAACACCTGGCACGATAGACAGGGAAGAGGTCTGCCATCTTGGACTGCCCAGCAGTTGCTACCTATCACACAGCAAGAGTCATCAGAGGGGAACAGATGGAGACACTGACATTTTCTGCTATGCTAAGCCAACAGTGTAAGTGTCTTCCATTACTGCCCATTTGTCTGTCCTAGTCACCGATTTTTTCTACAAAACCACCAATCCATCTGTGTGTGAAGCCCAGGGAGATAAAATGACAAATCTATAAACCAAAATGATAGCCATCCTTTATTAATTGTTGGCACATTACACCACATACTGTCTGTCGCTTATGCCAGCTAGTTTTTGCATACATTTTAAAGAAAAATCAGTTTTATTGTCATCAAAGTGGAAGAAATCCGTAAATCAAATAAAGGCTTTGACTTTAACATTCATTAGTCAGTATAAAGACTACAATTCATTTAAATATAATATTAAGATCATGAATTTAGGTTGAATGTAGTCTTGCATAGCCAGACTTTTAGACTGACAGCAAAAGGTCTGGACCTCATAGCAGCTTTTATTGCCCACCTGGATGACATGTAAAGCAACCAATCATAGTGCATTTGTTTTGCTTTAGGTTTCGGGAGTGGAGATGTTAAGTTGGTGTCCTGACATGCAATCCAAGATTATTGTAGTTAAGATTATAACTAAAAAAAATTATTCAACTTTTGAAAAACAGCATTGCCTGATCCGAATCAGTGGTGAAAGATCTGACACCCAAAAATCCAGTAGAATACAAATAATCAGACTGACTTTAAAATTTCTGACATGTGTTTCTAGTTTTGCGTGACATTAGCATCACTGGTTCATGAGCATGGCATCTAAAGCTGAGACTAGGTTATCAATAAGTAATCAATAAGTTATGTTTGCACTTCATTACAACTAAATATATGAGAGAAGTATATATATGTATTTTGGAATTTGATGTAATGTTTCTGATTATATTAATTAATATTTTTCCATATGGGGGTTCGGGTACACTGTTATAAGCTTCCGGTAAAAAAAAAAAAAGATTTCTCTGAATTTTTGCTCGAATACTAAACTAAATGGACTAAGCTTTTTTTGTAATCAGCAATTTCATATTAGTCACTTTAATTGTAAAATATGCATTACATTTTAACTAATACAAACTAATACAATGCTTGTTATAAGGACTAAAAATTATTTACGAAAAGTTAGTGTCACTGTTTTTATTAGCTTAACATTTGTCTATGACTTTTTAATGAACTAGATTCTGTTTAACCTAACAAGTTTTGTTTACATAAACTTTTTAATTACCATATGATTTTACATTTACATTTACAGCATTTGACATTCGTCCTTATCCAGAGCGACTAACATCTATCTCTTTTATACATCTAAGCAATTGGGTTTTAAGGGCATTGTTCAGGGGCCCAACGGTGCCAACTAGGTGGTGCTGGGACTTAAACCCCGATCTTCCAATTAGCAGTCCAACACCTTAACCACTGCGCTACTACTTTTTCCATGAATATACATTACATTTTATGAATATACATAAACTTTAAATAACTGTTTTGATCATCAGACAATATTAGGCTGTAGAAATCTCTTACTTACAGAGCTTACAGCTCTGCCTCTCTCTCTCTCTCTCTCTCTCTCTCTCAGTCTCGTTGCTTTTCTCTCTTATTATAGCGAGACCACACTATTTGTTCATTAGCTGACTAGTACAAGTTGCTAGTATAATGGTTTTACTTCTCAGCAAGTGAAACCATTGAAAATTGTTTCCCCTTTTTCTAAGTATTCTTGTCGATGTGGGTGACATTGCAGGCTGGACAGCTGTTATCAGCTCTGGCCACACCATCTGGTCTTAATGCAAGAGGCTTTGAGAATAAGATTTCCCTTTGCCAAAATGCAAGGCTGTATTTGGGAGTGCAGGATGGTGACAGCAAACATTTTAAGTGCTATTAACTCTGAAAAGGAAGCAAATCCCTCGCTATAATGAGCTGTCAAATTCAGCCACTGATAGAGTTATGTAGTAAAGAGTTGTCAGTTAATTTTAGGATAGATTTGCAGGCTACTTTGTATGTGCATAGATTAGATAATTGATTTGAAGGAATTAAGTAATTTATTTAAGCAGTACTCGACTGAATTTAAATAAGCAGGGTCTAAATAGGATAACTACATGTACATTCTATCATTTAAATTATAACTTAGTTTTGTTAAGCTTATTGTCATCATGTATTAAAAAATGTTGTCATGAGGGCAACAAATGGGTTGAAAAATAAATACATTTAGAAAAGATTCAACTGTGAAAAACATTAAGCAACTCATTAAGTTTATTGTCATCAGATTTGTAACATGATTAGCTATTAAAGAAATGTCTTAAAGAGGCAGAGTCTTACCAAAGTAAAGACGGGCAAAAGAAAGAGTGAAAGAGTTTGTAAAATTATTCCTTTTAGCCGTGGCCCAAGTGGTATTTTTTTCTCTGATAAAAGTAGAAACAAATGTGTTAAACAATGGATTCTCTTGACCACAAACTCTACTATAAAACTTCTTATCGGTGCATGTTTATTAATCAGATTTTTAATTTAAGATCATAAAACTCCAAATTTAGCTTTTCCATAACTGAAACCTGATGTGGAGTTTGTGAAAATTCAAGGTTAGCTTTTTCCTCACCCAAAATTGTCCTCACAAACCTTTTTAATATCCACTTTTATGCATGTTTCCATGCCCTTTGAGACTGTCATTAACATTACTTAAAGCTGGTGACTTCAAACAGACCCAGAGAGGCTTTGCAGCATGGCTGAAATTGAGTTGACCCATTGAAAGCAGAGCAGAATAAATGAAACATGCTTCCTCTCTCTCTCTCTCTCTCTCTCTCTCTCTCTCTCTCTCTCTCTCTCTCTCTCTCATGATTTGCTAATTAAACCATCACTCTGTGGACATGTATACCATTATATCCACTTAAGAGCTATTTAAGGGAAGGCAGTCAACTATGCATTAAACCATGTTTAATTTCTTCTTTTAGCAACATAATCATAAAAAAAATAGAATGTGATATTTATGTCTGTGAGAATAATACAAAAGACAATACAAAAAAACTAAAATTTCAAGAGATTAATTATCCTGAACATATTACTGCTAAGAATCCTGAGAATTGTTTATTTAAACTGAAAACAATAGTAATTAAAATAGTAATTAAAAAAAGGCTGATGAAAACATCCCTTTTAAATAAATCCATTTCCAACAAATCAATAATTCCATTAATTTTTAAGAAGAAAGTTCTGAGCTGCGTATCTCTTGAGAAGCTGACTTAAAAGTGCCTTTTGAGAAAGAAGTATGAAACAAATAAACAATTAAAAGATAAAAAAAGAAAATCTATGCAACTGGTACAACTTAAGCTGTTATAATTTAACTACACCTGCTAAATCACAGAAAAAGCTCTAGGATATTAAATTTTTGTTATAAATAAACACCTGCATGCAAGAGAAACTTGTATGCAAGTCACAAACCTTAGAAGCCTCTGGATACTAATTAACAGACTGTTATCAAAGCATGCACAGTTCTTATTCATATCTACTAGCTACTCTAATATTATAAGCAATCTTTATACTGTATATTAAACATCTATCTATCTATCTATCTATCTATCTATCTAGGAATAAAGAAAGAGAGACAGAGATTTTATTGAGATTATACATTTACAGCAATTGGTAGACACCCCTTATCCAGAGTGACTTACATTTATCTCTTTTATACATCTGAGCAACTTGGGGTTAAGGGCCCCTTAACTCAGAGGCCCAGCAGTGGAAACTTGATGGTGCTGGCAATTAAACTCAAAATGTTCTGGTTAGCAGATCCTTACCTTTTCCAGAAAGTTCTAGGAGCACAGAAATGGCAGATTGGTTGAAGCAATATCTAAAAGAATGGTGGTCTATGAATATTAACTCTGACTAGCATTTAGCTTTAAACTTTTGTGGGGTTTTTTAAATAAAAATGTTTTTGAAGGTTTTTCTGTTTCTGTTCACTTAGTTAGTTTTTACTGTTTTTCTATTTGAATGAATTATATTTTTTTCTTATCTTATATTATCACTTATTTGAAAATTGTATTCATAAATGGTTAAATAAACTATTTAAGAAAGTTCATTTTTGCTGCACTTGGTGCATCTTTATACTTAGAGAGATCATTTGTGTCTTTAAATTGACAGAAACCCCCCCTCTCCTTTCTCTCTCTCTCTCTCTCTCTCTCTCTCTCTCTCTCTCTCTCTCTCTCTCTCTCTCTCTCTTTTTTTGTCTGAGTCAGGCAAGAGAACTTGAAGCTCAGGTGTTCTCCCTTGTGGCATTTGCATATCATCACTCATCATCTTTATCATCCATCACACACTAGGCATACACGCCCACACTCCCACAACAATGCACACACAGCAGGTGTAGCTGAGCACGTAATGGCTCAGCAGCACTCTTTACATGTTCTCTCTATTGTTCAGCCCAAACTATGTGGTTCATAAATCCTATGCCATTTAATAGTGTACATTTTTGTGTAGAAAAATAAGATAGACAGATATTTTGACATCAAATGAAATGCTAAACAATGCATAAAGGGATCAGGCTATCTAGTTGAGACCTGGTTTGTCCCTGTTGTTAAGTCCTTGTATGGTAACTGATTCTGGTAACTCTGTTTTTTAGTCCGTCTTGTGTTGTAGTTAATGTGCCAGAGGCAATTTTACCCTCCTACATTCCTGCTCAAAATAGCAAACTCGTTGCCTGCCAGCCATTACCATGTTGCCCCCTCTTTCAGCCTCATAAAATATGATGACATTACCCTTCTGCTACGATCTCTCAGCAATCCCAAAACTCCATCCAGAATGGCTGCTGACTGCCCACCTAAGATTTGCCCACCTTCACTGGCTCTTAATATTGCTCTCTATAGACAAGACGCTTCAGCCAGGAGCATACGCTTCTGCTTGCTGCCCACATTAGAAAATTCATTTGTTTCAGCACCTATGCTTTGGCCTCGAGGCATGAGGCGGGATAAGCACTAATTTTCCCTCCCCACTTCATTTTTGTGATTTGAAATTCTAAACAGATTTTATGTTAATAAAATGCAGTCTATGTACATTTTTCAATTCTGAAATTAGGATCTAAATCACTTTAAGCTGACCATTATTTTTGTCTCACTCTACAAATTACATCTGAAAGCCATACACAGATAGGTAGTTAAATTAATATGGGAAAGCTACACTTCCGGCGTAGATTGTATCTTGTTTAATAACTGCTATAACATTGTAACTGTTTGCCCGGTGGGTGTGGGGACTTAAAAATCCTCCTCTCATTTTTCTTTGTTTGTCTGTATGTGTGTGATTGACTGTATGGATTCTTACTGAACACAGCATGCTGCCACACCAAACAGTTTTTGTGTGTTTGCCTATCAGTTGATAGTAAAAGCCTTCACCCAAAAGCTCCGGCCTCATCTTCTTCTTCCTCTGGAAGCAGTTCAGGCTAAATTACTCAGAACAGCACCTTCTTCTCCACCTCCAAACACTCCAATTTTCTGCCTCTTAAAACACAGATGCAAGCTACACTTTTGGCCTGTAAGCCTGGCAATCTTTAAGAAAGCGGCAGCACAAGGCAGTGAGTCTGAAAGAGACTGATAGTGATGGGAGTGAGAAAAGGGAGTAACATAAATAAGACAAGAAAAGAAGAAAAAAACACCCAAAGTGAAAAGTGCAGGAAAGGGAACACGGGGAGAAAATGGAACAAAATTGGGAAAGAGCGAAAATGCTTGTGTGTTGGTAATGAAAAAAAGTAATAGACAAGATAATAAAGGGTTGATACATAAGTCTATGAAAAGGACTGTGTGGAGAGAGAAAAAATAATAAAGTCAGAAAGGGAAGGTCAAACACCCCCTCTGAATATCTTAAAACTTTGAAGCTATAACTCAGAAAGGAGTGAGATAAAGGACAGACAGGACAGGTACGAATATTCTGAAATGGCCATAGCTTCCCATGAGGTGAGGTAAACCTTGAGTTATCAAGATGAAGAATAGGCTGACCTCGGCTTAGAAATACTTTAGCATCATTTACACTGTTTTTAGGTCTCTCCGTAAAAAGCAATGTCTGTCTATGCTTTAAAATTACATCCAGGCAGTAACTGAAATCCTGCCTATAATGTCCTCCAACTAATATATTTTCTGTATAAAAGTCTGGCTATTGAGCTTAATTAAACCAAATACTACTAAATCCCAAAACCTGTCTTACTGCTCAGTGTTTCCCTTCTTTGTCTATATTTAGAATAATTTAAGACTTTAAGCAGCAGCAGGAGCCAATAATTCTGCCAAAAAAAGTTGTAGCAAACAGAGGTTTGGCTGCAATATGCTCATTGCCAGCCAAACCAACTAACCCTTTATTTCTTTTAGGCAGGGACGCAGAGGACATTTTAAAAGTTGGAGGGTGCAAACTGTAAGCACAGATCAGATTTCCAGATATCAGATCACTACGTCAGATTCACTTTTAGACCGCCATCATACATTAAATTCACCTGCAGTCTCATCATTTATAGAATAATATCGATTATTATTACAGTACAAAGTTAATGAGATAAGGAGTACATATGAATGATTAAAACTTGTGAATGAGAAAAAGGCAAAATACCTGCAGAATTTCAAACCTGTCCCCTGTAGACCAGCTGTTTATGTGGGATGTCTTAACTTTTAATTCTACTTTGAAAATCATACATTTTGATTTTGTTATTTTATGCTAGGTGGATTAATAGTTGTTAATAATTATATGTTATGGGATGATCATATGTTATAAAGCTTTGTATGAAGAAGAGTTAACACGTTACAATATGGTTATAATCCAAACAGACACGCTTAAATGATGATGAATTAATAATCCACATCTCTCGTTCTCTCTCTCTCTCTTTTTTTTTTCTCTCTCTCTCGGGGATGGGTTAAATCTGCCCCTGAGGTACCAGTGACCAGTTTACTGCCCCTTTTATCCTAGTCAATAAGCTTCGAGGATGGATTGGGACTCACCCTGCTACACTGACCCAAGGCTCGCCATTATCATAAGCTGTAATTAACACACATTTGTTGTCTCCCAGATGAGGATGGGTTCCCTCTTGAGTCTGGTTCCTCTTAAGGTTTCTTTCTACTTCATCTCAGGGAGTTGCCACAGTTGCCACCGGGTTACTCATTAGGGACAAACCTTTCACTGTTACTGCATTCTGTGTAAAGCTGCTTTGAAACAATGTCCATTGTTGAAAGGAATAGAAATAAAATTAAATTAAATAGAAACGATTTAGCTTATTAAATGATCTGACATAAAGCTATTAATCAAGCTACCAAATCAATGCACTCTCCACTATATGTTTGCAGTTAACTTTTAATGGTTGATAATGACCAATATAAAAGAACACTGATTTTGAACTTAGTGTGCCCTTCCCAAAAAGTGTAATATCATGAAAAATTAGTTTTAACTAATAAAATACACTACTCTTGAAATAAAATGCCTTTTTTTAAACAATTTTGCCTTTAACTTAACTATTACATAACTAGAAATTATGTGATATGAGTATTACGGGAAGTGGTGGCTTAGTGGTTAAGTTGTTGGACTGCTACTAGAAAGACCGGGATTCAATTCCCAGCACCACCAAGCCACAACTGTGGGCACCTGAGCAAGGTCCTTAACCCCCAATTGCTCATTTGTATAAAGGATAAGGGAACCTGCACAAATGCTGTGAATGTAAATGTATTGCCACTAGTTAAAATGAACACAGTACTCCAAATTCAGTCTGACCTGGACCAGAATTTTTATTATCAGAAATTACCTAAAAAATTCTGATAGTTGGCATTTCATATTGACTCGGCATGTGTAAAATTTATGTCAAGGTACCTTTATTTGCCTTTAAAAAAACAAGACAACAATTTTCTGTTTTGCTTAAATGAGACTACTAAATATCTTGCCTGTTTAGGACTGCTATCAGAAGCAGTATTATAAGGAAGAAGACATCGTACCATTCGCTGTTAAACAGGAGTAGAGTGCATACATGTAGGCTAACCCCAAACATCATCGTAATTTGTCACTAAAAGATGTCAAAAGTAAACATTTTGAAACTTAACATTAGTTTATAGCTTAAATTACAATGAATGTAATGTTCGTTGCCGAAAGTTTTAGCTAGTCAATGAAGCAGAGTAAGCTAATTTCCTTATCAAAGGTGCAGAGGTTGATTGCTGTTTTTGCGAAACTGCAAATAGTCAGGACTCTAACCCCCATGTCAAGGCGTGTCTGCTCCTAAAAAATAAGCAGCGTGAGTGGTAGGGATAGGAAAGTCTGTGTTTATTAGACCATGAGCAGGCCAACCAATCAATACTATCAGCACTGGCAGGCTCTGTTAGAGGCAAGGACAGGCTGACTGGGAGTTGCAAGGGCGTGAGACCGCCTATTAGCAGAAGGCTAATATTGACTGGATTGCTTAAGTAATTTACAAGTGGCAATCTGCATGAAAAAGAAAATGCAGTAACAGGCTTTATTTCTAACAAAAAAATAATACAATTCTTTAAACACTGATAATGAAATTTACAAATAACTAGTTTATCAGGAAGCAGGTGGAGGAAAACCTGGACTAAGTCTGCCATAGTAAGACAGAATACATGTGTGTGAATAAAAGGGAGGGAAATGGAACAGTGATATTACAGAATAAAGAGGTGAAAGAGGTACAGGAATTTAAGTACTTGGGGATCGACAGTCCAGGCAAACGGAATGTGGAAAAAGGAGGTAAAGAAGCATTGCGGGCAGGTTGGAATGGGTTGAAAAACGTATCAGGAGTAAAGAATATCAGACAGTATCGATTGGACGGTGTAAAAGACAGTGGTAAAAAATAGCTATGTTGTATGGTTACAGTGGCACTGAAAAAGAGATGTTATACGTTTCAGGGACAGTAAGTCAGAGAGGCAAGATTGAGATGATTTGTTGTGGTGAGCCCTAAAGGGAACAGCCAAAAGAGAAAGGAGAATATCAGGAACTTGAAATCGGAATACAATCAGTCAGTAAAATTAGCACATTATAATTAATTCCATAGTCATAAGCAAACATGAATGATAATCTGACCTCAGCCCTAAAATGTATTGTCTGTACTATATGGTAAAGTTTGGCTTCATCAATCCTGTATATTAATTTCTTTAACAGACACTTATTGTTAAAAAATCATTGAAAAACAAGGTAGTACAAACAGTTCATGGCAAAAATGATATGCTATCGCAATATGACTAAAATCTTTCCATTTTAATAACCTTTCCACAGAAAGAGATCTAAAATGTGTAGCTTACATTTACTGGTTCAAAAGCAGCACATGTTTTAAATCTGTAATAAATTTTTCTCTTTCTCTGTTGTCTTCATCGTGATGAATGGTGAGCAGTTTGGAGCCGAGTCTCAGTGCAATATGTTAGCTCTTCATCAAGAAAGAATTGCAGCTGAATGTCATTTCTCCCCCAGTGGCCAAAAATCTGACAAATGACCTTGCAAGTGCATGATGTTTGTCAACTTAGCTTTATGAAAGAAGTGAAAAATAGGAGCGCTTAAGTGTCCTTTCCCCATTTGAGCCATAGTGACAGGAATCTTCTATGAGCTAATATGAGGTACAAAAGTTTATAATGCCTCATGGGGTAGTAAATGGATTTTATTCCAGAAAACATTTACAGTGTATAGAATGCTATTTAAAACAAACTTATTGTAATATTGGCATTCTTTTATTATATCACACAAAACAATGGTCGTTAATGGCTCACATAAAAAATGACTCATAAATTTAAGAATTTTTATAAGCATTTTATAAGTAGCTCTATCTGGTCTTCTAGACAAAAAAAAGAAATATGTTAAAAAATATATTTTTTTCTTACACAAATTTGTATTGCTTAAGTAGGCTAAGTAAACGGAAAATAGTAATGGTCATCTTTCTATAATTTGAATTTCATTTCTTTGAGATGCCCATAATGTCCTATATGCTTCCAAAATTTAAAAACATTATCATTAACCACTAAAAAATTGTGTTAGAAAGTAAAAACTTTGACTTAAACCAGGCATTTCCTAACAAATTTTATCAGGATTTCAGCGACAACATAATTTATTTGTCTATACTGGTAGAAAATGTAAGCTAAATTTATGATTATGAACAGAAAATGGTTTCTGTTGACATTTATTATTATTATTATTATTATTATTATTATTATTATTATTATTATTATTATTATTATTATTAAGCTGTCTAACGAATGGCTGCTTTTTTCATTCTCTATTCCTTTAAGCATTTGAAATGCCTTTCTTGTTGCAGACATTTACTATTTATGTTGTAAATTTAAAGTACTCCTGGCTTGTCGGCTCATCTGTTCCCTGCTTATCCTTCCTCCTCCTATTTCTCCCTCAGCTAGAATAAACCTATATCCAAGATTCTCTAACTTATTGAAAAACTTTCCTATTATCCTCCCCCTCTAATGGCTCCCTTACTGAGCCCTAATGAAACTGATCTGTCCAGGGTGGTGGGCGGGGTTTTCTGCCCTATTATTTTCTCCTATAGCTCTTCTTCTCCAGAAAAAAACAGCAGAACATAATGAGCAATAAACAAGAACAATTCATGCTATAAATAACCAGCAGACTGGTCTTGCATTGGTCAGTTGGGGACACATTATTTCCTTCGTGTGCACTCTACTATCCACAGCACAATAACAAATTATGCTTCAATTGTTTAGTTTGTTGGCGAGGGTTATCTATTGATCGTTGGTCCACCCTTTTAGAGGGTGAACAGGGACTTTCAAAGCACTTGAGTATAAAGCTCTGTTCGGATAAAATTAAGAGAAGAAAAAGGAAAGATGTAGTCTACTAGACAGGAGGAAATGGATTTTTTTTTTCGATTGGACATTAAGTGTGCAGTATGTTTTTTTTTTTTTTTTTTTTTTTTTTTTTTTTTTTTTTTGTAATCCTCAATAACCAACCCTCCCAAAATGTATACCATAACATTTATGGTATACATTTTTATGGCATAAAAATGTATACCATACCATAACTAAAATCAAAAGTAATTTATTTTATAACCTTTTTAAACATATTAATAAATAGTGAGGCTGTCATAATAAATCAAAACAGGTCTTTCCACAAGATAGTGTCTTACAACACGATGCTTGTTTAATGCTGATTGACAGAACACACATGTAGCTTTGAAGATGAAGAGAGAGAAATGCTGTTGAGCATCAGTGACCAGACAAACCCGTAGACGGAAGCAAGATAATATATTTAATTATCTAACTAACAATGCCCTACGTATATTCTAGCTATCTAGCTTATCCATTACAATTTAGCCATATCTGTTTGAAAGTTTTTTTGTGCTACATGGCATGTTCAAATCTCACAAAAAAGGTTTAAGGTGTTTAAGGTGACAGGTTTTTTCATTATGTCTAATTTGTTGTTAATCATTTAAATGTAAATGCTTGTTGTTGTCATTGTTAATAGAACAATAAAACATACACTTATTTATAATTATAAATATTAGGCATATACATTCACACTTTAACCCAATGTGTAAAAGAAATCTACCTCTATAATAAAATCCAGGAATACAAATTACAAAATTGGAACATGCAAACACGTAAAACTGATATAACACATTTAAAAAAACAGCAAAATTGAAGGGAAACTAGTTTCAAGAATAAGACAACAGGTGAACTCAAAATCTGAAAAAATACAACAAAAAAAGGCAAAGCAACCTCATATTATTGTACATAATATATAATATATATAAATATAATATAATATAATTATGTAAAACTTTTTTTTCCTGGTGAATGCGGACATGGGAGCACTGGTGATTTCCAAGAGTTGCATATAAAAGTACATGACAGTTATGACCTTGAGAGATTTAGTTGGTCCACATGAGAAACACCGAAAGATACAAAACAGTTTCTTTTGGTTACTAAGGTTACAGTTAGATTAAGGTGTAAGCAATAATGAGCTGCATTAATAACTATGTCAGTGGAAGGTCATAATGAAGGTAGGGCATGTGTAGTAGTACATCAGGCGTGCATGTGTATGTGTGTACTGCATACACTCAGGAACTTACAAACAGTCTGTAGTGGAAAATTTCTGCTAAGACAAAAATAATTGTGTTTTGTATATCTGTAAAATTAAGATAGATAGATAGATAGATAGATAGATAGATAGATAGGGATAACTTAATTGTCTTGCACAGTTCCCTGACCTCAACACCTTTTAGATTAACTAGACCACTGACTTCGCCCATAACGCTACACTAGAAATCAGTACTTGACATCCTTAATGCTATTTTGATGGGCAAATTTTTACAGTCACACTCTTAAATTTAACAAGCAGTCTCCTGGGGTATTAATACAGCTGTTTCCACTAATCTGTGAAAGGATGTTCAACAATCAAATAGTGTATTCAAATAGTGCCATTTACAGACCTTTATTGTAAAGACACACAGACATATATTCACAGACATTTATTGTAGTTATGGAATATAAAAACATGGTAATGGCATAGTTTAAAACCTGGCTGTTATCTGTAAATGCATCTAAACATATTTTGCAAATATTTATAGCAACTCTATTGCTATAGATGATATTGCATATTGTCATTATGCATCTTTGCTCCATCTTAAACTTTGGTATATTCCGACCATATTTACTCTGTATTGACTGTATCATACATCCATAACTATCGTTACACTTCTGTATATTCCGACCATATTTACTCTGTATTGACTGTATCATACATCCATAACTATCTATCCTTACATGTCTGTATCTTCCATCCATATTTACTCTGTATTTACTGGATCATACATCCATAACTATCTATTAGACTTATCTAAGTCAACCTCCAACAGCCAGTCCTCCGGCAAGTCAACCACTGTTGGGTCCTTGAGCAAGACCCTTAACCCCTCCTGCTCCAGGGGCGCTGTATCATAGCTGACCCTGCGCTCTGACCCCAACTTACTAAGATGGGATATGCGAAAAATGAATTTCTTTGGCTCTGTACATGTACCTTGCACAATGACAATGAATTGAATATACTTATACTTACTTACTTATCATTAGACTTTTTACAGAAAAAATCATAAAGCCGAGTGGCTATGCATACATGAGATCACATGCAGAATTTTGTGTGTGTGTGTGTGTGCATGTGTGAACTTTAAAAAGACAGCATACACAAGGTGGGTCATCCATTCTCTTAGCCTTGCAGATGATGTCTTTATCCTCCTGGCCTTACAGGCCACATCAGCTGAGGGTGTAAAGCAGGTGCAAACTGCAAGACGACAGAACGTCTTACGCAGGTGTTCCTTATCCAACAGTGGCCAACAGGGAATATTATATTTCGCTGTGTCGGTTTAAAATCTACTAGACAATAGCTCGTAGCTTACCTAATGCAAAAAAAGATAGCAATCAGCAAGTCAGCTTGTCCAGTGAGGAAACAAACTTGGCCCAAGCATACAGTGATGAAATAATGTTTATAATAAAAAAGTTTATATACAATAAAAGAAAATTACCTTTATTTTCTATTTAAAATAATCCTTAGATAAAAATGTTTTCAATTGTTTAGGGATTTTTGCCTTTGGTAATCACCGGATGAAAAAAAAAAAGATAAAAGAAATTGGGCACCAATTAATACAAATCCAATGACATATTCACCAAATGCACCAGGAGTGGTGTACTAGCTTAGCTAAAAAAAAAATCTATTTTTCTGCATGAACACAGCCAGCCAACATGAAACGGAGCCACAATGGCAGGACTTCACACACATCTTTGTCTTTGATTAAATACACTCTGTATTAGAATAAAAATTGTTATGTGTGTGTTTAAGAACAAGACAATTTTTTACGATTTGATGTTGACTAACCCTTAAACATCAGACATGAGGCATTACTTGAAATCGCTGTCTTTACGTTGGCAGTTACAAACATGGCACCATACACACATATATTTAAACACTCATATGGGTGGAAGTATTTGTGTTTTTTACTAGATTTTGGAGTGTGGCTTTAGGGATTTTATTATTCAGCCTCAATAGTATTATTGAGATCAGGCATAAATGTCTGAGGTGCAGATGATGTTATAGTGTATTCATAAAAGTGCACTAGAGAATATATCAATTCAACAGCATATAAAGACATCTGATGTCTGTACATGTATCGTCTGTCATATGCTATATGTTTGTTTCTGTCTCTTTTATAAACACCAGACAGGAGCAGTGCTCCTAGTTTCGTTGTATGCAAAGGAATATAATAACAATAAAGGCATTCATTTATTTATTCATCTTCTATACCGCTCATTCCCTAATTCGGGTCACAGGGATCTACTGGAGTCTATCCCAGACATCTCTAAAGGGGCAAAAGGCAGGAGGGGAACACCCTGGACAGGTCGCCAGTCTATCAAAGTAAAGCAATTCAATTCAATTCAATTCAATTATTTTAACAATCTATTCTATTGCAATAATTTATAATTATTACCTTTGCAATATAACATATTCTTATATTGCTGGAACCCAATCTATAAAAGAAAATAATTTAATTGTTGACATCCACATCACAAAAACTTTATACACAAAAACTTTAATCTTTATAGATTTAAAATTAATCAACTATGCAGAATTGTTTAATGAAAGCTGTCTATTTGTTTAGTTCTTTAGCAATTAGATACTCTAAGCTAATTACCCAGAAATGTTTGCGTCTGGTTTGAATTAGATGCTTAGGTTGTTTTTCAGTCCATATTGATAAACCTGCTTTTAAAAGTATTTATTATTTGCTGTGAAACAGTTTTTGTAAGTGTAAAAAGCTGCCCTGATAGGCAGTGTAGAGGAAAACATCACACAGATGTTAAAAAAATAAAATAAATGCTTTTTTGATACTGCAACAGAGAAAGAAAGAGATTGAAAAAGAGAGAAATGAGCTTTTCTAATCCCAAAATGTCCCCTGCTGCTGCTGTAGCAGATGGACAGCTTGGTACATTGTGACTTAACCATAACACCAGTATTTTAGTGATGTTATACAGGATTGTTAACAGACAAAATCTTTTTAGTTTTTCAAGAATATGAAGACTTTTATATAAAACTGAACCAAGGTGAAATGTTTTCTTTGTCGTACTGGAGACTTGACTGATAGACAAGTAAATGCTAGGAAAAATGACTAGTAGTTACAGTAGCACATCTAAATGCGTCCCTTTTCTTGTTAAGATCTGAAGTGCT
Source organism: Bagarius yarrelli (assembly GCA_005784505.1). Taxonomy (NCBI): domain Eukaryota; kingdom Metazoa; phylum Chordata; class Actinopteri; order Siluriformes; family Sisoridae; genus Bagarius; species Bagarius yarrelli. Next base: position 1,878,310 of record VCAZ01000031.1, on the reverse strand, counting down.
TTGTTCTAAACTGGAAAAGGAACAGCTCATTTGGTGTTAATTGCTAAAACTCTTGATCATTTTTATGTGAGAAGATGTTAGGAATAAATTTTTATTGGAGAAATTATTAATAAGAAGGTCTGACCTTGCCTGCAGAGTGAATTATCCATTTTGCATATTTGCTGTTTCAATCATTTAGAAATACTGTTGAAGTTGATTAGTTTTTTTTTTATAGTACTGCTATACGAACACAAGTGTAATAACGTTTACTTTACGAATACTTTAAAGAAATAAGGTGTTTTTTTCAGCATTATTTCCTTTATGTAGTAGCAGTTACTAATATATTCCTTGTGAATCTCATCTTAAACTTTAATGTAATCAGATCAAATATAAAACCAAAGCTACATTTGCTACTGTCAGGGCATCAACATTCTGGCTGGTTGGTTATAGAAAATCAAGTTATGCTTGGCCTCCATCATAACATTATAACAGGCACCTTCCAAGCAACAGCAAGGTAAAATATATAAATCCATTTTTTCTTTCTGAAAAGGTACCAGAGAAGGTGAGCGGAGAGGAGCAGCAAAAATGTCCTCTCCGCCCTCAAAGCTCTTCGCTCCATGAAAAAGTGTGTGCCTTATTAACGCTCCACTGTAAATATGTTCATCACAGGTTTATAGTATTTAAGGAGTATTTGATTTGTCTTCAGTGAGTGGTGTTTACCTGTTTAGCAACATATGAATGGGTTCAGGCTCTATGCGGTTGGATTATAGGCCGTTAACATAAGTTTAGCTTATGATGCAGTGTTAGTGAACCACAGTTATAATGTAAAGAAAACCACAACACTTTCACAAAAAACCTGCTTCGAACTCCGGGCAAAATCGATTCGCACGCACTCCGCTTCACTCACATACTCTGACAGGTACCAGCAAAAAACATCAGAAAGCAGCATAAAAAATTTAAATATCTATGTAAGTATTTGGTGCCTTTCTCCATTTCTCTGTTCAGGTTCATGTGAGTGCTGCAGCAGTCTTAGGCCCACCACAAATGCTCTTGTTGGTTAAAATGCCTGATGATTTGTCTGTATGTGTATTGATAGCTTGTGAGTTAAATAATAAGAACAATAAAAGAACAATAAAAAATCGATGTTCATGCGGGATAGAATAATTGTCTGTGTTAACTAATAAATGCAGTAACTCTAAATGCAAAGTTATACTGTTACAAAACTAGTGGTGCATTTTCTGCATGTACTTTACTGTCTTATATAGTTTCCCCTTTGAGTCTTAAACTAATCTCAAATGGATATTCAAAAAGACATAATGGATTAACTAAAGTGGCCTGACATCAAATGTAGTAAAGACTTTAGGATGAACTTAACTCTTGGCTGACATTAGTAACTAATCTGAGAAAATTTATTGCAACACATCCCTATAGCCACTCTCGATAGTGGTGGCTCATGGTTGAATTGAACCACCCACCCAAAGATTGTGGGTTCAATCCCCAGCTCCACCAACCTACCACTGAGCATCCCCTAATTGCTTAGTTGTGTAAATGAGATAAATGTAAGTCACTATGGATAATGGACATCTGCCAAATGCTCTAAATGTAACTCTCCAAACTTTAGTGTTAAGTCTTCTCAGGACCTTGTAGGTGAATAAAAGTGGAACTAATTGAATGTTTAACAAGCACACATTGGTAAAATTAGTCAGATAAACATATGCTAAATTTGTAGTTTTTGCAATACAGCAATTTGTGGATTTTACTAAAATGTCCTTGTCTACCAGGATACCTTGTCATTTGCAAAATAAATACCCAGATCGTTATGATATTATAGCAGGTAGGCTACCTGGTTAATATGTTCCCAGTTAATATGTACCCAGTTAATATGTTTTCCCTCTTCCGTTGTGGGCTTTTTTTGAGACAGCGACGGCTCAAACGTTTAAGGTTCTGAGTTGAAGATTATGTTTCAAGCCTAAGCAAGGACTTTATTCCTTTTTCTGGCTGACCCTGTGCTCTGATCCCAACTCACTAACAAGCTAGGAAATCATTTTACCATGCTGTGGCAAATAAACAAAAGCTTCTTCTTCTTTGGGTTCTTCACTGTTTGCTCTGTAAGAAAAAAATTGCAAGTTTGATAACTAGCTACAGTAAAATTGTTCCCAGGTAGTATTACAAGTGTACATGATGCCTTGAGATAGACTGGTGTCTTATCCATTGTGTGGCTCCTCTTTATGAGATTTTAGTATAGGGTAGTAGATTACAGAATGCAAAGTCTAATGAATGCTTGAAGTAATCATTCGGACAATATTTAATTGACATTTAACATTTGGATCAGATTCCGACAATTTATTATGCTATATTAGAAATTAGGTTATTTGTTTTTTTTCCTATTCTGAAAGATTTATATAAAGTGCTGCCCTCCTGGTTGGTGAGGTGACTAGGCTTTTTCAGTCATGTGGCTACCTGCTGGGGTGGCTATAAATGCACTGAACAGAAGAAGAGCGATGTTTCTACATCATACAATTTCTTTCTCAGATTGCCTTGATTCCCACTGGGATACCATGATATGAGCTATGGCTTGATGGTGTGAGGCTAACTCATTACATATTTTTCCATATGTGACGGACAACAATAGGATGGGGTGATAGGCCAATACTCGTAAAGCAGACAATTTTAGAACTAATGAAAGCACCAACAACAAATATTTTCTTGGTCTAGAAATACAGTGCCTAGTAAATGAACACCTAGCGTGGGGAGGTGGTGGCTTAGTGGTTAAGATGTTGGACAGATACCAGAAAGACCGATTCCCAACACCACCAAGCCAACACTGTGGGCCCCTAATCAAGGCCCTTAAACCCCAATTGCTCATTTATATAAAAGTGAGTTGTTTTGGAAAAGGGTGTCTGCCAAATAATGCAAATGTAAATGTAGTGTTTAAAATGCAAACAATGAAATAAAAGAAGATTTACAAGTTTTAAAAAAATGGGAAATAATTTTATTATCAAATCAACTTAAACTATCTTTAGTCTTCGGCTCGAAATAGAGTAAAGACTAATGATAACACTTTTAGACTTGAAAAAGAAATGATACAAATTGAAACATAAGTGCTCTCAGTGGATGTACACTTCAGAGCATGCCAGGTTCATTCTTTAAATGTGGGAAGAGGAGAAGGAAAATGGAGACACTTGCTACTTGGCCTTTTCATATTGTTTCAAAGGGATGGTTGTGGTAAATGCCAGAGCCTCTCAGCAGGCTTTTGAGCCTCTGGTGTTTGAAATCTAGGGCTTTGATCTGGTACAGACAAGTGCTAGATCCTGAACAATAAGGTTAGAGCACAGACTGCACTGTAGCCATTATGAACATCGGAGAGCTGGATTCTCCACTGTAAATATGCAGTGCAAATCCCCAGATCTCCCAAAATGTCAGAGAGTGTTGGCCCTGATTTCTGTATTACCTTTACAAAGCAGTTAAATAAAAGCATGATTGTTTGGTCAGCTGTTTTCTGTATCCTATTCGAGCTGTAAATGCCTCACACTAACAATGCTTCATGTGTCTAACTGCAAAATGTAATTTGGAGGCCATTGGTGGATTTCATTTAAGCCGGTATACAGCAAGGGGAAATGCTAAGGCTATACAAGTTTTATTGTAAGAGTATATCTTAAAATAATTCCTGGACTAGTCATGCGTTTTCTTATTACGGATGTGAAGGTCATTTCCAGTGTCATAAACAGGCATTTCCAAATATTATACGTCCAGATGCTCATGGACATAATTGAACTTTAAAGCACGCATGAGATACCTGATGTATGGCCTGCATATTCTTCCTCTATCCATATCCATGCCAGAGACAGTGGTCAGCATTCATCTTCACTCACTTTTCGCTTAGCACAGACTAAATTGATTTTCTTCTGGAAATTAACCGCTGATTCAATGCCATATAAATTCTCTTACAGTGCACTGCATTACCCAGGCCACCTTCAATTTTTTACGGCAAAGATATATTTTATTGGTTTGCCAATTACAGTGTATTCCGAATGACAGAATGGACCTGTTTAAAAGACTTTAGAGAAGACCATTTATAGCAAGCCACTGACATTGTTTTGAGAAAAATGGGGTGTTTTGTTTATTCCAAAAGCATTAAGGATCAAACATTTTTATTCTGTTTGGACTGCTCGGTAAATAGGATTCAGGCGCACTTTTAAAGCTCTATATTTTTGTAAAAAAGTGTTATTTAAGATTACAATTTATTCAAAGGCCACCAGGCCTCAATGATTAATCAGTGAATAAAACCTGAAATTGCAAACCTAAAGGTGTTGTTCTGTTATTAACTATAGATTAATGGAGTAGACCTACATTTGATTTACATTCGAGGCTTTATCACTTTTAGATAAATTGTAGAGATATAGATACTATAATTATAATTATAACTATACTGTAATAATATCGTGAATAATGACATATATTTTACTGCAGTATTGATGTCAAAAAATATGACGGTGTACCAAGAGACCAGACTAAGGAGACAGGTGTGTTTATTGGAAGTTAGCGAATAAGGTGAAAGAGAGCACTTAGCAGACTGTCATATGACGTCGGAAACTAGAGGTGGATGTTGGAGCCAGAGAGATGACGGACCGGACCAGGAGTAGAAGGAGCTGAAATGGAGAACACAGTAACGGAAGAAAGAAACGCTGAAGCGATGAAGGTATAGTCAGAAGTAGCAGACGCTATAAAACTGAGCTTTGGAGAAACACAGTGTAAGGCTAATATTCTTAAAGTGAAAACAAAAAACCTGATTGAATGTGGAACTTGTTTTTTAAAGGGAAGTGAGAAGGTGTAAAACTGATTGTGAATGGGTTTCAGGTGGGACTAATTGGTGCTCTGGCGATATTGTGCATAGAGTGGTGGAAGTATTCGGTGAAACTCCTGGTGTAGCAGGACAGACGGTGGAATTTAATGAATTTAAATTAGGATTATTTTTTCTGGAGAAATCTGTACACTCATCAGTGTATCACTTATACTATTTAAACCTTCAAAAAGTCAAAAAAGGATTAGCAAGTCAAAATAAAAGGCATGTAGCAGGTGTAACTGGCTACGGCAGCAAGCAACAATTTGCATGTAGCATTCATTTGTTGTGATTCAACAATGGTTTCGGAATGTTTTTTAACTTTTTGTTAAAGATTGTTTCCCTGCATTAGCACCTGCATTTGCAAGATTCTTGATACATGTTTTAATTAAAACAAAACTAAGTTGATTTAATCCACATCATCAGTATTCTTCATGGATTTCTAAGATCTATAATCTACAGCAAGTTTACAATAGTCTAAACGCTACTAAAAAAAAGGCAGTTTAGATAGGATATAATATGCAAAATCTGTGTGAGGAGAAAAGCAAACAAGAAAATATTTGAGGCCACCAAGTCAGAAGACTCAACTTTACCTGGTATTGAGAACTGCTGCACAGTACAAAAACATAGTTTTCTGATAGAAAGAAAAGGCATTCTGCCAATCTTGTGAGACATTTAAGAAGATGTAGGGGGTCTATCAGTCAGCCAGCCTTTGACACCATCAGCCTTCCTGTGTGGGTTGTGAAAGCTTTTGGTCCAAATTAGGGATATGTAGTATAAAGGAAATAATCGTATTGGTTTTTTTTTTAAATGAATATTACAATTCTGATTTTATTTGTGATTTTGGCAATTTGAAGCCAAAAAGATTTAGGATTTAATAACAACTTGACTTCTGCACCTGTTCCGAATTAAAGTCAAATTAACGTAGCCCTTCAAATATTACTGTTTTATGGTTACAAGTGATTCATAGTAACTTGTCTGGAGGCACTCCACTTAGTCCAATGTTCTAGCAACAAATAATTTAAAAACATATTTAATTAGGAAAATATTTGTTTTTCTTTTTTATGCATTTAATTTTAGCGTGCGCTTTTCATCACAAGTGCCTTTAGGCCACATATTTAGGGTTTTCGGTTTCTCTTCAATATGTTAAGCTGCTTTTCTTAAACATCAATTGCTTGTGGATAAGACAATTCCTTTTTCTGGTTATTGATTATATTGCACAAATATATAACTATAATTGTTCTGTCATTTATTAAAAATTTATGTACAAAATAAATCACACTATTATGCCTATTTTGCATCATAGTGGTTCAGAAATCCACTCACCTCCGTTGTATAAAAGGTGTTTATTTGGCGTATTTTTATTTACATAAATATATAGAATACATTTGATATATATTAGAAAATCCAGCGGTATTTGCAAACTGCTGCTATGCTACATTCTAAATGTCAGGAAATAGGAAGCAAATACTTTTCGGTATTCTGTGAACCAGATAGGAGCTCAATGCATCGATAAGTAAACTGACAGCATCCTGGGACATTCCAGCAAAAGTGTTAAGAACTCTGGAACTTTCTGATGATAGATATAATTTCACTATACGCACTTAAACTTTCATCATCAACTGGTTCTATGCCAAAGCATCTTCTATCACCTATGTATCCTATGGGGAACGTTATTGGGGAGCAGTACTCAAAATGTGGCTTTTTTTTCAAATAAAAAGTGACATTTCGAACTTGTGAAAACCTATCAAAGTGGCGCTTGGGGGACAAGTCAGATAAACCAGCATAAACCAGCATAAAATACAGGGCGCCAGGAGAAATATTAGTCCTAAGCAGTTCTTCTTATTAAAGTACCACCAGGTTTCACATAAATAAATTATTCAGGAGGCTTGCAGTTTTTCTGAAACTTTTTCCAGAAATGTGGGTCAAAGCACAAATAAACAAAAAAGTTCACATCACAACTTTTAAAGAATCCACAGAACAATTAAGATATACAGTATTCTACTGCAATAGTTGATATATCCTGCAGGAAATGTAATTCAGTTTTCCCTATCAAATTCAAAGGAATTCAAACTATGTTCCTCTTCGGGAACTCGAGCTGTGTCAAGATGCTTTGGGAATGTCCTTTCATAAGCTTTGGCTCTCCTCTGTGTCCCGAGTGAGACACTGTGCTAATACCCCTGCCACCAGGGACGCTTCAGGGCAGAAGGTCTACTATGGGGCTTCAACCACACGGCTTGGTTGAAACAGATTCGACCAGTCGGTCAGGCCCCATGGTCATCATGTGATACGAGCCTTAAAACGTAACCACATTCAACGTGATGCTTTACTCATGGCCTCTGAGAAGGGGCGATAGAGAGGGTCCCTTTTTGTCAAGTGCATTCCAATACTTCCCTGTTCTTCATTCTGGCTTCTCTCCGTCACCTCATACAATCATGAAGTGTGTGAATGCTGCACTGGCTCCTATGTGACTCCATGGCATCTGCGGGATCCACTCCGGGAAATCAAGGTCTTAGGCCTTAGGCGTATGGAGTGTCCCTGGGGTAACTGGTGCAATGTCCCTGTAATTTGGGGGGGGAGGCTCTGTGTCATTGTGTAATGCTTACCTCACAGGAACAGACATGAGTGGCAGCTATGCCCAAGGTCTGAAAAAAGAATATCATCTCTCATGGTGCCTGAAGATAGTTGCAGTGTTTCTTTGTTTAGCTAGCATTGAAACACTTTTTACCAGACCTGAATGACTGGAATGTGCTAGTACGCACAGACAATATGTCAGTGGTCACGTACATTAATTACCGGGGGTGTGTGTGGGGGGTGTGTGGGTCTGCATTTACGCTCACTTTACAAGTTAGCATGCCAGATAAATAAATATTCAACTTCATTGTGCAAGGTACATGTACAGGGCCAATGAAATGCATTTTTCGCATCTTAGTAAGTTGGGGTCAGAGCACAGGGTCAGCTATGATACAGCACCCCTGGAGCAGGAGGTGGTTGACCTGCCAGAGGTGAGGTTTGAACCAAGGTGTTTCTGGTCTTCAGATTAACAACTCAGCACCTTAACCATTTGAGCCACCCTGCCCTGCCTCCAGTGTTCTAAAGAAATAGAGACTTCACAGGGCTAGCACCTTCCACACTGAAGGTTTAAAAAGTGGCCAGAGCTGCCTTGCATTCCCCTCTGGGTGGTAAATCAGTGGGAAAACCCACTGGTGATCAGATTTCTTTGTAGCACAAAGAAGCTAAGGCCTGTATGGAAACTAGGTTTTCCAACTGTGTGAATCTCTGTACGAGCGTCTAATAGTGGCATAAGACAAGTATTAAAACTAAAAAACAGTGTTTTTTTCATATTATTTTCTGTTAAGAGGATTGTTGATATGCAGGTGCTTTCCACCTTGGCTTTGTACCTGGACATTAGGCATGTAAGACTTTCTACACCTCCTACCTAGGTATGTAAATATAATGTAATGTGTAAAGTCTGTTGAGCTCCAGGCCTTCTGTCCTAGGAGCAGGAAAATTTTAAACTTTTGTGCCCAGTCCGAACACTGTGTATGTATGTCCACAGAGCTGCCCTGTGAAAAAAAAATCAGACTAATTATTTGTCTGCTTTGTTGAGCCTTAGTAAGGGACACCAGCCACTAAGCAGAAAAGAAGCAGATGGGTGGTTGAGGCCATCTCTCTAGCTTACAAGGCCATTGCATCACAGTAGGTCCGATGCAGTGCATGCAGGACAGTGAAGTTACACTACGGCGGCGTGGGTGTCTCGTTCCCAAATCATCTTGACACAGCTTGATTTCTTATGCTTTAAAAATTGTGACCACAATCTAGTCACTCACATATGGCCATGACGGTCAGGTGTCCTCAAAATTCTGATCATAAAGTTTTGCTTTGAAACCATTGTGAGACAGACTAAATCAATTATACACTGAGAGGAGTAAATTCAGACAGTTCAGCTTATACAATTAAAGTTTTGTAGATGTTAGTAATTATAACATTTTACCTGCTAAGAATAATAAGCTTTGGTAACTCTTATGTTTGTACCAAATTGCTGATTTTACATTCTGTGCCCTAAAAATACCAACATGTAATAGACATAACATCTTTAGGCACACATAAAACAATAGCTGTCAGAGTGTGTTGTTTTGACTGGATAGTGCAACTGGAGCATTGATTTTACTGTAACTAAAGCTTGAAAGTCCTCTGCTGCCTAGCTCTTGTGACCTGTTCTTATCAGTCTATGCTGTTTTAATCAAATTAAAGTAATCCAGTTAACATACACACAGAGACACAAACACACCCCCTCACTCATACACAGGCACACATCTTAATCATGGAAATGCTAATTGTATAATTGAGTTATTGTGTTCATGATTTACCTCTTAGAGTGAGATGTAATTAGATGTAAGTGGGTGTGTCAGTTTAATACCCCCTTCAGCATTTAGGTTAAAGGATATATCAATTTTCCACTGACAAATTAAATAAGACAATCAAATGTCTATAGATGATAGTCCTAAAGTGCCTGTCTGGGATGGTTATAGGTTCAGTTCCTGGTACATGCTTATGCAACTATTAAAGCGTTACAGAAGTTACAGATAAAATGGTTTAGTCTGTAGTGAATATTAACCCTTAAAGGGATTTTACATGCCTCAAATATAAAAATACGTTTTTGCATACAGAATAATTTATCGATACCCAGGATTATAAAACTAATAACTGTATTGCCACAGTAACAAACAGAAAAGAAATACATTATCCACATACTGTATTTTAGTTGTTATTTTTTTCTAACATGGTGAAAAATAGCTGTTTTCTCCAAAAGTGTCAACAGCTTGTGGATTCATTCAGGTTTATTTGCTGGGATAAAACTGATTAGGCCTGTGCAGCTAATTGTTGAAAACTGAGACATTGAAGTTTATTAGAGAATTGAAGTTTATGATGTATCTGTTGCTCTGTTTGTGTTATAGATTGTCCATATCATTGAAGTGATTCAGTTCCAGGCATGAGAAACTGAACAGACACATTTTTGCTCGGGTGGATTAACTGTCATAAGTGTGTTAAGTGTCTGGGTAAGAAAAGAGAACTCCTGTTATTTATTGATAGAAATACTATCCAGAGTAACCCTGTATAATTAAAAAAATACTATGTAAAGACTTAATGAGTAGGTGAAAATAATAAGCCAACCAGAAATAAGTGAAATAGTGTAGAAACAATAGAACAATCACAGTTAAGCGTGTGCTAGCGCAATGTCATCATTGTCCAAATACAATAGTTCTTAATTAAAGTCTTGCACCCACCACGCTTGTTGCTAGATAGTGAAGCATTTTTTTCTACATGACTGATGAGAGATGAGCAGCAGCATAACTTCTACTTAAAGTTAAAAACTTTAATTAAACATGAAGCCTATCCAAAAGCATATTCAGCATTATTATTCAAGATTCCTCACAGCCAAATGAACATTGATTATTGTCAAAGTTAAATTCCAATAAACACCTGAGGAGTTTGGTAGAAAAGGTCTGATTGTCTACTAGGATTCAGTGACTGTTCAAGATTTTTCACAGATTTTATTCCTGTTTCTTTGGAACTGTTGGACTATTTTTCAGTCCAACTTTCCTGTTCCATCTCCATAGTCGAACCTAGTTGGTTTAGGTTAATATTAAGCTAGTTAATTTTGACTACACATTAGAATTTATGTTGATTTTTGAGTTCTTTTTTAAACATAATTTAAATATGCTATATATATATATATATATATGAATTTTGCTTTATTTTTTATGTCTTTTTTTCTTGGTTAAGGTAATATGTATTTTTGCAGCATTTCGGGAAATAGTTGTATGTTAATGACACTGTAAATAAACGTCTTTGCACTGTGCTATTACTGCTGACACAAATCTTGGGCAGAAAGCCCTAAGCTGTGTATACACTATGCAATTTCAGCAACTTTTCTGTTCCAGCTCACACTGTACAAGTAAATTGAATGCGATTTACAGCCAAAGCCCAGACTTTCAGCGCCTATCTTAGCGCTGTGAGTTGACTGCTCACACTATACAACATGAAAACCCCCAAACCTGAAAATTTTAAAATTAGAAAAATGCTTTTCTGGGTTAAAAAAAAATAAAGATTCAAGATTCAATTCAAGTTTCAAAAAACTTTATTAATCCCAGGGGGAAATTGCTTTGCACTGTTAAAAATCCTCTCATAAAAGTAAAAATGTAGAAAGAAAAGAATAAATATTATAAAGAAGAAAAACAAACAAACAAGAAGCAAGAAACAGTAACAAGAATAAATGATATAAAGATACTGTACAAAAAGGTTGTAATTACACAGTTGTGATGTGTATGAAAGGCCTTCAATTACTATTGCAAAGATTGATTTATTGTTTGATTATTGCACTTTAAAAAAAAGAAGAAAAAAAAAAGCGGCACCAGCATATAAAGACTAAGTAGGAAAAAATGATTATTGCCGATACAATGATAGCTCAAGAACTGAGAAACTAGGGTTTTATTCAATTTGTTATTGCTTCCCTTCATACATACGTGTTGCCAGTGGTTTAGTTTTGCATGCAGATGCAGTGAGTCAAAAACACATAATCGGCTTGTCAGGGCTGGCCCAATTCTTTAGGGGGTCTTAATCAGAATTTTAATCGTCTGTAATGATATGGCAAATTATAGTCAATCCTTATTTATCCGTAGATCTATAGTGTACAAAGTTGTAGATTTATAGTGTACACATCTTGGGCTGACAGCCTTAAGCCGGGTATACACTATGCGATTTTAGCATCGTTTCACACCTGACCTTTCTTCTGGGTTTCCTACTGTTATTTTGCTCTTTAACATTCAAAGTCCTGCAGTACTTAGTTGCATGCTTAATGTGGTGTACTAAAAAGCAGCTAAATAAACCAGCAAGCAATGCATGTACTGTAAACAAGTATTTCATTGGTTAGAATAATTAGCAACATGCAATACAATCAACTACAAATAGAATACTTTAAGAGAAACAGTATCTTCTGTATTTAATATTGTATTTTTGTATATTTCCTAGTGTCTATTGACATAATATGTAAAAAACTTTAATTAAAATAAATGTTGGAAAAAAAAACCCCCCAAAAAGTTACTTCTTGTAATATTAGGGGGCCACTGGTGGCCCCTGGGGGCATGATTAGCAGTTTAGTTCACTTATGCATGGGGTTGGCTCTGTGGCTTGTAAATCTGCTTTAACTGTGTGATATTCTCACAATAATTTATCAGAGCAGTCAGAAAAGAGTAAACACCTCTCTTAACCCAGAAAATTTGATGAAATTCCGATTATAACTGCCTTTACCAACATTTGCCTGTCTCAACACTTGATGTGTGTTTAGTATCAGGTGGTATGAACACAACAAGGTGGGGGATTTTGTGGAGTGTAGTTTTGCGTTGCCATGATTGTAAATCATGTTCTGCAAAACTTAAATAGTCATTGCTGAAATTGTATGAACAATTTTTTTAATTCTAAACAAAACATAAGATAAGGTTACAATTAAGTTTGGGCAAAACATAAACAAAACCATTTCTGCAATAATAATTTACAAAAGTAAATGCCAGTTATCAGTTATGTTTTCTAACCATAAGTGCATAGTATCTTATCTTCTTAACATTTATTTATACACAAATTTTGTCACAATATATTTTGGACTTTGAACACTTTATTTTACTCTCCTCACATCAGTTTAAACAACCATATTACAATTTACTCTGTGTTAAGCTAATTAATGACAAATTCCATCTAATACACGTATTTCGTCTTATCTCATTATCATGCATTTTCCCTGAATAATGTGGTTTAAGTAATGCTTTGTTTAGCACACAATGATTAATCAATACATCTGCATGTTAGCAGAGAATAAATTGTTTGTGCCCTTAAGAAGGAAAAAAAAAGCCTTCAGAGTACTGACATAATAGTTTAATCTCCTAGCGTTGTTATTTTCTCACTTACAAGTTACATAAAATGGTTCTAATTACCTATAAAGCTAGGCTCAGAGAATGCTTACGTTTATTTCTAGGCTGTTTCCAATATTTAATAATGTTTGGTCTTGGAGTTTCAAGTTCTGTTTACTCATTGGAGCTCAAACTGGGCTCACTCATTCCCTACAACCCATGGTGTGTTTAGATAAGCCTGTCCAAGGCAGAGTGCTGACCCAATTTGATTTTCTGTTCTCTGTAAGATTTTATGCCAAAATGACTTTGCCAGGGCGAATCTGTTCCTTAGTAGAATGCAGTTGGATGCTTTTAGAGGCTCATATCCTGTTTGCTGCTTTGCCTTAGCCATAATGATTCTCATGGCATTAGACTATTTAAACAAAGTGACTAAATGTGTACAGCCATTTGTTCCAATAGGAAGCTCAGTAAAAGTAAACAGGCTCTATGTATTGCTGGAGTAAACAATCTTCTGAGAGATGAGAAAGCGGCTCACTCGTGTTGCTAAATGAAGAAAAAAAGAACCCTATTTTTATACTTCGGACAAGAAAAAGCATTTTTTAAAGGATTTTTTTTTGGATATTGCATACACACATAGCTATCATTACTCACAAACTTGTGTCTTTTTCTCAGGGCAGATAACAATACAAAAGTACAATAGTACACACAGCACTAGTAAAAAAAGTACACAAACTTTAAAACCACATACAGGACCTCGAGAGTCATGTTAAAAAGCTTACAAATACAAAAGACAATAAATAGACACACACACTAGTGCAAACTGTTGTCTGTAAGCTACCTACTGTGAAATAATTCCTGCAGCATTATCAATGAATGAATAGGTGTGTAGAATCTGGCAATGGTAAAACAAACGCTTTGGTACCTTTTGTCAAGTGGCAGAAGATTGAAAGGTCCATAAGGAGGTGAATAATGCTGTTGGCATTGGATTGGTTAGGAAGAACAAATAGTAATTAAATTGTCTTAATTAATTAAATTGTTTTACAAGACGCCGCATTGTGACACTTTGGGTAGGCTCTTTTTTTATAAACTTTTGGCCTAATGAATTTGTGAAATCTGTCTAATCGAAAATCGTTATGACACAGACAGGTGACGGCATGAACCAGAAAGAAATGCTATATAAGCACACCATAATGCCATATAAGCACACCGCCGCACTGCCCCACAATAAGCTCACATTTCATGCAGGACGAACACTGAAGTTATGGCAAGTGATGCAGAATCTAGGTCCCTTCAGGGAACTGTAGATACATTTTGGGAATGAAAAACCCATGCCGCAATAGTGACAAGTTACTGTAATGCAAAGTGATGCACAGACCCAAGGCCCATGAGTTTGTTGGGGTTGTTGCAGTTTTATAGGACCTGACACTGATGATGGTATTTTGGGTACATGCCTTAGCAGGTGACTATAGCCAGGTCTTTTTGTGCCACAAAGAAATACGAGTGGGTCTCTGACCATCGTTTTATCATACATAGAGACGTGGATTAGGCAAGTCTTCCACATACACCTTCAGGGTGAAGGGCGCTATGTTCCTTCAGGAATTCCAGCTCTAAACCAACAGTAAACTGGGTCCCGCTGCTTGTATCGTGGTGGGACCTACAATAGAAGTATTGTTTCAATGATGCTAGGGGCAGTGCCCCCTCAGGGGCCACGACCACAGTTTTTAAAACTCCAGGCTTGTAAGAGAAGGTCCCTCCTGACAGGTTTATTGGAAGGACAACACACAGCAAGTGTGTATCCACACCTGCTATAAACGCACATTAGTTAGTATTAGTTAGTATTGCTGCCTGCTAGCCACTTTAGCTTTTCATTTAGACCTTTTTTTTTTTTTTATTGGCGTGACGCGACACGTGTTTATATAGCGTTGCTTCCTGCGTAATGCTTTTCTATTTAACACATGCTTCAGGTCAAAAGTTATAAAAGGGCATTCCCAAAGTGGCTTGATGCAGCTTGAGTTCTCAAGTGGAACTTATCTAAGATAAGTCACATCTTTATAGCTGTAAACCTACTTTCTCCTGTTGGTGTCTATAAAATTTTAATCAAATATGTCATCTTATGGTGACTGACAGTAACACCTTTTGACACTCTTTAAAAATGATGCTGTTTTAATATGGCTGGAGGCTTTGCACAACTATTACAGACAGCCGTTCTGAAGAATCCTAGGTGTGCCAGTTTTGTCTTGTATTCACATCCCTTATTCTTGAATGGCTGTTTAAAACAACAGTAATAGAGTTTGTATTTTTTTATTTATTTGTGTGCACCAAGTCATGCAAGACAACGGTTTTATTTAATTTTATTTCAAACAAACAAATTAATTAACAATAAATTATTTTTCATTCGCACATGTCAGAGTATTCGGCCTATGTTTTTATTGTAGGAAAGAAAATCATGCTTTGTTCTCCCAACCAAATGTTCGCTTTGACAAAATGAATGTCTTTATGCCCCCCTGCGACTCGCTAAAAAAGGAACCATTCTGGATAAATTATGTGGGGTTTTTTTCCAGATAAAAAATGACTAGTGAAAAATAGTCTGTTTGCTAGTTTTCTCAAATCTTTTTGCAGTTTTTTAGCTGATTATATACAACTGTGTAGTATTTTGGATATCTCCCTAACAGTTTCAGAAGTATTTAAAGTGTTTTTTTACCTCTAGAACTGACTTTCCCTTAAAGAACAAAGCAGGATTTTCAAGGCAGATTTTTAATCAGGACAAAATTGGAGGGTGACCACAGATTCAGCACCCACCTAGCTAAAGTTATCTGTCCCACCAGACATACTGACTGTGCCAAAGTGTGTACAAACACACATGTACAATACTGACACACATATCTATATATGGAAATTTAGAAGAAGAATCAGTTGGGGATTTATCGGGGGTTGTTTCAAAGTCACATACTTACTGACACTGCACAGCGATTTATTTTTAAATCCTTTTACAATCAGTGCTTTGCAGAAGAGTGTTACTAAACAGATAAAATGGGTCAAACACAGGGAGCAATGTTCCTTTGAGCATTCCTAGCCTAACATTTATATTGTCTACATTCTTTAAATCTACAAACTTGCAGTCAGTATATATTTTCTAGAAAAAGGAAACCACTGGTTGCAAAATCCTACAATGTATTAGGGTCTCAAAGTCCTCCTAGGATACTATTCTTACAAGTCTTTTACCTCAGACAGAGTGAATGTGAATGCGTCCAGCTTTTGTAAAATAATTCCTGAAGCTCAATACATTTTCCCACTGCACTGCTTATTTTCATAGGACATATCTGCAACATCATAAGATTCTCCCTTGAGTCCTGGGCCCTGGGTTTGCACAGATGCTTATCAGTTGGTTCCACTTGCCTGGTTATGCTGAAGGACCTACTGTGTATATATACTAGCAGGACTAATAGAAAATGTGTAGCTGGGGCCTCACAGAATATTGTAATTACCCTCTTGAGACCTCAATATGTTGGAAAGGAATCTCTTAAATGATTCTGTGTCGAATATACCCTATATACTTTAGTTACCATGTTTGATTTGTTTGGCTTTTTATAAAAAGCTGCCTTATATTGGCAAATGGAAACCTATTAGGACAAAATGTATTATCTACTCTTCCCGCACCCCCTTATTATAACTCTGCACCCCATCACTTCTCTAAGTTATTAACACATATTTCCACACCAGATACCTAAAAAAATTTCTATAGATATGATGACAACTTGTTAATGAGCACTAAAAGGAAGCCACTGACCTCCAACACTGGCTAAGTGGAAATGCAGGTTAAATGAGCTGAGGTCTGCAGTGAAGGAAGGTAGCAGACTGCTTGTAGGTAACCTTGCTAGCCCTGCAGTCCTTCTGCACCGTCTGGCTGTACATGCTGTTTATCGCTGGTGCAAAAACAAAGCCAGATTGTGTAATTATCAATTCTAATTCAGGATGCAGACATGGATGTTTCTGATGTAGTACGTCAGTGTAGCTGAAATGTCTTAAAGTCACATTCACACAAAGGTCAAACCTTCTCTGGCCTTTGATTGCTTGTCACCCTGCTTTACGCGGTGCTTTACGTGCTGCCTTAACTCAACCCTTTAAAGGACTTGTTAACGGAATACATTTTGTAATATGTATAATTCATGTAACCTGACGGTTTCTAGAACTAAAAGATGGTCATATGGTTGAGTCAGAGCAACATCAATTATTCTGCATTGTTTTCAATATTGTTGATTTCAGCTAATCATTTAAAATGTCTGTGAAGCTGAATTATTTTGAATTGTATATTTTTATATATCCATAATTATAATTATAATTATATTCTTATCTTAAAGATGAATTAAAACTTGAAATATTTTCAATCAGTCAATTATTGCACTTTAGACATTGCAAAACTTTGTACACTACTTTGTACAACTATTGTAATGTAGCCTCTTGCACTGTTTACATACATTTACACACTTAATATAGTACTGTGTAAGGGACATAAGTTGGGTGGATTTTTAGTTTTGGACTTTATGTAGCATCTCGGGCTTCAATTAACAGCGTTTCATTTTGTACTGAACCTGTTCGATCTGTTTAAAATGACGAAAAGCATGTTGACTCCTTGACCTAAACTGATTTCCAGGTAGTAAAAACTGCAACTCATTCAAGTTCTGAATAACAATTTGTACGCTTTCTTTTCTGTACTGTACTATTTATTTTAGCGGGACTCTTTTCAAAGGATTTCAACTCTGGATTTAGCTCCAGTTTGTATTTTGGAGCAGAAGTTAAATTACCTTTTATCCCTTTCTCAAGAACTCTGTTCAGGTTTTTTGCTATCTATATTCCACATACACCTATCCCTGCTGTCTGACCAAATATCCTTGCCTGACTATGCATTGTTCGTGGCTTTTAGCTTAATAAGGTGGAGTTTTACTATTCCAAAGGCTTGTAGTAACTATGTTGCAATTCAGATGTCCCATAAGCCGACTTTCAAATGATGCAGATGCAGCATGGCAATGCTGATGCCAACATAGCATGCTTAAGCAAAAGATTTAGAACCTAATTCAGACTTGAATCAGACCCAAACAAGCAATCTCAGCCACTTTCTAGGCAAATAAATGACTTGGCTTAGACAGAAGACATAGCTAAGGCTGAACTGTTAAATCAGACACCTGAAAAAAAATTGGAGGCTAATGTCCTCTGAAAAAGCACTCCTTATGGTTCAGAGGCATGATGTATGTGTGTATATGTCCATGTAAACAAACCTTAATCAGCAACCCTAAGGATCGGTAGCAATTACAATACTAGAAGAGTAAATAAAATACCCGCCAACTTCCCTGAATAGTCTCACTGAGTAGCACTTTTAACCTTTAATGCTTTAAAAGTGCTCACGCACTGTAACATGATTCACCTTTCCTTCCAACACCATTTTTTTCCACAGCTACTATAGAGTTAGATTTTCATTAAAGGGTTAACAAGTGCATCTAAAGTATTGACCTCAGATCTGTGAACTGTAATCTTTTGACCAAGTCCTAAGGATTATGACTGGCACATTACACATTATTACTGTTATTATTAGCTTTTAAAATAGTACCAAAAGTGAGATTTTGTGTCAGGGAAAACAATTCAACTCAACATTTTGACACATTTTTATATATTGTTTATCAAATAATAAATTATTTGTACTCATATAATCCTTTTTTCAACATTACTGTGTTCCCTCATTAACATGGTTGGATATATCGTAATCAAACATTTGTTACCTGTTTTCACTGTCAGCTGTTTTAAAGTATGATTTGTTTTAAACTTACCAAATGCTGCTGTTCAAAAAATCAGCTTCAACTGATTTCAGATTTAATCTCATGACTGTGACTGCCAAATCAATACGCATTCAACAAGAAGTTATGGTGGTTTAAACATCTTACTGCATACCAGTAAATACCACCGATTTTTATACTGATCTACAGGGTAGCACTTTATTTGGATGAAATAGTTTTCTTAGGACAAGAGGGACAATTATTATTATAGATAATGTCTATTAATTAGAAATCACTAAGGGATGAAACATCTTAAATTCAAAGAGTGTGCATTATTAAAAAAAAAACGTATGTACCCATGGTTCCCCAAGGAAACTTGAGCTGCATCGAGACTTTTTGGGAATGAGTTATCTACAACAATGTAAAGCCAAGTCACTGTCCAGTGTGTGTGGGACCCAATGTGTTGCATGGACCGAGGATCCTGTATTGTTTGCAAAGAGAACCAGCCTGCCGCCTTACACGTCTGGTAGGGATAGCCCCGGGGCCAGGGCCTTGGAAGCTGCCATAACTAGTATCAGTAAGGTCAGATGATCTCAAACACCTATCTGCTTATAGTCAGTTTGGTGGCCGCTTTCGTTCGCCGAAACAGGCGAATAGCTGGTCTGAACTTTCCCATGGGGCAGCACTGTGGATGTACATGTGCACACAGTGCACACACTGGGCACAGAAGTTCCAGCCTTTCCAGTTTAGTAGAAACAGGCACTGCGAAAGGAACTTTGGTACATACCTGGGCCGATGACCATAGCCAGTCAGTTTCCTCTTGCCACAAAGAAAATATGTTACATGTGTGTCTGCTCTGTGATTCAGTGACCACAGGATATAGAACACTCTCAGCGAGTGATATATCCCTTGAGTCCACTGAAGGTATTGACATGCTATCTTGTAAAGTGGGTGCGAGGTCAAATGCCCCTGGTGGTTTATGTAAACGACTATGACATGTTGTTTGTGCATACTATCACATGTTGGCCACTCAGGTCTGGTTGGAAGTGTTACAGTGCTCAAACCACTGCTACAGTCTTCAGGAGTTTGATGTGACACTAGAGATGAGTGAGGTTATATCTAAGATTCGAAGGCGTTTCTCCGAGACCTTGTTTTGTGGAGTGAATTTGTGGGTATTAGTTAGACGCAATAGCAATGAGCTTCGAGTGAAATGCGCTGGTAAACATTTTCCCACCAATATCGATGTTGAATCTAATGCCTTAGTAGATAGCTCATGGGCCACTTCAACAACAATGCCACACCCACAGACAGCCTGATAACCATACTCATTAGCACCTGTCCAACTTACACTTTGGGCAAACGCTCTTTTTTTGAGATGACCCTAGCTGCTCCATATGCTCCTCATAATCTGGGAAGCATGGTAGTGAGTCCACACCCCCCTCTTATTCTTATATTATCCACTTTCTTGAAGAATTCATAAAGCGGTATGTTACAGGCTTCCATAAGACAAGCCCTGTCTCATGCTCCTTCACTAGCTCCATCTAGGAGCCTCATTTAAAATAAATACTTTTCTTTTATTATTATTACGTTGTCCGTCCAATAATAATTCACATATTCTAATATTTCGTTAGACTGCCTTTGGCTTTGATTACAGCTTGTATTCGCCGTGGCATCATTTCAATACCCTTCTGCAATGTCACAACATTTATATCTGACCAGAGTTGCATTAATAATTTTGGATTGATTATTCTCCAGCACATCCCATCGATTCTCAATGAGGTTAGGGTCTGAACCACTCTTTCCTAATTTGAGCCCAATAAATCCTGGCATTGTAATCTTTGAATATGCTTTCTTAAGGGTACACAACTGTTTAGTCCCAATTCAGTCCCTTTGCACTGTGTCTGTGTAAATCTCTTACGTTTACTATTTACATTTACGTTCTAATGTTATTTTATGATTTGATGCCATTTAAGATTTTTTTTCCGTCCACATGTCTTTCTCAAAGGGAATGGTAACGCACTGTCTAGCCAGTTTTTAATTATCCAATGGGAGGCCATTACCTTTTTGCTTAGCATCCAGGTGCCAACTTCTTCTTGAAGGGCAGTGTAAGGAAAAAAAACATATAGTGTATCCCTAAACTACACTGCATTTGCTACATTATCTGCTCAGAGACAGTATTTACAGTCGACTATTTTGTTTCTCTCTTTAGAGCCACACCTACTGCCTATTGGCCAAAAGCTGTCAGTGGTTAACTGACCATAGAGACCGAATCATTTCACTCACTCTATTCTGATAATGCTGTGATATTATGTCCCCATTGATTACTCATGCACTGTCTCACATAGTTTGGCATAGATTTTTCCTCACACAGGGTCAAATGTGCTCAGCCGTTATTGTTTTTTATTACTTTTGGTAGTGTCAGAGAGTCAATATTCTATAAGACTTTTTTTCTTTTATTTTAAGTCTCTTAGATATTGTCTGTGCTCTATGGACTTAAGCTGACAAATTGGAGGTGAAAATCCAATACTTGATAGGTAAACAGCTAAAGGCCAAGCTTTTTTCCTTTCAGAAAATGATTTATGATGATTGATAGATAATATTGTGATGAAGCACAGTGCATGTGGAAAAGACTATAGCGATGACATGAAAATGGCATCCTTCTCAAGGAGCATAAAAGAATATATCATATATGTGCTAAACAGGGGAAGTAGTAGCATAGAGGTTAAGGTTTTGGACCGGTAATTGAAACATCCGGGTTTGATTCCCAGCACCACCAAATTGCCACTGCTGGGCCCCTGAGCAAGACCCTTAACCCCCAACTGCTCAGTTTTATAAGAGATAAATGTAATTCCCTCTTGATTAGGGTGTCTGCCAAATGCTGTAAATGTAAACATTAAGTGAACAGTTTCTAATTTTTTTCTTCAATGCAGCACAGATCAGATATAACCCATGATCGTGTAAGAAGAAAAAAAGCACAGGGATTGTGATATTTGCAGATATGTTTTAGGCCTCATTCATATGTGGAAATAAATTGGATATGAATCGAATACATACATTAGCGTAGACATCAGATTTTTAACTGTCAATGCTAGCTGATGAAAAATAAACAGTAAACACCAACGGCGACCTATATATATAACGATCGATGCTACATTTGCCCGGGCTGCAACAAGACTTATTCTCTTTTTTCTTTACTAAAGAGAGCATTGTTAAGTTGTTGCTAAGTCTGTCCAATTACGTCCGTTATGGTCAGTACGTCTACCTTGGTTTTGGTCTACGGGTCAGTTTTGAAAGAAGATAAACTAGAAGAAGATAAGCATGTCTTCAAATCAGATTTAGTCATCAAGTAATCGGTCCATAGAGACAAAGAAAGGGAAAACTTTATAGACTTGTCTTGAATGTGGAATTTTAAAGGAATAAAGGACATGCCTGGACATGCTTGCTCCAGTCTGCTTTGCTCCACACTGACCTGCTCTGATTAGCTGCAAGTGCGGACAAAGCGAACGAACAGGAGACGAGGCTGTGACTGAAGGCACCTCCACAATAGTGGGGTGCTGGCCCTGTGCTTGTCTGCCAATTAGAGTAAAAGACGAGTGTTAATGAAGGTTTGATTAAGTTTCAGCAGGTTCTGAGGAATATGCATTGTGTGACAGTGAAGTGAGAGCAAGAGAGCAAAGAATGGGTGAAGAAAAGATCGTCTGGTGTCTGTCAGATGCATGCAGCGTGAAATTAGATTGCTAGTTGCGCTTGGCCTTTTAACCTCTGAATATGCCTACTCCCAGAGAGCAGGTGGAGAAAAACAGCAAAGTGAAGCATGTGCTATGTATCAACGGTTATCTGCATGTCATTAATACCTAGGCAACCAACAGTGTCTCTGCTGCAAAGCGTGGGTACATGAGAGTATTTGTTTATTAAAGTTTCTATAGAGCAGTTTTGTAAAACTTTCCTCTCTAAGGTATACCAACATTGTTTCAAACCCCAGTGCCTACTTTGACTGTACACTCAGAAGCAGATCAAACATCCGTGCTTACATGGGGACAGATTATTTATTCATGAGCTTTTACAGGATGCACTGGAATATTAATAAGAAGGAACTTTTCTGGTGGCTAGCATGCATATGCATGTGGGTTGTGCTTGATTTTATCTTTTAAAAATGAATGGAGCGGTAAGACTAGTCAAGCAGAAAATAGACATATGGAGGAAACTGAAAAAGCTTTTGACAATTTTTTTCGTTTTTGAATTTGTTGTAAATTTGGAAAAAGGTGGGTTTTTTTTATCTCACATTTGCCTCAAATTTCTTTCTTTCTTTCTTTCTTTCTTTCTTTCTTTTTTTCTTTCTTTCATTCTTTCTTTCTTTCCTCCTTTTTTTCTCTCTTTCTTTATTTCACTTTCCATTTTCCACTTATTGGGCATTTAACCAGTTTAACCAGCAGGGCCTTTTCTGCTAGCCCTAAAAAAATTAAATTGTGCAAAATTTATAAAGAAAATAATTATTTACTTATCATTTTCATGTCCAGAAAATTGTCTATGATGGTTCAAATTAATATTTTACATTAAAAAGGTCTGGCCCAGCGCACGCATTTTGTTGAATCATGTCACATCTGATTTATAACAAGTATTAGTGACAGAATCATCAGCCAATCAAATTTTGACATTTAGTAACAGTCCACTTTATGGGTATAGCGATGTACCCAGTCCTACCACCAGCGTATGAAAATAAAACTCAATAAAAAGTTAATACCAGCCACAGTTACTGGCACTGCTACACCAGATTTTAAAAATAAAAACGTTTGCGGAAAAAAAGAATGAAACTGAAGGAAATTCCCATGCCCATATTCCAACTGGATTCATTAACAAAAGCCCAAAAAGTTTTTGTACGATATTTCAACGCTTGCAAATATGAGTGCTATAAGTGGCTAACAGCTAACACAGAGTGCAACAAGCTATTTTGTTGAAAGGGTGGCTTAGTGGTTAAGGACTGATGCCAGAAAGACCAGAGTTCGATTCCCAGCAACCCCAAGCTACCACTGTGAACCCCTAAGCAAGTCCCTTAACCCACAGTTGCTTAGTTGTAGAAAAGAGATAAATGTTAGTCGCTCTGGATAAGGAGATCTGCCAAATGCTGCTGCTGTAAATGTTTGTTGGCTGTGTTCTCTTATTTAAACGAGTAATGGGACATGGAATGATTCTGGCTTAGACGGTGTGAACAGCTTCACCAAGGCAGCTCTTAAACATTATGTATCCGAGTTAGCATAATATTTTCCTTATTTTCATGTTAGCTATAGCTAATGATAGCTATGATATGTTTGTATGTGGTTTACAGTTACTTATTGAGAGTCCTGTTTGAAACCCAACTGTTCGCAACTGCCAATGCACGGGGCAACAAAATATCATATTTTTCCGATTGTGCATGTAAAACCATATCACTTTTATAGAAATGCATGAATGTGTAAGCTCACAGATGCCTGTGCCCCTGTGATTGACAAAAAAAGAACAAGTGTATAAGTGCATAGTCTTCCAACCTTTTTTTACACTCTCCATTCAACTTATCATTGCATTGTGCTTCAACATATCACTTGCATTGTGTATATGTGTAGCAAACATAGTACAAGATTTAAAGCTTTCTTTATGCACATAACCATAAACTCGACAGCATGGAGTCCTCTTTCTGTTGCAGTATAAGAAAGATATTTTTCCATGTTCCATGTAAAGAAACTGGTTATGATTTAATTATTTATCCTTGCAAGAAATAGTCGTTTTAACATTTCAATCATTACACACAGGTTAATTTAAAGTGTTGCATTTCCTGATAAAAAAAATCCAACCAATAGGAAATAGAGATTTTACAAATATAACTATGCACTTACCTTTCATACTTAAGATTCAGCAACCGTTACTATTACTAAATGAAGAGGATGAAAAAATTAAAGAAAGATAGACTTAGCACATGCCTTTTTATGCACAGGCAGATATTCAACGGTGTCCTTTTTACTTAGGTGTCACTAATGAGTCTTTAATGTGTGTGGGGCTTTTTTTCCAATGGAGTTGATGTATCACATCTATTTAATATATAAACACTGGCACTTGGTTGTGTTTGCATTTGTCTAATAGCTTCAATCTTTTTTTTCAAACTTTACCCTATCAATGCAGACTATTTTACAGATTTTCTCACATGTTTATGTTGTATTTGTGGCATTTATTAGCATCAGTAAAGAAGATTCTGTTGATCATTCTCTCCATAATAGATACAGGAAAAGGTAATAAAAAAATAAGGGCTGTTTAATGTGTGAATCCCCCCCACACACATGCACACATTAATCTAAAGCATCTGATGCTTGCTGACCTTCACCCTCAGCTTCTCATTAGGAGAAGAAACCAGTCAAAAAGTGAAATTTTCTCCCAACAAGGACACAATGAGAATATGCCCAATGAAAGTGTTCCAATTCACCTTATTCTCCCTCCATTTTTTTTTCTTTTTGGAAACAGCCAATTATAGCAAGTGATCTGTCATGCAGGAAATAACTGTGTCTGGGTAATTACCCTGCAAAGAAAACATCTTAAAAAAATAACACCGACACAAATAACACACCCAGAATCATCAAATTTAGAGACTGAGAAGTGTCCTTCCTGCAAAATCAGTTCCGATGAAGTTTAAATGAATCATCTTGTGTTTAAGACACAAGACGTGTCTGTGTATTATATGCATATTCCATCATTTCCGTTTCTACATCCTAGGTGTTATTACCACAGGTACAAATTTTCAAAACATTTCCCTGTACTGAGAAACACATAGGAGGTGTTAAATAAACTAACAACTTCCTGCATTCGAAGTACCACCATTAGAAGTGAGATTTTCAGCACAATATAAATCTGTTTGTCTTATTATTTAATTATTTGTTACTGTAAAATGCTATTTATTTAAAGGAACTAACCTGTACAGATCTGTTGTATCTATAAAGGTCATGATTTACATTTACATAGGATAACTTTTTACATGGTATTTACAGAGTATAGCTTTCTGATTTCAATAAAATTAAGGATGAAACAATTAAAAAAAATATTTATGCTACAAATTACTGACAAGGATAACAGATTGACACAATTTTACATAAGATACAGTTGCAATATACAACGATTTATTGAGCTGAAACTAACATAGAAATGCTACTACGTGGCATTCCACCTATACCTTCAATGACAAGTAATAAAACGACTTCCTTTTACCCTATTACAACATTGTTCCTGTTACTTTTTTTAATATTTGATATTATAATAAAGTTAACTGATGCAGTTTTCATCTGAGAAGGCTCTCTCAGAAAAAGACCTGCAAAAGTTTTTTCCTCTGGTGTGTATGAGGTGAGGTGGGACACATAACTAATGATGTTCGGTTAGTGACTTTGAGCTGGGAAACAACCACATGGCTGACGATGATTGGCTTAGTCAGAGTAAATTTTTATTGTTTGCAAACCAGAGGCAAAGAGTAGCTTGATTTTTTAGCACATGAGCATGGACACTGTCACACACACATACCGATAATGGCTCCACCCGAAATCGCATACTTCTTCTATGTAATACACTTAAATAAGTACTTTCTAAGTATGGTTATAGGTAGTATGAATGAAATTCGAGCCTTGTACAGGATTTGGATCCAACGAGTTCAAAGGTAGCTTCCACAAACTGGTAGTATAATCTCGTTTTTTCCTCATTGTGTTGAAAGGCAAGACAGCTTATGTAACATGCAACATATGACCAGGAAGAAAGAGTCTCTATACTGGCAAATAATTGTAAACTACTTAAGCATCATTTAACCTTTTTAATACTAAAGCCATTTAAGTTAACATATTTATACATTAGGTACTTTCCCTGGTAATTATTTACTTTTATAATAAGGTAACATGCCTCAAACTGTTCATAATACATTTAGAAATACAAGAATACAAGAAATACATTTAGAAATACAAGAATACTCAGAGCACACACAAACAGACTGAAAAACAGCTTCTTTCCTGTGGCTGTTTCTGCACTGAACAGCTGATTATACAGTGTAAATTACTTCTACACTGCCACTTTCTGTATTTTGCACTACTTTATCATTATGCATCTTTGCACTATCCATAACTATCTATTGTTACACCTCTATATCCTATCCATATTCACTCTGTATTTACTGTTTAATACATCCATAATTATCTATCATACACTTCTGTATATTACGTCCATATTTACTCTGTATTGACTGTATCATACATCTATAACTATCGTTACACTTCTGTATATTCCATCCATATTTACTCTGTATTTACTGTATCATACAAACACTTATATGCATATCCATATGTATATACTCATTATGTCATTCTTTGCCTGCTATAATCGTATCATACTTATAGATACCATATATATATATATATATATATATGGTTGCTGATGGTTAAGGTATTGGCCTGCCAATCCGAAGATTGTGGGTTCAATTCCCAGCTTCACTAAGCCACCACTGCTGGGCAAGGCCCTTAACTCCCAATTGCTCAGTTGTATAAATGAGATAAATGTAAGTCGATCTGGATAAGAGCGTCTGCCAAATGCTATAAATGTAAATATATACCATATATACACAGACTACTGCACCTTCTGTACATTATTTACCCACCTCTGTAATTATCAGCCTCATTTCATATTTATTACACTGCTATTTATTGTAAATAGGCGACTTGCTAATTGCTTTTTATTGGCTCTGTACATGTACCTTGCACAATGAGCTGAATCTAATCTAATCCAATCTAATCCAATCTAATCTAATACTTGAAGCAAAAAAATGACTAAACATGTGACACAAGCAACAGCAGCCACTGGTGACTAGATATTGGTGTGTTTTTTTTTATGCAAATACACAGTGAGTTTGTACCAATAAAAATGAAGAGGGTAGAGTGTATCTGTGACAACTCCTCCATCCAGAATGTTAATAATGATAATTTTAGCAGCAAGTAATGATGCTGACCAAAATATATTGGGATGCTGTTTGTGCCATCCACTGATAACTGTCATTACCATGGCAACTAGTAAAAGACTAATGCATAGTATAGCAATTGTTTGTAAATACAAGTGCTGTATGTATTTTGGAATTAAGGATGTTTACATCTTTAATCAAGAGATTGTAATCCAGTGCTATTTCTCGCCAATTTGTTAGGAACAACTAGGGTTAAAACCTTATTTCTCAGGGATCAGCATTGACCGGTAGCACCCTGACTGTACTACTACCTTTCCATTCACTATATCTGACACTGCATGCAGAAGAAGGATGGACACAATCACATAATCACAGACTAACCCTAACCCTATTGGCAACTGCTAACTTCATACGTGATTGATAACATGACAGGACTAGCCTTACGTTAGCATTACATCACGTTGTAGACCACGCAAACTAAATAGAAAACAGTTTACTGCAGACATAAACATAGGGGAAAATGGTGGTGCACTGGTCAGTGTGTTCGACAGATACCAGAAAGACTGGGGTTCGATTACCAGCACCACCAAACCACCACTGTGGGCCCTTGAGCAAGGTCTTAACCCCCAATTGCTCAGTTGTATAAAAGAGATAAATGTAAGTTGCTCTGGATAAGGACGTCCGTGTTTCTCTGCTTTGTGATACATTTTTCCCTTTTTCCTTTATCTGTTCTTGTTTTTATCTTGTTTCTGTTCAGTGCTTTCTACTTAGAAAATATTCTAAGAGAGTATCATTGTCGTCACGCTGGACTTTGTACCAGAGCTATAGACAGTATGAGGACAAGATGGTGTCAGTGTGTGCCTGTTCTTTTCTCATGCATTGAACATCCGTCATCGGCTTATTTAGCGAGTTGAAGATAAATTGTGATAAGATCTAAAACATGGTGTTCTGCTTTGACAAATAGCACAATCAATTCATTTTTTGCTGTTTTCTTACTTGAAAAAAAAATTACAGAAGGGAAAAATAGTTAATTAAAGATTAATATACAGTATTAACCATCTGCTAGCACAAATAATTTATTTTATTTTTTTTATTTCACTGCCTGAAATGGCCAAATGGACAACCTGTTTTGAGGTTCCCACCCACATTTTATGTTCCCTTTACAGCCGAAGGGATCATCTGTAGCAAAGAAGAGACTGCTTTGATTTATCTCAGCTTCATCAACTGCACAGCATTTTTCCTGTCTGTTCAGCCATGATTCATGTGAATGTGATGCTGCAGCAGAGTAGTAAATTGCAAACACACAAACAATAGAGACTTTGAAATAACAAGAACAGTCTGTGCAGTCTGCTGGGAACAGGTAGTGTGCATGTGGGTCAGCATTTTGCATTATCAGCAGTTCTCGCAATCTACCTTCAGGTATGCACTCTCTCTCTCTCTTTCTCTCTCTCTCTCGCTTCCTGATCTTTATCATCAGCTGCCATTGTATAACTTGGCTTTTGTAGAGCTTAAATCAGAAACGTACAGCCTTGTATTGCGATTTTTGGCCACATTTTATAGATTCCTTTAATGAAAAAATCTGTTAAATTCTGCACTGTGATTTCTCCTACAACGACCAGCAAACCAAAAACCAATAGGAGCACAGAACCTAATGTACAAACCTGTACCATAAGCTACTGCAGAACAGGACGAAAGAAAGTGTTTGTATGACCTGTCATCGCTGCTGCTTGTTTGCTGCTAGCTACCATTTAGCGAGAGAACGTGGGTTACTGAACGTGTCTGGTATAGAAGAAGTAAATCTCTTCGTGTGTGTGTCCATTTTTGATGTGTTTTGACTGTTGTTCATTTGGACATTATGACAGCTGAGATCTTACAGTCTTACAGGGGGATCATGTTTGTATAGTTTACAAACAAACAATTGCAAAAGACTATTAAACTATCGCACAGTATAACCCAAGCTACAATCTACAAGCTACAAATCGGCACGGGACACCTCTGACAAATGCGGAAGCACATATTGTTGTCATATTAAAGGCCATAAACAGTTAAAGATTACATAAATTCCAAATTTCTGGAATTTAGCTCCTGAATTTATCCTTAAATTCCGCTTTCTTAGGGTGAAACCTGATGCAATTTTTCTGGTGCGGTGTGTTCTTCTCTGATATACTATACTTTTGTGGTAAAGATTGTTTATTTGTGTTACCATAGTCTTACTTGTCTAAATTTTGGTTGACCTTTTAATTTAATTAACCAGGCCTTGTTAAATAAATAATATTTGAAAAACAATTAAATCTGCATAAATTAACATTAAAAATATTCAGGAGTATTTCAAATAGCATAGTTCTTTTCATATGCTAGTTAGTTTGCAGCTATTTAAGTCTCTCAACATCAGAAATCGCTGCCATTTCCAATTGAGACGGATATAAAATCAGAATGTGTGTGTGTGGATTTGGCCTTCTCAACTACTTAAAGTCTAGAAACTGTTTTGTGTTTGTGAGAGGAGCTGAATAATAATTAAAGTTAAGCTTAAAGCTCTTTACCTGTGTATGCATGATTTTTTATATTTTTTTTGCTTTTACGCGATTGGCTGTTTGGACAGTTGCATTTTAAGGCTGGATGAACATGGCTAGTTAGAGTATATGAGCTTTGTGTGTGTGTGTGTGGGGGGGGATCACTGGCTTTGTGTTTGCGTTGAGTCTGTAATCCTGGTATGTATTAAAAAGTCATTTATAGCGTGTAAGCAATATTTGCACCCTGTAGTACCAAAAAAAGCGCTGAAAGCTGCATTTTTTTACAGGCAAGATAACAAGTCTTATAATTTTCCCACTGCATAAAATGGGTTATTTCTTCTCCTTTTTTGTTTCCACCCTCCCTTATTTTTTCACCCACTTTTTTTTTTGTCTCTTTGTCCTCTTTCTTTCTTTCTTTCTTTTTTTTTGCCCATACGGACAAAATGTTCTGTAAATTACTGCAATTTTGGCTATAATAAACGCTTTAAATGAATACAAACACAATAAGTTTACTTTATCTAATTTGCATATAGCTTCTACTTGGGAAAAGATTTTGGCAGCTGTACAAGATACAAAATAAAATAATAATATCAAAAAAACATTTAGAGGTATTCGGAATTGAGAATCATAGTCAGCAATTTTGTTAGGAGACGGGAGAGAGATGAAAGTGGCTTTGATAAATTAATTCCCCAAGATAGCCGCATCTTTACAGCTGGAGAGCGGGATATCACCGAGTTAGAGACTCTGAGTTAGAGTTTCTTGGCTAATTTGGCCACATCATTTACATTTTACTCATTAGAAATATGCGATTGTGTGTGTGTGTGTGTTCTGAGGGGATCATTATCGAAGCAGCCTCACAGCTGTCTTGTGAAAGATTTTACTCCTTATCTCTTTCATTTTTTATTTGCCATTATATTACAAGGATCTGAAGTAACTGTTAGACTAATTCTGAATGTTCGCGTGGGGTATCATTTTATTCTCCTTATAAAGGCACTTTATTGTCTAACATTATTTTAAATGTTAAAATATTTAAGTTCTTCATTTTATTATATTGTATTTTTACTTTATTTTGACGTTTTTTTTGCTGCTCCTATATATAACATGCAAATGCCTGTCATTGTAGACTCACAGGCCCCACAGGTCTTCAGCATACAGAGGGGAAATGAGCAACTTTTCAATAATTAAATGTGTTTCATAATAAAAACAACCTATATATTTTTTCCATTTTCTTATTAATACACACAGAGTTTCCTCTTACACGTTTGCCTCCCAGTTAACTACATATCCTGGTCATGTTTTCTGTGTTAAAATACCCTTGCATGTCACATTATTTACATTTGGTTGGTGACTTATGTTTTAAAATACACCAATGTATAATTTTGGATAGCCAGAGCGAGTGAGAAAGAGAGAGCGAGAGAGACAGACAGACAGAGAGAAGGAAAGAGAGAGAGACAGACGGAGAGAGAGAGAGAGACTGCTGGTGAATTTGTTAGTTATTTTGTTTTTAATAATAATAATAATAATAATAGCTACTAATAGTCGAATAATATATTTAAAACAATGAAATATGCAGAAATTAAAATAAACAATATTAAGAAGTATGACAAATGGCATAGTTCTTTTTATTAGCTAGCTAGTTTTCCGCTAATTGATCCTCTCATCATAAAAAAATCAGCTCAGAAAGATCTGAACCAATGGAGCATTATAACATTAGAATGTGTGTGTCACTGCGACTGTGAGTGCACATTAAAGCTTTTTAACCTCTAAGCAATGATCTGACACAGAGTCAACACAGCATTTAATATTATTATTATACATTTGTTTGGCAAATGCTGACATGAACATTTTATTATTAACATATTATTGGTGTTGTGCCATTACAGTTTAGGCATTGTTACAGCAATGTTCTCTGTAGATGAGTGAAACAAAGTATAAATCATGATGTTTTTTGACAAGTAGCATTATTACAGCTAAATTATTATTGGACCCTTGTGAATTTGTGTATTGGGGAACAATATTAGTTCACGCTTGACAAAAGTTTAAAAACAGAGACAACCTTAAGACAACCTTACTTTTTTTTAATTTATGCAATAATGCGTCCTTTTATACACTTCTTCGATGGACCAGTGTCATTATCATTATCATTATCATTATCTTCGTTAATTCAATTTCTGCAAAAGTAATCTAGGTAATCTATTGTTCATGCCCCCTTTAAGATATTGACTGTATATGACAAGCTTGTGTGTAATTCCTGGGGGCTAATATTTGCCATCAGCAGTTGTAGGTGAATGGATTAAATACAAGGGTGCAGGTCATTTTAATAGAGCTCTTTGTTAATAAAGGCTAAGACAGGGGCATCTGGGAACTGAAAGAAGTCTGGTAGTGATGAATAGATAGATTGGAAGAAAAGGAAGATGCGGTGAATGTTAACATCCACCCTGGGACTTGTCATCTGGCTCAGTCTTTGGAAGGCAGAGATTGAGCTTCTAGAGTAAATAACGAATAACATCTAGACTACATGAATAACATCAGAAAAGGCACGACAAAAAACATTTACCACCAGGCTACACTTGAAATAAAACCTGAATTGCAGGGTACGTTTGCTCATTATTACTCATGACACTGACATTACCCAGACCAAATTTGACAGTCATTAAAATCAACCACATGCTCTTTTGAAAGACAGGACTTGAGTTGTGGTAAATGCCTCAGAATGATATCCAGTAATTTTCTGGATTCAAATGAGATTCCGTCAGCAGATCCAGCGTCATCTCCTATTAATCACATTCTAAGTTTCAATCTCGCTGTTACAGCTGTGGAGCATTACTAAATTATTTTTATTCAGTGTGCCACCTCAATATCATTCTGCTTTTTTTCTTATTTTTGACTTTGTAGTTGATGAACATAAATTTGAAATAGCTTTTCTTATTGTCTGTGCAGAAAAATTGTATGATTTTAATGCAAAATTCATGAGAACTTCATATGAATGCTAATAGGTTCACTTGACAGAGCCCATATAATTCTTCAATTATTTATGTATTATTCAATAAGAAAGCTGTTGTTTAATTATTGAGTAATATTTAAGCCTCAATCCAGAAATTTCCTGCAGAGTTCTGGAGATTTACTCGAAAACATCTTTTCTTTTCATATGAGATAATTTCGCTTTAAAATACAAGCATAGGAAAACGGGTAGTGTTTTTACTTAGGTCTGAATTAAACAGGACATATAAATATACAATAAAAGAAAGAATTTCAGGATATGAGAGGGATCAACGGTCGTCTATGAATTCAGTAATCCATTAAAAATGTTATATTTTTTATAGATGCAGCAGAAGCAACTTTCTGTCTTCCTCCTCTCAGTTTATGGAAACTAAAAAACAAATTCGGGTCACGACAAACAATTTAGATAATGAAACTAGCTAAAAATGTGTTATGGAAATTGAGCCTTTCAGTAATCCAGGTGCTGCTGTCTGGAAGCCTTACTTAGTCTTGGATGTTGTACTAAGCAGAACTACTACAATGTAAGATATAAATTGTGGGTAGAAGACGTGCATGTCCTGTTATGGCACATAATATAGTGCAGAATAATTTCGTTTGTCTATGTCGGTTTAATCCTTCCCTGCTATTCTGCCCCTGTGCGTATAACTGTATTGCTGGGCACACAAAAAAAAACCATCAGCAGTTTTCAGACCGCTGATAGAGTTGTATAAGTACAGAAGTCTGTTTAGCAAGTGCCAATAATGTAGATGTGATTTACTTTCTCTGCCTTCTTCCTCACCTTTCTTAACCCTGACTTCTGTCATCCGTCTACAGTAGAACAATACGCCTCTTTCTTGTACAACCCAAACTCTGGAAAAGTTGGAAAGTTTTACAAATTTGAATAAAATGAAAAAACTAAAAGACTTTCAATGTACATGAGTCAATATGTTTTATTCACAACAGTACATAACAGCATAAATGTTTAAACTGAGAAACTTTCCAGTTTTAAATTTGATATGTATGTGAAAAAGATATCTGTGAAAAGAACAATGTTCCTCAACGTCAATTGGCAAAAGATTTTCAAATCTCATCATCTATAGTACATAACATCATCAAAAGATTCAGAGAAACTGGAGAAATCTTTTTGCGTAATGGACAAGGCCAGAGACATTTTGTTGGATGCTCAGACGACGCTACATCACTCATTGGCATGATTCTGTGATTGACATTACTAAATAGACCCAGAAATACTTTCAGAACCCACTGTCAATAAACACAATCCGCTGTGCCATCTGTAGATGCCAACTAAAGCTTTATCATGCAAAAAGGAAGCTAAATTTGAACATGATCCAGAAGCTCCATCGTGTCCCTTGGGCCAAAACTTATTTAAAATGGACAGATTTGAAGTGAAAAAGTGTTTTATAGTCAGTCGAGTCCAAATTTGTCATTCTTGTTGGGAATCACGGACGCCATGTCCTCCAGGCTCAAGAGCTTCCAGCGTATTATCAGCATTCAGTTCAAAAGCAAGCATCTCTGATAGTATAGGGGTGCCTAAGCGTGTGAGGTATGCGCAGCTTGCATGTTTTAAAGGGCACTATAAATGCTGAAATGTATATAAAGAGCGATATGCTTCCCGACGACATCTATTTCAGGGAACGCTTTTTGTATTTCTGCAGGACAATACAAAACCACATACTGCAGCTATTACAACATTATGGCTTCATAATAGAAGTGTTCAGGTGCTGAATTAGCCTTTCTGCAGTCCAGATCTTTGGCCCATTATTTAACTAAAAAAATACAAAATACAAAACTCTTCAGCAGCTGGAAATATGGGACCAAATTCCAACACCAAAACTCCAGAAACTCATAACCTTGATGCTCAGATATCTTTAAACTGTTTTGAAAAGAAGAGTAGATGCTAGATTATTGTAAATATGGCCCGTCTTAACCATTTTGCGACCTGTAGCAGGTTTTCTGGAATTCGGGTTGTAGTGACAAATCAGGAAAACCTGATTCCGTTTTGACCAACGACCTGGAGGGAAAATGCCCTTGAGGGGAAAGAGATAAAATTTAATTTACAGGTGTGTTTGTGGGAAGATCAATATATGGATACTGAAAAAAAGAGACAGACAAATTCAATTTGGCAAAATTTTGCACAAACTGCACGGTGATAGATGCGCAGAACAAATTCCAGTTGTTTTTAGCCGACATACAGTACATAGCAAAAAATGTGAATGCAAATTAACTTATCTTTGCTGGAATAAATGCAAGGGATAAGGAAGACATCCAGATAGAAAGGTTGATTCACGACTCCGTGAGAACAAACGCAGTGCACCGGAGCCGCTAAGCCAGCCGCTCACCAATGGCCTGGCATCATGGGAAATTTAAACTTGACAAACAGATGAGATGTCACCGTGCTGAAAACGCTATTTTTCATTTTACCAGCCACCCCTCTCCACAGGGGAAAGAGATCTTTATGGAGAGGAGGGGAACAATAACAGCGCTTAGAGAAGCGAAAGACAATGGAACGCAGCGAGAAAGAATGGCTGCCAAAGTATTATGCTGCCTTTGTTATAGAATGCCACACGTCTCCCTGTAGAAAGGCTGAGAAGTCATTCCAGCTCGCTATCAGCCAGCGAGCTGGGCTTACTCCGCTTAAATGACGTATGACACATGTCCATGAGTGTATCAATGGTTGTGCATGTGTTATGTTTGCAAGGACAACTGCGATAACACACAATGTTCATGGTGACCCGTGGCAACGGGTCACCGGATTCTAATTCAACCTGCCCTGGGGTCATGGCACTGTCACTGACATGACATCTTTTAGGCTGGCTAAAGCAACCACCTTGCACTTGTTTAATAAAATGCCGCTTATACCCTGATTTGTGAGCCTTGCTGCATATTGATTTTTCTCTTTTATTTATATATACATATATGTAAGCTCTAATGGTAAAATTTCCTAGCCGAAGTAGGTGGAGTAAATATTGAAGACGTGGTGCATGGAGGCCAATGAATAGCTTAGTGGAGAAGCAAAGCCCAAATCCTCAATATAATGATATGGAAGAAGGTGAAGCAGACACATTCTTCTTTAAGTACATTTAACATTATTTTTCGTACTACTAAGATTGGGAGTTAGTGTGCCAATCATATTTACATGCTACCTTTTAAAGGGTAATGCGAGAAAGTGTAAAATTATATTACCGCTGTCACTTAAATGACATTATTGCATGCAAGTGGTGAGAAGAAAGAGAAATATAGATAGATAGATAGATAGATAGATAGATGGATGGATGGATGGATGGA
The DNA here is from genome assembly GCA_005784505.1 of Bagarius yarrelli. NCBI lineage: Eukaryota > Metazoa > Chordata > Actinopteri > Siluriformes > Sisoridae > Bagarius > Bagarius yarrelli. The sequence continues at coordinate 1,842,083 of VCAZ01000031.1, read as the reverse complement.
TGGATGGATGCAGGGGGTGTGCATACTGTTACTTGACCTAATGTTCTATGATGACAATCCTGCACTCACATCATGTGTTTCACACCCATGTTTGCACACATGCTTTTTATTCATTAAAGCAGTGTAAGTTCTTGTGGCATGTGGTATTTATGTTACACAATGATGAATAGTTAGATATTTATTATTATTTTTAAATGCCCCCTCTACTACATTACTACTAGAAGTTCACCAGCTCTTTAACCAGGTGGAAACACTTATGTTACTCCCTTGTTGTCCCTGTTTCTTCATCTGAAGATGAAAGTAGCTTCAGCAGTCTTTAGAGTCTAAAAACATGGCTCCAAAGCACAGTAATGACACAGTCTCACCTAAACAATGTTGTTATGTGTCACAGTAACAAACTGGATAGTATCGATTGTTGAAAATTTTATAGCTGGCAGGGAGAATCGCAGAAACACTTCTGGTCATTTTAAGTATATTGACTTAAATTAATCTTTGTGTAGATAGGTTGTTGTTTCTGAGCCAGCTTTAAAAATAATAATTTTGCATAATTATTGTTGAATAGGGTATACATTTACTAGTATAGATTACTGTGTGAAATGTTTATGCAATGCAAAGTACACTGAACACAATTTGCAATAACATCCATATACATAAATTGCATATTAAGACAATTGAGAAGAGCTAAAGAACATTAATTGAACAGAATTCATATTCTAATTACTGTTGCAATTTTAATAGTTTTTAGAAAAATTATTTTCTTTGATTTATTTTACATGACAATTCATATAAATGGTGGCAAGAAAAATAATTATTCTTTTCTGTAACTTATTCTTGTTTTATGGGGAAGTGGTAGCACAGTGGTTAATTTGTTGGGCTATTAACTTGAGGACTGGGGTTCGATTCCCAGCTCCACCAAGCCACCACTGCTAGGCCCCTGAGCAAGGCCCCCAACCCCCAATTGCTCAGTAGTATAACAAGGAATATTGTATGTTGCTCTGGATAAGGACATCTGGCAAATGTAAATGTTTTTTAAGTAATTGTATAAAACCCTGCCATTCACAAACAACATGTTTTCAAAGTTTATAGCCATCATGATGGTCGGCTGGAAACATGTAGAGCACCTGTGGTGGGTAGATAGAGAGCTGGATGGATGAACTAAATCCAATCTTGAACTTGGTTTTTCCTGTTGGAAATGTGGGCCCAAGCAACACATTAATCTGCCCACAGACAATATCCATCTGTTGCCCAGGCAGAGCCTTAAGGTGTTGGCACTACTGGGTGTGTATGTGTGGCTATTGGGAATGCTGAAATCTTGCCCTAATTGTCCAAAGTATCTATATAGACGCTATTTTAGTCAGGTGATGCTAGTTTTCCGATACAATAGGAACAAATCTCTAATTTGAATAGTTGATGTCCTCGTTCTGTCTGGAGTACACTTGCAATTTCCACTTGCTTTGGTCTATTTCACACATTTTTTACTCTCTCTCTCTCTCTTACTCTCTCTCTCTCTATTTCTCTCCCGCTACACTACATTACACTCCCTACAGGACATTACACTTCATACACTTGAGAACTCAGTAGTACAGGGTATGGAATTGGTGATAACTACCAAAACACTTTTATGCATCTAACATTTTTCTAATTCTTTTAATTATTCCTAATTGTGTACAGATCATTTTGACATGACATATTGTGGTGTATTGTGGAATTTTACCAGCATGGTGGTGACAACAAAATGGCAGGTTCTCAAAATTAAAACAGTGCACTACATCTCTATTAGAGTTCATCCTTTGTGTGTCTTTTTCTTTAACAAACATGTTCCTGACATGTTTTTTTCCACATTAGTATTACTGTCTTTTCTTTACCTTTTGTTTTGTATTCCTAATTTTGTGTGCTTGTGAAACATTGACTCCCCAGAAACATAAGTTACTGCAGAGATATCCTCAATGTCACCTACACTTAGACAGTCTATTTAACTCTCTGTCACCTTTTCACACACGTACACACATGCCTGCATACTTCCCTACATTCTCCTGAGAAAAAGTACAGCATCTTCCCTAAAGCACATCCTGGAAAAAAAAGCCTAGATTCTACCATTTTATTTCATCCATCTTTTAAAATATGCAGTGTTTGAAATTGCGCCTGAGCTGGTGGCATTAATAATGCATCTGCCTTAAAACTGGCATGAAGTTTTTTTTTTTTGTTGTTTTTTTTTTTTTTTAAACTCAAAATTCATGCGTCCTTGGTGACAGTGTTTTTATTTATATATTTATTTATTTTACCTGTGAGCCACAGTCATAGGCAAGCAGTCTTCCTAGCCGCATGTTTTATGCATACCACCCACTCAACTCTAATACTTTCTAACCTTAGGAATTTGGGCATCAAACAGTCAATGCTGTAATGGATAAAGAAGTTCAGCTGGAGCAGTAGATGACATTGGGTGTGAAAGTTCCAAGCAGAGTCCGAAAAAAAAATCCACATTACCTGGGATGAATAGATCAGTGAAGGCTGTATGCTGTTCACTATCGTCCTAGCAGGATTTTGCTAAGATTTTTTTTATCACATTAAAAGGTATTGCTACCTGTCCGTGACTCAAAGCGTCTGTTTTCAGAAATATGTCTGCTCGAAAACTTGTTTTGGACTGAAGAATTTAAATGTCAAAAGGTGGACCATGCCTCTGTCATTCATGTTTCTTGCAGATTAATTAACGAATGCTTATCATAGCTGCATGCTATGTTTCGGCGGAGTGACAACACCCCAGTGTTGTAAAATTAATTATTTCACTAATGTGCGTGAGAAACGGCTGAACTCTAACCAAATAGCTCATTAATCTTCTGATGGCCTCTCCTGGGCTGGGTGAAGTGGTGCTGAATTTCAATACATCCTTTTGCCTCACCTTTGCTGCTATACTTGCTACTCCAGCGATTGGTATGCACACAACATCTCTATAGATTTTGCCCACGTACTTAGCTCTAATATTTGGAGCACTTCATGACTTGCACTTTTATAGCAGCTGTAGAAAAAGCACATATGAGGTGAACCAGAATCGCTTATAGCTCTATAGAACAGTAATGCATACTCTGGGCAAAAAAAAGCACTGGTCAGCAACTTTGTAAGTTCAATCAGCATTTGTGTACAGTGTGACCCAGTGATAAGAGGTAACTGAATGAATTCATTTCCTGTTTTCATTTAAATGCACCCCTTAAACTCCTAGGTCAAAAGTTGCATTCATTACTATACATTTTCATTGCTTCACTGTAGTTACTCACTGAAACACAGTATTATTACATTAATGATAATATACATAAAAGAATAAATATTCTACAGCTGATAGAAAAATAGACTTATATTATTAATAACAACAATAATGATAATGATTTAATTAAAGTTTTACAGTTGATATACTGTATGTGACTCTGCTCTAGAGTCAAGGTTCTAACCAGTCTCCACTTTGTCTATTTACTTTGTAAAAATAAGTGAGAGTCTATTTATTTGTCTATTTAAATTACTGGATTTATAAAAAGTGTTACTCTTATTTGTGTATTCTTTAATTGTTCCTTTTAATAAAGGGCAATGGGGTTTCATTTCATATTTATACTCTAGCCAGGGGTTACAGATAAATACAAAATATTTCCTAAACAGATTATGTAAATAATACAAACAAGGTGTTTCATGAATTTTTAGAAAATGCGTTATATTACCCCCTGAGGATATGCTTTGATTACACTATATGGCCAATATTGTGTGGAAACCTGAGTATCAGTTTTTGTTGAACTCTTATTCCAGACTTACTTCCCCTCTGCCCTTTTAACAACCTCTGCTATTCAGGAAAAGACTTTCCACTCGATTTTGTGCACGGATGTAAAGGATTTGTGTTTATTTAGTCACGAGAGGATTAGTGAGGTCACGCATTGACGCTAGGTGAGGAGGTCTGTAGTTCAGTATAGAGTGTTCCAATTCATCCCAAAGGTGTTCAGTGGGGTTGAGGTCAGGGCTTTGTGTAGTACAGTCAAGTTCTTTTATTCTGACTTGGAATAAAACCACATTCTTAAGGTTAAGCTACCTAGCCACAAAAGTATAGTTTTTTAATTATAAATAAAATAAATATTTAACTTCATTGTGCAAGGTACATGTACAGAGTCAATGAAATACATTTTTCGTATATCCCATCTTAGTAAGTTGGGGGTCAGAGCGCAGGGTCAGCTATGATGCAGCGCCCCTGGAGCAGGAAGGGTTAAGGGTCTTGCTCAAGGACCCAACAGTGGTTAGCTTGCTGGCGGTGAGGCTTGAACCCAGGTCTTTCTGGTCTTCAAATCAGCAACTTAGCACCTTAACCATTTGAGCCACCACCCCTATACAATTTTATATTGCCATGTGTAAAACTGATTGTTTGTATACAGTATATGTGATTAACAATTGTATAAATATATCTTAAGATGATGACTAGCCCTAATTCAGGGTCACGGGGATCTCTGAAAGGGCAAAATTCAGAAGGGGTACACCCTGTACAGGGTAAACCAACGCAAGCACTGCCCTCCACTATATATATCGACTTACTAATAAGTTGTTGTCTTTAAAATGTTACAACTTTAGTTGATTTATATCATTAAACTAGGCTGCTGAATATAGCTCATACATAAATATTTACATTGTCATTGAGCTGCTCAATACTGCTAAGCTAGCTCACAAAACAAAGTGTAACAACTCACAAAAACTGTTGAAAAGAGCAGCACAAATACAAATCATTATATAAAAAGTATTTTTTATATTTTTGATTTAAATGTCTAGTGCTAGGTGTTTGAGAACAAGGTGAGTCTTCAATCGTCTTCTGAATACAGCCGGTCACTCAGCAGTTCTGACCTTGATGGGAAGTTCATTCCACCATCTTGACATACCTTGCATTTCAGAAGGTGGTGAGTCCAGTCAAGCGTTGATCGTGGATCTTAGAGAGCAATGTGAGGAGTAATGAGTGCTTGGAGGTGCTGCCCTGTTTTTGGCTTTGTAGGCAAGCATCAGGGTTTTGAATCTGATGCAAGCAAATGCTGGAAGCGGGTTGAGGGAGCACAGTGGTGGGATATAAACATTTTAAGAGGTTGAAAACAACTTGTGCAGCATTTATTGTTTATTTTAAATTGTACAGCTCAGGCTGGTAAAGGTGAAAAAATTAGATAGAAATCAAAACATAATATATAATATTTCTCTGCTAAGAACACTTAATAAAGGAAATGCAAACTCACATAAGGGACATCTGGTATTTTGAGTAGTTTTAAAAGAGGCTTTTAATTAGAGCATTTTTTAAAATCTTGGAACGTATATCAATTGGGAAATATCGTAGGCTACAGAAGGTTTTTTTTTTCTCTAGCACAGGTTTGTCTTAAAATCAGCTTATTACTATTCTGGAATCTATCTAAAGAGGAACCATTTTAAATGATGATAGCAGAGGAACGAGTGCCTTTCCGTAATTACGATATATTAGACTTCTGTTTCTTTGAGCCAAATTGGACAAAACTGCAGAAATGTTCTCCACTCACTGTCCCTAATTGCCTCTAAGGGTTTACATTTGCCTATGGAGAAAATGATAGTGTTTTTCTATTTAAATTTTTTGAATAGGATTTTTCACTGTGCTGTGAATTTCTGTTATATTAATTGATTTTGAAGAACAAGTGTCTTGGCTACATTTATTTAATAAATAAGAACTAATTCTAGTAGAGAAGCTTTTTTTACTCCTAGTAGAAGTATATCTTTGTTGTTTGTAAAATAGTTTGATAGGCAGTTATTTTGTTAACTTTTTATGTATCATAAATAATTTCTCTGTATTTAAACAATAAACCCATCCATACTTTTTTTTTTTTTGTTTGTTTTGTGCAGACAGGGTGGGTTTACCAATGATACCGCTGTGTACATAGAGCCATTATTCTTGATATCAGCTTGAGGGAGAAGCAATATTAAATCCAGCACCACTGGCTGACGTAACAACACAAAGGAATTAGTTTTTTTTTTGTTTTTTTGTTTTTTTTTTAAATACACTCCAATGAAATAATAAATCCTTCTTTAAGACTCGGTTTCTTTAAAGAATTGCACACAGTAGTAACAAAAATACTCGCATTACTTTATTAATTTAACTGTAAATAGCAAATGAATACATTCTAAATTGGGAGGTTATGTGAGAAGAACATTTGTAACACATATCTAAATACAAGCAACTTTACGTGAAATAATAAATATATATCTTAATATTTGCAAAAAAACACATTCATGGTTTAAATAAGGGCCGATGGAAAGGAAGCTTAAATAAAAACATAGAAATATAAAAAAAAATATTAGCTTTAAAAGCAGTAAATTAATCAAATTTAAATTCAAATACTCAATAAATAAATAATGCATAAGTAAAGTATAATATAAAGAACATGTTGGCTTAGTTGTTGGCCTATTTGCCTTATACGATTTGATATCTAGTCTGTGTGTGTAGAATTTAATGTTCTTTCATTCTTTCAGGAGTTTCCTTTGGGTACTTCATTTTCCTCCCCAGTTCAAAGACAGGTGTTAAATGGCCTGTAGAGTATGAATGGGTTTGTAAATGTGTGTGATTCTGCTTTGCAATGGGTTGGCAGTTCCTCTAGAATAGACTATAGAATACCCCCATACAATAGCAAGGGTAGCCAGCAAATGTCTAAATGGATTGCTAAAGTAATGGAACTTTGTGTGAAACTGAATTTAAATACTAAATTCAATGCCCAGAAGAGGAATTACTTCTCTGATAAAACTTCAGATATAACATATACGCTCACCTGTTTTCATGTTTTTTTACAAGTATAAATTATTTGGAGCTCATTAGTCAGCTTATTCCTTATAGGCCAACTGTGTGTAAAGCTGTGGAAGGCTGTAGTCTCAACCTCAGATGTCATGCCCACAGACCGCAGACCAAACATCTAATGCATATGGCTTACTTATCTGTGACACTTCAAGAGTTTCAAAGTCGTCCTCTGATTAGACAGGATTTCAATGCGATGCGGGTGTTGCGGTCTGTTAGGAAACAACCCAAATCTGTTGTGGGTGCTGAGGAGCGGAGTTTGATGTTGCGAGTTGTTTCCATGGTGGATTTTTCACATTTTATATTTGCTAATTAAAAGCAAGGGGTGCTGGCATGGCTATGTGTGCTGTTTTTTTTTTGCTTTTCCAGAGAATCCCCGCTTATAACTGTTGGTCTAGGATCAGTCTTTTCCACTGTGATTTAAAATAATAGGCATGGCTTTTGTTAGATTAGTAGCTGTGGAAAACATATTTTCATGGTATGTGCACACACGGTTTATTGATGTAGGTTTTAGTTAAAAGGTTTATTTTACTGAAAATTAAAAACTAATTAATACATAGCAATACATACATACAAATTCATTGGTTTAAAAAATACTTTGACACCCATATCTTATAGCACATACCTTAGGCTTACCCCGGAGTTGGTTCATCCTCCACCTAGGGTATCCCTTTTTTCCCCAGTCATAAGCATGATAGCCGCATCGTTTCAGCATAACAGCATCTCCCAAATCTTAATTGCCATGTGTAAAACTGGACTAAATTATTTGCCCTGTCTGTCTGTCTGTCTACTTGCTGGGATCAGAGGGCTGAATAAAGAGCTGCTCTTAACCACTCATGCTTCCGGTCAACCTACTGTAGATTTATTGGAGGTAATGGTTTAGTGATAGAGTGACAAACACACAGTGTTTATTACCAGGACTCAGGGGAGAAAAGACAAACTTTAGCCTGACTATCCGAGTTATTTTATGTATCGTTTTTTGTAAACTACCACATTTGTGTTGGGTTAAAGTTGGGTTAAATAAATCTGATCTGAAGTAAAAATAAGTGAGAGTAAACAAGACATAAAGAATGTTCCTTTGTGTTACATTAAAAGCCATACTGATGAACTGCTGGCATAGTACAGTGTATTGCCAGCTTCCATAGCTTTAGCTGTCCATCTGCTGAGCTGCACACAACGTCTTCTGCCGAACTACTATTTTTACATGCGAGAGGATGCCGTGTCACATTGCTGACATTGAAAACAAAGAGACGGTAAAGGACAAGTTGAAGTAGGACAAACGACAGAAAGGGTAATGAAAGAACATGTGCAGCACTTTAACATTAAATGACATCTCTATTTCCCATTCTTGAATACCCAAGGACCAAAAACTTTTTGTATACCTCCAACTATTTCCTATTTCACCACTTTCATTTATATAAGAAGGTTTAAGGAAAGCTTTTGGGAGGGTTTGCATCGTTTGGGTGAATTTCATCAAAAGCAAACCACCATTCAAGACCAGAATTGTTTAAAAGGTTTACATTTATTTTAAAAATGTCTAACAAATTTACTGTAGTAAGCAGTTTGGAATAAAATGGTTTGGTAATGAAGGACCACTAAGTAAATATCTAAGCCCTGTGTTTGGTTTTGTGCTCTCCTTGTCCTTGGTCAAGGTTAATCTGTCAATTTCATGTATATTTGCATCCATTCTTATCTGTACCATGCCACTCAAACATCTGTCTGTGCACAAATCCATCTCTCTCACTTAATCAGTTTTATAGATTAGAAATGATTCTCAGACCCCTTCCTCACATGCTTTTATGTAACTTTTTTTTAATCATATTTTTTTTATCCCTAAGCTTTAAGTAAAGAGTCGCTCTTGCATGCACACAGAGACAATTTAAGTTAATATTTTTGCCTGCATTGATATGTGAAAAAGGGGTAAAGAACTGCCCTCTACGTAGGCTGCAGATTTTAACAGCTTTGCTTAAATAACTAAAAATGATTTTAAGCTGCAGTAATGTTAGTACGATGCAATTTCAGTCTTATTTTGAGTTGTCTATATTAAACAATAAATTTGTTCTGTTGATGGGGTCAATTAAACATTTTGTACTGTATTTACACAGACTGAACGTGACAAAAATCCTATTCATGTAAGGTGTTTTACTTGTAACAACTACATTGTTTACACTAATACTAATTTTGCAGTAAAATGGTTGGAAGAATTTTCCTTTTTAAAAAGCTGAATCAAAAGATACAGTAAAATATTTAGCAGTTTGCTCTAACTTGGTCATAAGTCTAGTAGAGTAGAGGTGTTTTGCATCCGTGTGCCGGACAAACAACATGTACCACCTGGATTTTGATAGTAACATATACCATTGAAGAAACTCTCTATGTTGTGTTATCCTGACTTAGATCACACTTTGCAACTGCTCAAGAGCTACATCCTTACCATATACTATTGTATCTATTGTCAACTGCTATGCAATCCTAAAAAAAAATCCAATGCCACAACAAAAAAAAAAATGCAATGGCCTGGTAAGAATACCAATAAACTTATCAGTTCACAAAACAGACCATAAAAGCTTACCAAAACTCACGGCGGCAGCGAAACACATACAGACATAGCCTCTGTTCCCCAGGCTTCAGCCTCCGCCTCAACAGGACATCTTCTCCCCCAGTTATGACTTGCCTTCAGCAAGCGAAGATTCCCGAGTCCACTAAATGATCTGATAAGTGATCAGTGACATGCTGTCTGTACACATCAGCACATATTGGCTGCTCATGTCTAGTAATAGATCTCTGGGTACAACCTCCACAACTTCTCATGTACTGGAAAGCATGGAGTCCACACTCCCCTTATTCTTATATTTTCCACCTTTTCTGAGGCAGATAACTAATGCTGTCTGGGGGAAAGAATCTGAGCGAGGTCTACATGGCTAGCGTCCAGAGAGTGAGATAAGGCAAGGCCCAATCTCATGCTCCTTTGGTAGCTCCATCTAGGGGCCTTATTCTTATTATTTATTCTTATTATTTATAATTTATTATTTTATTTTTATTATTTTAAAGGGCAGAGCTAACACATTAGAATTAACTCACAATGCTGCCTTCCCAAACAGACAACAAACAGCAAATTCATATCCGATTTTATTCTTTTAAAGAGAATAAAAGCCTAAATTATGTAATGCGCTATGGACTGTGAAAAAAATATTGTTTTCAATCAATGTTGTACAGTCGGGTTTTTCCTAAAAGAGACCAAACAAATAAAAAAACAAAGTATAATATGAATCAAATTTAAATGCCTAAAATAACTGCTTAAACAGACAAGTCCCTCTACTATTAATGTGCATCTGAAGTATAATATGTATCCTTTTCATAGACTTTCTTAAATGATTTTTGTATATTTATTATAAACCCACCTTACTATAGCAATAGTAAATACATAGTTGATAAGAATACCTCTTATTACATTAGACAGACCATGAAATTATTTTCTAATTATTTTTTTTCTTTATATGTTGGAAATGGGTTTTTAGCATTTTGGCAATTACCCTTTAATTGTGTTCACACTTTAAATTCACTTAACTGACATTAGTTAACAAGTCTTATTATGCAACAAATTAAGACAACAAACTAAAGCAACACAATATTTTTTTTTAAATAATAAAATAAATAAAATACACATTATCTAATTAATGGGTAAACTGATTTACATTTCCCATTAATTTATTTAAGCTTTTTGCTATTTGAGTTTGCATGTTTTTTTCCGTGCTTGCGTGGGTTTACTCCGGTTGCCTCCCACAGTCCAAAAACAGGGTGAATGGCCCTGTGATTGACTGGCGACCTGTCCAGGGTGCACCCCTCCTGCCTTTCGCCCTTTCAGAGACGGCTGGACTTCAGCAGATCCCTGTGACCCCGAATTAAGAAATAAGCAGGTATAGAAGATGAATGAATGAATAAACAACCATTGGTTATTATAAATTACCTGGCATAGAGTTTATTAGTGTCTATGGTATTTAAAGTGTGTGAATGTAATCAAAGTACTTAATAATGACTTTGTAGTTTATATGTGACTTCCATGTACTGTACAGTAGCTGCATGCTTTCATTTAGACATAGCAGTAAAATAACATTTTGTTGGCTTTAATACTCTCTTTCTCTCTTTTTCACTCCAAATCCAGCACTCTTTAGGTAACTACTGCAAGTTCAAGGACAGTCAAAACCCAGGCCAAGTAGCTCTCATTTTGTGTAGAGTAGATAACTGGCCCTCGTCCAGAGAGAGAATTATGCTGAAATTTATTGTAATAATTAAATGAAATTGAATACATAAAAATGACTCCAGATTAGAAACGAGTAGTTTTTCCCCCCACTAATTAGAAATCCTTAAAAAATGTGGCTTTACTGACTGACTTTAAAACATGCATGCTATGTTGTGTATTGCTATGAAATGCAGTCTTTTACATTGAAGCATGTTGCTTTTTTGCATCCACTCTGTATATTTATCAAGTTTTCCGATTCTCTGCGCTAATATGGTACTCTATAAAATTGCAATCTTGATCTCACCATGTGTTATGTTTGCAGTGAAAGTATAATTATCACATGGCAGAATGATTCATACATTACGATTAGTTAGTTATTAGCAGGACAGCCACATTTTCTGGCAATTTGATGTTATACTGATAAAATCAGTATAAAATCAGAATTTTGTACAGAAGAAATTGTCACATGCTAACGTGGGAAGACTAATAGCTTAAGCCATAGTTTAACAATACAAAACAAATATAAATATAAAATACAAATATAAATATAAATACAAATATAAATATAATTCTGCTTTATTAGGTTTTATGTTAGATGAAATGTGTTAAAAGTTGTTTCTTGATGTCCTGAAAAAAAAACGTATCTTAGATTCAGGCTTTTGTGTCAATCCTTTATACAGCATGCTTCTCTGATGTGTGTAATGAATCCTGTTCTCAAACATGACTGAAGACAAAAGTAAGGACAGAGTAAAACACCCAACGTTTGATTTAGTTTGATGCACACAGTTGAAAGGTGTTTCACTGGCCACTGATTAATTCCAGTCAGACATAGTGATCATTCAGGCCCTTTCTGTTTAAATACCAATACAGGATTCTAAAGATGATCATAGTACTGATTTCATATTGATATAACTGACTTTAGAGCAACAAACACATAAAAAATCAATACACTGGCACAGATATAGTTGTACGGTTGTATTATTGTTTATGTTAAGTATATTCCTAATGCTAAACAGAAATCTACAATACTATAACATGCATTTATAGTTGCATACATTTACATAAAACTTAAGTAAGTCACACTTACTGTTACAGAAACGCCCGGCTCTGCCGCCATGCACCGTTCACAATCCCCTAAATACTAATCACGTGCACCTGGTTCCCATTCCCTAATCACACACACATTCCCTATTTAGTCTCCTCACTTGCCCTAGCTCAGCGTCTGGTCTACGTTTTAGTGGAAGAAGGACTCACTCATGCGGTTTCTCATCTCCTGGTTTCCAACAGCTCCAAGTTGTTCCAGACTTCACGTCCACTAAGTCTCCAAGACTGATTCTCCATGCTTCTAGTGTTCTTCGCGCTCCTGTTGTTCTTCATGCTCCTGGTGTTCTTTGTGCTCCTGGTGTTCTTTATGCTCCTGGTATTCTCTGTGCTCCTGCTAATCTTGTCTGTTTCATTTCCTAGTCTGACTGTTTGATTGACTTCTGTGAAAATAAACCAGTCTGTTTGGTTCCAACTCCCGTTGTCTTGAGTCTACTTTCTATTACACATACAGTAAAGAGAAATAACCTATTTTAGCAATTTACAGTTTTTTTTTCTAGTTGATTTGAAAAAATCTTTATCTATTTTGAAAAAAAAAAATACATTTAAGATTTTACAAGCACAATCTCAGACTAATAAGAAAGTGAAGAGGAAAATCTAGCAGTTACTAAAAAGTGTTGGTCAACCTGATTTCAACATCGAAGCATTTCAACAAATCAGATTTTTGTTGAAACAATATACTGTGTTCAGATAAAACAAATCAAGAACTCTTTGGTATTGATTCAGATTGTCACGTATGAAGAAAAAATTCGGGTTATGGGATTGGTTCTCAGTAGACGATACTCTAGCATTGCATGGTCTTGTGTACCAGAACATATTAGGTAAGAGTTGAATCTTATATGCCAACCAACTCAATCTGGAAATAAGATGGATGTTGCAACAAGACAAGAACCCAATTTTAACAGCCTACATAACCCAAGAGGGCCTTGGAAGATCTCGCTAATCTTCAATCCCACTGAACATTTATAAAGGATTTGAAAATTTCAGGTCCATCAAAGGAATCTTCCTAGAATTATGGAGTTAAATATAATTTGTCAAAAGCAAGTAAAATTGCTAAAAAGCAGCATTATTACAGTTTCTATCTCAAAATGTATTTGCCAACAACAGCTTTGCAACAAAACACCATTGTTGGTAATCTGTAATGTTATAATTTATTAGATTACAGGGTGAAAAATTAAAGAAGTTCAGAATTTTAAATACTTGGGGTCAACCTCATTCCCTATTACACTGCTGTTTATTGTAAATAAGCCACTTATGCTCTTCTGGTTAGATGCTAACTGCATTTCGTTGGCTCTGTACATGTACCTTGCACAATGACAATAAAGTTGAATCTAATCTAATCTAATCTAGTCTAATCTTACAGTCCAGATCAATGGAGAGAGTGGAAGCAGGCAGGTTGGAATGGGTGGAGAAATGTGTCAGAAGTAATGTGTGACAGAATAATATCAGCAAGAATCAAAGGGAATTTGTACAAAACAGTGGCGAGAGCAGCTATGTTGTATGGTTTAAAGACAGTGGCACTGTAGAAGAGACAGGAGACAAAGTTGGAGGTAGCAGAGCTAAAGATCTTGAAATTCTCTTTAGGAATGACGAGGTTGGACAGGATTAGGAATGAGCACATTAAAATGGACAGCTCATGTTTTTTGATGTTTTGGGGACAAAATCAGAGAATCAGACATTTGCAGAGGAGGGATATTGGAACTATTGGTAAGAGGATGTTGGGCATGGAGCTTCCAAGCAGGAGAAAAAGAGGAAGGCCAAAGATGAGTTTTATCGATGTGATAAATAAGGACATGAATTAAATGGGTAAATAGGTGAAGGCAGATGATTTGTGGCGACCCCAGAAGGGAACAACTGAAAGGAAAAGAACAAGCGGACTTAGGACATATGGTTTTTTTTTTTTTTGTTATAATTGCAAATTTTTTGTTAAAACAAAGTAAAAGAACATTTGTGTGTAAATTGGTAGATATTTGCAGTTAAAATATAATATAATTAAGAAAAACAGTTGTCCAAACACTTCTCTGCATTGACCATAGGGAGTAATTTTCTTCTAGAATGATATATATCCGAACATAGATGTACTGCATTATGTGCTTTAAAATGTTTAGCTAAAGCACTTATTCCAGAAGCAACCCTTTATGTAAAGAAACCTATTTTCTTACTTTATTTCAGACTAAAGAAGCAAATTATGTTTATTTAGAAGCTAAAATGGCAGGTGCAATTACAGCTAAGCTTTTGCTGACCACTTTTGAATCCTGGTGTTAGATCCTCAAGCAAGATGTTTAAATCCTAAATTATTGCACGCCATCACTTTAGTCTTTTTTAGCTGCTTTTGCTGTGAGCGGCACCTGAATTGATTTCCTTTCGTCAATTAATTATAAAAAAGATGAATACGTTGTTCAGTTACTAAATATTTGTTCAGCTATAAATTAAAAAACTGACATTCGCACTTCTCCACAGGTCTAGGATCAAAATTTGTATCTAAAGTCTATTAGAGTTACATTTTGGTCTTAAATGGTAAACAATACTTAAAAGTCTAAATTTTACCTTTTGTAACCTAACCTTTTAAAATGATGCCTATATTACTGTTAGTAAAATTAAATGCAATTATTATTTGGCATTAAAGATGTCCTGAAACTTGTGCAGGGGGATATTAATGAGTGGTCAAATATGAGTAAATCATACTAAATATATTCACGTTTACTCAACTCTACCTGTAGTTCGGTGCAATAGACTGTGACTAAGTGCACTACAACCCCTGCTCTCCTTTAAATCAAACACATTTTAGCATCCTTATTGTAAATCTATACAAATCTGTTTAAAGTTAATAATTCATCGATATAAAATGAAAGGGCAACATGGTGGCTTAGTGGTTAGCATGGTTGCTTAACAGCAAGAAGGCCTGGGTTTGATTCCTGGGCAGGGGCCTTTCTATGTGGAGTTTGCTCCGGGTACTCTGGTTTCCTCCTACAGTCCAAAAACATGTTTGATTCTAAATTGCCCATAGGAGTGTGTGTGTGTGTGTGGTTCTGTGATGGACTGGTGACCTGTCCAGGGGGGTACCCCTCCTGTCTTTCACCCTTTCAGAGATAGCTGGGATAGACTCCAGCAGATTCCTGTGACCCTAAATTAGGGAAAAACTGGGTATAGAAGATAATTAATAATTAAATGAATAAATTAACGATATAAAATGTAATTGTACTATACATTGTTGGTAAGACAGAGTAGGGAACTGCTCATTGCTCCTGGTGCCTGTTTTTAAAACATGGAATGTCTAAGAAAGACTGAAGGGTGTAAACTCGAGAACATGATTGCTCATCTTCATAATCTCTAAATGTTATTTATGTTTGATACCTGATTGACTCTTATTCATTATTGATAAAATTCAGCTTCCTTGATAAGAGCACAGTTTCTGAGGACCATCCAAGGTACACTTTTACACGTTAGCTCCACAACTTTGAAAGAATTGGACGGTTCATTCCTGACTCCTGATTTTTCCTTTTCTACTTAGGTTTGATATGGGTTTCTCCAGTTCGCTCCACTTTTGGCATCTCTTGGAATAGGGTGGCTTAGTGGTCAAGTGTTAGACTGCTGACAGCACGGACGACCTGCCACTGCTGGGCTCCTAAGCATTGCCCTAAATCCTTAAGTGCTAATTTAGATTAGAAAATTGAAATAAATGTAAGTCGTGTTAAATAAGGTCTGCCAAATGCAAGAAAACTTCTGTAAATTTAATTTAAATCTCTAAATTGTGTGCTTAATTGTGCCCTAGGTACCCCAAAACCCTGTGTAAGATAACTGGTACAGTAAATAGGGTCAGTTGTATTACGATACAACAATAATGACTATGTGAATGTCAGAGTGGTGTCCCATTCCATCAGACAATATATAACTAGACTTTAGAATGAAAAATAAAAGCAACTTGAGACACAAATGCTGTACAATAAACACCATGTCCACATGCAATACACCAACTAATACCTACAAACCTGAAATCACAGTCACAGTGTTTGGTGAAGGAGAGATCTTCTCAGATTATTCATGGTGGATGACTTGTTAAGTAGAATGACCAGTGTTAGGAAAACCTTTGATAGTTGTACCACTTACCTGAGAAGAGTTTTCAGAAACAAATAGTTCCCTGCATGTTTTTGGTCTATAGAGATTTTCTTGGCTCACTTCTTAGCTCAGGGCATTATTCCTTCAACAATTTCTCTGTTAGCAGGATATTCATCAGATCCACCACAATTCTAAGCAGAATAAAATGCTTACTGATAATGAATGCATTAATAATTTGCTGTAATGATGCGGTGGCTTTAACCAGAAATGCTCTCTATTGTCTAAACAGCATCTTTTGCACGGGTGTTTGTGCTTGTCTATGAATAATATCAAGGTTAGTAATGAAAAGGCAGCCAAAAGCAGATTCGGTAAATGACCACATCCTTTAATTAAAGACAGCAAGAATTGTAATTATTTTAATAAACGCATTGTTGGAATATTATGGATTATGGAAATGTGTGAAAAATTAACACACCGAATTGTGTATAGAGAAATTAAATACTTCATCTATTCAAGTTCCATACATTTGTGATTGATTTCCTCATTGCTTTGTTTGATCTTGTCTGAAAACGGTGCTATGTTTTTTGGTGAAATGGTAGCAGTCTCCAACAGAGGGCACTGTGGCTACATTTTTATCTCAAGGGAGTGCGTACGCCATGCATGCAGCCAACCAGGCAATAGGGAGGGCTGTGATTAGCCAATGAATGGCTCTGCAGGGGCTTTTTGCCACAGCACATTTTTACAAAGTGTCTCTCTTTGGCTCCTACTTTGATGCATGGAGTGTGTGTGTGTGTGTGTGTGTGTGTGTGTGTGTGTGCATGTAAGACTATGTCATTATCTCCGGACTGAACTGTGCTGCTATATGCATGCATGCGATGAGGTTTCAGTCAGATTCAATTGATGGCACTTCACTTATTTAGATATAAGCTGCATAAAATATGAAAGCATTCTTTCTCTGTATACTACTTTTTTCCCCCTATAGAACCGTTTTTTCCAGTATACGTTAAGCTTTCAAGACATATACAGTACTCTGAGGGCTACGGGGTAAAAGAATTTCTATTTTATCAGCTTTATCTCTTCAGATTGCATGTTCAGGGAGAAGAGATGGAGCTAAGATCAGAGGTAAAGGGAAGGAGCTTAAGGTAAGGGTTTTCAAAAATAAAAGAGAAGCAGAGCTGTAACGGAAGAATCATATCGCACAGATTCTGCTAACTATGAGTTTGTGCATACTTTCTATAACACCACATACACACGTGAAAAAAAAAAAAAATACAGCAGAAGTCCTCTGCTGACAGATGTGGACCCAGCAACATATTATAGTGGACTATACTTTAAAATACTTTAGACTTATAGTTTAATCATTATATAATTAAAAAAAGTTTTACTTAAGACTCATAGTTTAACCATTATATAATTAAAAAACATCTGCAGCAAATTGAAATACATATATAATGTCAGAAAGCATCTTAGAGAGAGACTCGCTACAATCGGACGTGCCCATTTCTTTTATTTCCCTGCTTTAATATGTCATTAATCAAAATCTGTCTACTACAATCTCACTATGAAACATAACCAATGCAAATCGATTGAACTTAGTAATATCTATAAACTTATCGTCAATAGTTAACAATTAAACTGTTACTGTCCTCACTGTTAACTTATTTCAGTTGTTTATACATACTTTTGAATAGAAAAGAATGCAGTTGTATAAAATTAGACCACACCTGTGCTGAAAAGTGAAAATGATGTACATGTGCACCATAACAAAAGCCTCTTTGACATAGAAATGTCAACCAAATTACTTCAGCATTTCTCTCTTCAAAAATATGATGATGTGAGTCAGTCGGGCATGCAAGCTAGCTTAACTGATTTCATTCTAGAGCTTGTAGGCTAGACACCAAATTAAAAATCATCACCCGTGAGTCATATATTTATGACAGGTATTGTCACGACTGATCACACTGAAGGAATCTGGTTAGTCATGGAAGATGAAGCAGAAGATAAAGTTTAATGTAAGCATTAAGGAAACTTTTAAGACGTAATCCTCAATCTTGATTATCTGTAGACATAAGACGTTTGCCTGTTCCTGCAATTTATTCCAGTAATCTTGGTCATTTCTCACTTTCTCAGTTATTTATTTTTACATTATTATCTTTTTTTTTGCACTATAAATTTGGATTAAGGCTGAGCCTTGGCACATTCAGTAATTTGCACAACTCCAAGTACTACTCATACATTGTCAAAGGACAAATTATAAGCATTTTGAGTTGATTTTAAATACATAACACTTGGAATCTCAAGTGTTTTTGAGTTGTAAATGATCCAAAACGCAAATGTTTGGTCAAGCTAACTCGATTTGATTTAGTGAAAGACAACATTAGGGTTTACAGTGTAGCTATACACTGGCAGGGTGGCTCAAATGGTTAAGGTGCTGAGTTGTTAATCTGAAGACCAGAAACACCTTGGTTCAAGCCCCACCTTAACACCTCCTGCTCCAGGGGCGCTGTATCATAGCTGACCCTGTGCTCTGACCCCAACTTACTAAGATGGGATATGTGAAAAATGCATTTCATTGGCTCTGTACATGTACCTTGCACAATGAATTGAATATACTTATACTATATGGCCAATTTTATGGGCATCACACCAATGGATCCATATGTTGTTCTTCCCAAATCTGATGCCACAAATTTGAAAGCATCCATTTTTATAGAATATCTATGTATGCTGTAAAGAAAGACATGGTTTGCCAAGACTGGAGTGACCTCAAGGTTTCTACCTAGAGCCTTGGCCTCAAATCCACTAAACAACTTTAAAATTAACTGAAACAACTACTGCACCCAAGACCTCCACCTCTATGAATATTTTTACTTTCCTCAATAAACTCCGAACTTGGATCCAACTAATTGACTATCAAAGGAACTGCTTCCTGTGTCTCACATACCATTTTCTTAATAATACATCCATTACCTCCAGCTTCATGGTTAGTAAAATGCTAGCTTAACCGTTGGACTACTGCAAGACTACCGATAGTGAACCTGTGAGTTTAAATTCCAGTACCGCTTACAGTTACCCTCAACTGCTCAGAGATAAATGCAAGCTGCTCTGGATGAGAGTGACTGTTAAATGGTGTAAATATTTACAAAGCCTTTTACATTTTAAAATTTGATTAAGTGTTTTGTCGACTAATTAAATAATTAGACATTTCATGCTGAGTGTGTGCCTTGAAATGCATACAGGGAATACTGGAACAAGGGCAAAGGAAACTGAATGTACTTAGAGGTAACAAAAATATTGCAAGAAAACACAAACAGTATTTCAATGGAACACAACATTATTGCTATTTTTCTTCCTGGATAAGAAAAATACTGCGGTTTCAGAATAAGAACTAGGCCACAGTCAAAGAGACAGTTTATAAAAAAAAGTTAAAAACAGTCATTTTTATACTAAGATGTACATTCAACAAACACACAATATACTATAGATAATACTCAAGGCTAAAATAAGAAAAAAATAAATAAACTATGACAAAAACATTATTGACTATAGGAGTAAACAAAATAGTCCCACACTGTATATCCAATTCCACACTAGAAAACCTGGAAATATTTGCAGGGTAATATAAAATGTTGGCAAAGAAACACAAATTTTTTGTAAAGTAATGCAAAAGTATTGTGAAGGAATGAAGAAGTTTAGTTACAGTTACAGTGTATGTGGATGTACACTTAGTGTAGAGTGCAAGCATGGGCTCCGGCAAGACTACACACAGTTGCTTACACACAGTGTGACTGCAGAATTCCTGTCATATGTTTATCACACAAATGAGGATGGTTTCTTTCAAGGTTACTTCCTATTACTATCTCAGGGGAGTTTTTCCTTGCCACTATCGCCCTTGGCTTGCCCATCAGGGACAATCACGGACAAACTGATTTTTGTTTTATTTACAATGTATAATTATGTTTGATTGTGTAAAGCTGCTTTGGGACAATGACCACTGTAAAAAGCACTATACCAATAAAATTTTAATTGAAATATAAAAGAACAAAAAATGTATAAAAGAAGACAACTGATTGCCACCCTTCAGCGGTCACAGTA
This sequence comes from Bagarius yarrelli, assembly GCA_005784505.1. Lineage (NCBI taxonomy): Eukaryota > Metazoa > Chordata > Actinopteri > Siluriformes > Sisoridae > Bagarius > Bagarius yarrelli. The sequence continues at coordinate 1,821,783 of VCAZ01000031.1, read as the reverse complement.
AGAATATTTGTTTTGGATGTTCATCAGAAAATATAAGTCTCGAATCTTACTATTGAAAGATGTCCTCAACATCTCTTTAAGCTGTTAGTTTAATACAACTTAAATTTTGTAAAAGTTTTATAAGACTTTTAAATCACATGAACCAATATTTGATTCACAATAGAACATAGATAACATAACAAAAGTACTTATAACAAAAAACTAAAATTTTTAATCAAATTTGATGTCTGTTACAAGTTTTAAAATAGTTAGGACAGGTATGTTTACCATGGTGTAGCATCTAATCTCCTTTTCAAAACAGTTTTAAGACATCTCGATATTGAGGTTATGAGTTTCTGAAGTTTTAGTGTTGGAATTTGGTCTTATTCTTGCCTGACACAGGTTTTCAGCTGCTAAAGAGTTTGTGGTCATCTTTGACATATTTTTCGTTCAGTGATGTGCCAAAAGTTCTCTATGGGTGAAAGATCAGAACTGCAGACAGGCCAATTCAGCACCTGGACTTTTCTATTATAAAGCTATGCTGTTGTAATAGTTGTGGTATCTGGTTTTGTATTGTTCTGCTGAAAAACACAAGGTCTTCTCTGAAAAAGATGTCGTCTGGAGGGGAGCATATGTTGCTCTAAAACCTTTATATACATTTTAGCATTCAAACTGCCTTATAAAACATGCAAGCTGCCATACCGTATGAACTTATACACCCCCATACCATCAGAGATGCTGGCTTTTAAACTGGACGCTGAGGTCTCCTTTCTCTTTATCCCGAAGAACACAGCGTCCATGATTTCCAACAAGAATGTCACATTTGGACTTGTCTGACCATAAAACACTTTTCCATTTTGAATCAGTCCATTTTAAATAAGTTTTGGCCCACAGGACACGATGAAGCTTTTGGACCATGTTTACATATGGCTACTTTTTTGCATGCTAGAGCTTTAGTTAGCGTCTACAGATGGCACAGCGGATTGTGTTTACTGACAGTGGGTTCTGGAAGGATTCCTGGGCCCATTTAGTAATGTCAATCACAGAATAATGCTGATGAGTGATGTAGTGTCGTCTGAGGGGCTGAAGACCATGAGAATTAAACAAATGTCTTTGGCCTTGTCTATTACGCAAAGAGATTTCTTCAGTTTCTTTGAATCTTTTGATGATGCACTGTAGATGATGAGATATGTAAAGCCTTTGCTATTTGACATTAAGAAATGTTGCTTTTTAAGTATTACACACTCTCTCACAGATTGGAGAGCCTCTGCCCATTTTTACTTCTAACAGACTCTGCCTTTATAAGACATCCCTTTTATAGCTAATCGTATTACATAGCTGATGTCAATAAACTTAATAAAGTGTTAATGTTCTTTGACTTGAATACTCATTAAAGCAATTTTTGTTTTTCAGTCCTTTGTTGACCCGTGCCAACATTTTCAAGACCTGTAGCAGGCGTTGAATTTGAAATGAGCTCATTTAGTGGATAAAATTGTAAAATATCTCTGTTTAAACAGTTATTTTATTCATGTTCTTTTGTAAGTAAATCTTTTGGTTTTCGTTCGATTCAATTTAAAAAAAAATATACCAACTTTTCCGGAAAGAGCTATGCTCTGGTTTACCTCCTCATATTGTGTTTTTTCCTTCTTTTCCCATTTTTTTTTCTTTGTTACATGCTAGCTCTGTCAGACCCATCTCTACCTGTCCGCTTCTCTTCAGGCTTTGTGTGCCGAGGCAGCGAAACCACCGCTTTAAGAGAAGACGCAGTTCTATTTTTTACAGACACATCACCGGGAGCTGGTTTCAGAGAGTTCTCTATTTAAAACTAGTAAATTGTTTTGTTATGTTAAAAGGCTGTATTTCTAATTCTTGTCAGTTAATGAGCATTAACTGTTCTCAGCTAAACAAATTATTACTCACTATTTTATTTATAAAATAAAATTGTATAAAAATTTATAAAAATTTTTAGCAAATCATTTTCATAAAATACTATTTTAAAATTCCCATATCATACCTCTGCCAGTTTGGACTTGCTTTATCTCTGCTGCAGTTTTATCTGTTATATTCTTAAAAGTATTTTTAATTCCACTCTTAAGCCTGTTCCTTTATCAATTTAGACCAGACTTTTGAGTTGTTACCTTTTTTTGGTTGTAAGTAAAACTAATAATTTCTTACATTATACTATGTTTAGAATATTAGTATATTTTAGAATAAGGCAAAGGAAAAAAACGACAGCCGGGGCAGTTAGAGGATGTAAGAAGAAATGTAATAGTATGTAATATCTTATGCAAAATAATAATGCATGTACTGTAATTATATATTTAGTAGAATCATAATAATTTTGCTTTTTAGCAGATCATTGGAAAAAAAAGGCAAGATAAATCTGTTTTTTTTTTCAGATTTATATTTAGCACATGAAATTTGGTATGACTGTCAGAGAGCACGGACAAAACTTCATCTCAAAAGTGGAAGTCAGCTTGACTGGAGTCAACCGCTGTGGGTTCTATTTAAGTGTTCACTGAATAAACACTCACCACTATAAAACTGTTGGAATTTTTTTACACCCGTCTTTTGGTTCAAATGTCTTTTGTTCTACCAGCTCTGTGTGTCCCCTCCTCACTCTCGGTGAGTGTCGGTCTCTCAATGACACCTGCTGTCATGCCATAAATACTACTGAATGGGCCATTGAGTGAGCAGGGCCGCAGCGAGCTTAGCTGCGCAGGATGGCGATGAGCTCACATAAAGACGACACCGGTGATATTTATTCCATCTCTGAGAACTCTAGGAAATGAGATGTTTACCACAAATGGGCAACTCAACATCCCCTGAACGCCTTTCAATATTGATTCAATGAGTTTGATTTGTAAATAACTACATCAATACATTTTCGCACAGCTCAAGCTGGGTTTCAGGGTTTGATAAACATGGCTCTTCTAAAGGTGAATACAGACAAATGTACTGGCAAATAGAGCTGAATATGTTTTATTATTGTGCCAAGAGGCTCTAAGGTCTAAATATCTGGAATTTTGTCACTATGTCTCTTGCTCTTCTAATGTAAGAGGCTTTAAACATCTTATTATACATGTTGATGCTTTAAGTACACTATTTCAAAGCTTTCTTATTCTGGTTAAATGTAGAGACCTTTTTGCTATAGAAAATTTCAAATAACAGCATGCAATTATACATAATGAAATATTATTTTGGAAATAAAGAGTCCCTGTTAGCAATTTATTCATGGCATTTGAGCCAAGAGACACTAGAGATATTTTTGGAAAAGATGTTTGTACTACAACTGTAAAGAAATTTTAGCACTTATTGCCGAGTTCACACTGCACGATTTTAGCCCTGATTTTCACTCGCTGACAGGTTTTGCATAGTCACTAAGGAAGGTCCGAACTCGGAAGCAAATTGCTGTTTGTGCACGTAAGTGACAATAATGCAGTGTAAATAAACAAAAATTGATCTGAGGTAACCAAATAGGCGTCAGTGAGGCCTGTGAAATTTTTGTCATGCTAAATATCTTTACCTGTTAGTGATTCAAAATCCGGCAGTGTGAAATGTGAAATTTTGACGGAAAAAGACACCGGCGATGACTTACAACCAATGAGAGAGCAAGATACAAGTTATAGACCACAATATCAGCAAGCATGGCTTAGGTTTCCATCTTTTTTACACTTCTTTTTCACTCCATTGCTGCCAATCAAACTTCTTGCAGGCTACCATTTCAGTCTCCTTTCCTTTCCAGTCTTGAGTGAGAATTCTAACGCAAGACCCTGCATTATTTCCTTATCACTTCTCATGTGAGTTTGGTTAAACGTAGTTTGCAAACCAGGCAAAGTTGACAGCAATACTTCTTATTGTAAAGTCATGCAGTGTGTAAGCTCTTGTCATCAGGCTATCAAGCAATGTAAACAGAGCAGCAACTGAATGTTACCCCTGATAGTCTTTGAAAATTGAGCAGGCGATAACAAACACGTTTATCATCTTTTTCGATGTAAAATTGGCACATGCAAGTCACATATTACAGTAACATATGAGAAGTGGTAGCTCAGTGGTTAAGGTGTTGGACTGCTGAGAGGTAGATACTGGGTTCAATGCCAAGCAACACCAGACTGCCATTGCTGGGCATACCTCAACGGCTTAGTTGGTTTAAAAAAAGAGCAATGTCGGTTGTTTGGATAAGGGTGTGTGATAAATGCCAGTGATGTAAATGTTATATTTGTTTATATTTTATATGAAATCCTGTTTTCTAATATTGTGAGTTGTAATGTATTTTTTTTAACATTGAGAAATGGCATTAGTATTTAAGTATAAACATCTAAACATATAAAAATATCAAAAATGCCAAAAAAAAATTGATTGCATTTGTGTACTTTTCTCCTTCAGTGTCTTACTTTAATAGCTTCGATTGTACAATAACCTCCACACTTTCCACAAGATTTCAGAGTGTAGCTTTGGGGATTTACAGATGTAGACACAATAGCATTAGTGAGATCAGTTGTTAATGTCATGTGAAAAGGTCTGGTGTTCAATTGGCTTCAGGTCAGGGGTCTGCGCAGGAGATTCCAAACCTTGGGAAACGTTAATTTGTGTAAATTTGTATGTTAAAGATATAATTACAAAGTATTTTAAGTAAATTGTTGTACTTTAAGCCATAACAAATGGCTTGTGTAAATATCCACAATACCACTTACTAGTATGCATACAGAATCTATTAATTCTTAAATATTTCAGTGTTCAAGGTATTGTTTAGCTTCAATTGTATTAGGTATATTTTGGATTTTATATAGTGTATATTAAAAACATATTTAAATTGTTTTCTTTTCAGTTAATGAGATTTCATTCCAGCATTGGCATCAGGAACTAGCTCGCTAGTGTGAGTCACCTGTTTGAACAATACTGCTATGATGGGATGCAAGGCTGCACTTCTGACAATCTACAAAGGTCATATGCTGTTTTTTATAGCCTGACTCTTAGGTCTTTCATACACACTCTTGTGTATTACTGCTGTCATCCCTGTCACCTCTTTCCCCAGGAAGAGGATCTATGAAAGACCAACAGTGGAATCCATTTTAAATTTTAATTGGCTGCCTTTGTTTCTCATACAGGCACATACTCAGGCCAACATTATCCCCTCAAAGCTTTAATTACCGACTGCTTCATGGTTTCAAAACATCAAAAAGAAGTGTAAGTGAATGAATGGGAAGGAGTGTGGGTGCGACTTCGTATGTGTATGAAAGAGCAACAAAGACTGAACATACATATTAGTTGGAGGAATGCTATGCAAATCAATTCTTTGCAATTGTCAAACGATTACGATTATTTTCACATCAACACTACATGTGGGGCATGTGGGGACCCAGGGGGCTTTACAAATCTCCACATTTCTATTGGCTGCTTGATGTCCTTTTTCTAAAGCCTCTTACTGCCCAGCATGCAGTCTGAGTGCAACAGAATATAGGGAATATACATATATTAGCAGATTACAGGTTATGATGGCTGTAGTACCCTGCATTTGAACAAGAAGAACACACATTTGCCTGAACTGAGACTAACATGCCAACATATCCATCTGTCTTGTTTTATTTTTGTTCATTGTGACTGTCTTGAAAAAAGATGTTAATGGCTCCACAGGGATATAATGGGTTTTTTTACTCTCCGCATGTCAGAGAAACTTACATAACTTAGTGGCTTAATAGCTACCAAGCAACCCACAGCAGAATCAAAGATTTGACTTGTAAGCCTGAATCAAACATCGAAATGAAACTCCGATTAAGCTACTATTTTTTCACCCAGTGTTAGGGGCTCTGCTAAAATTAAATGGAGACAACAATCCACAGTCCTTCTTACAATCTGGTTAGCATTAAAGAAAAAGATCTTTTTGCCAAGGTCTACTTAATTAAGTTTAACATTCTACACTGGTCAACTAATTGTAGTACTTAACTTACTGATAGAAGGTATATTGTCAATATTAAGCATCATTCCTCCTCTAATATACAACTAAGATTTGGTGTACCTCAGGGATTGACTCTTTGTCCAGTATTGTTTATCCTTTATATGCTCCTAATAAAGTTTATTTTCAACAAATATAGGGTTTTCTTCAACTTATTATGCACATGACATCCAAATATATATATCCCTCTAAAATGTAATGTAAAAATCATGCAACTAAACTATTGGAGTTTTTGGCGGAATATTCTGTGCCTCAATTTAACCCAGTTATTGTGTTTGCTCCCAATTAACAATTTGTACAAGATTTTACAACTACATCTTGGTTTGGTGGAACTTTGCAGAAACTTGGTTTGGTGTTTGGTTTCATAAAACCTCAAATTTGACTCCACAGTACTTGACTGATTTGTTGCAGCTTTACACTGAAATCTATTAGATCCACAATCTTTGATCTTGTAAGGTTTTCATGTTTTTGTATGTTCTTTGTTCTTGTTTGATGTTTATTGTTTTCTGTCTAGGCTAAGCTACGCTATGCTATGCTAGCGAGCTAGCTAAGATAAGATAATCTAGCCTAGGCAGTGTTTTGTTTACTTCCTTGTTCCTCGTGTCTGTGCTTCCCTTTGTCCTTGTCTCATTGGTTAGTTTGGTCCTAATTGTTCACAGGTGTTCCTTGTTTTGTCTTGTGCTTATAAACCCGCTTGTAGCCGCTTGCAGGTTTATTGGTTTCTGTACCACTGTGGTGAGTTCTTGGCTAAGCCGGTGGTCATGTCATGTCATGTCATGTCATGTCATGTCATGTCATGTCATGTCAGTCTAATTTAGTTCATGTTTGTTGTTTTGTTTATTTTGTGTACTGTAGTTTGTTTGTATGTTCATATTTTTGTAAATAAACTGCACACTTGGATTCTAAATATACATCTTGCCTCAGTGGAGTCATTACAGATCTTATGCCTAAGACAAGACTACAACCAGAGGTGAATTTTTCTGTTGTTGGCTTTAAACTATGGAATAGTCTCCCGTCTCACATCATAACTTTATTTTCCTTGGCGTTTAACATCCCTTAACCTATTGTCTTATAGCTCTGTTCTTAGCCAAGACACATTTATTGTATTTTAGTTCTGTTTTTATACCTGTACTTCTGTGTTGTAAAGCACTTTATTAAACTCTGGTGGTTTTCTAAATTGTGCTATGTAAATAAAATTGTATTGTGTGTATATACATATTTGTAAATAGTTTTTTTTTACAATTATTTATACTTGTCAACAATTCAATATCTCCAAGTTCGCATATTTCCCAGTTCTTTTGATGGAGGAATTGGCCAGTAGAAACAGTTTATTGTCAGGTGTTAATCTGATGCATCCTCCAGTAGCTCATAAAGGGTGTCAGACAGTCTCCCCAACATCATATACAGGTCCCATGATGGTAACCTGTTGCTGTGCAGGCCTCAGACTCCTTGTGCCACAAAGAAACCTTAATCTTAATGGTACTCTGCCTGCTGATTTTGTCAGATGGGGCTAGGAAAGCAGCTATGGCAGCCACATATTTCTGCAGAGTACACAATGTTAGCCCTGTTAAGACAAGTTCTTGCTGAAATTTTAGCACTAAACCAATAGGGCAGTTAAGTGGGTCCTGCTGTTTTTCTCTGCACTAGGTGACAAAATGGTTTCATTTCGAGGCATAAAGTTTCCGCAGAGCAGGAGCTCTGGACACGAGTATGGTTGCAACGACCTGGATCAACAGACCTGCTACTGGGATGATTTTTATAATTATGGATCGGGTATACTAGAGCACAAGAGGAGGTCCCTCCTGATGGGTATCTGGAGAGGATGGCCAGCCAGAAAGGTCACCAGGTGCAAGAACCATGCTTACCACAGCCAGAACAAGGCTTTGGTAACCAACAACAGTGTGACCCTATCCTGGCGTGCTCGCTCTAGAACATCTGAAGAGCGCGCCTCCTTAGCCAGACCGAGATCCATAGAGTTAGCAGTTGAGAAGTGGGATAAGGCTAGGTCTGTCCCATTCTTCTTTGCTAGATCCGCCTGGGAGCTCAATGACATCGGCATGTTCTGTTCCTCAGAAGCAGTGGGGCCTGAGCCTTGGGGACTCCTCATTAATAATAGCCAGACGGCAGCGTAGCACACGCATTGGCAGGTGCTCACAATGCCCACGCTGACTGCGCACGCTCCACTCCCACGCATCTAACACACTGCGAGTGTGTGTCTATGCCTGAGATAAATCTATTTCTTTTCTGTCACCATCTTTGCTTCCTTTTTGGAATTTTTTTTTCTCACACATGCTGAAAAAAGTGCTTACTCAGTGTTACTGCTTTTGCTTGTGTTTATATAGCATTTCTTTCTGGTCGATGATATCACATGTTCGTGATGTAATGCTTTCCATTTGGTCGAATTACACACATGCTTCAGGGCAAAGGTTATAAAAGTGTGTTTTGATGCAGCTTAAGTTTCTAAAGGGAAACTAATTTTACAAATTTTAATATTTCGTGACAAAGTGTAAACGACTGAGAATAGGCACTGCAAATTTAAGTAATTTGACATGTTTGAATTCTTTTTTAAAACTAAAAGCATGACACAAATGAACACTATGCATGTAAATATTATAAGAACCTGCTTAATGTTTTCCATGAGTTTCCTAAGAGTGCACTACCACAACAAAGAATGACCAACTAAGTGATGTGGCTAAATTTAAAGCTAAAGAACCAGACCTAAAAACTTCTCTCTTTCTTTTCACTTCTTAAATTAAATTGTGGAGGTAGTGAGCCTTTGACCTGAGCAAAAAGGTTACTAGATAATTAGTGTTTGGTGCTACCTGGCTTGGTTCCACAGTTGTGGCTAGAGACAAGGTGTTCATTAAAACGATTCTTACTGACCTTAGGCCAACATGTAACCCTCACCGCCTTTAATCCTCCAATCAGATTGTCTCTCCGGATCACAGCCTTTTGTAAGGAGACCTGCTTCAACCTGCAGGCCATGAATCGCCATCAATGCTTTCAATCAGGAAGCAGACTCTGAGCCTTTTCCCCTGAAGGTTACATAGACCAAAGTTTTTACAGAACCGAAATAAATGGCTAAAGTTTACATGTAGCTTTTAGTCATTGACCAGCTACTGATCTTAATTAAAATTAAACATTTACCAAAAATACCATTTTTAATAATTTTTTGACTTTTTTCAATAATTACATTAGAGAGGGTCTCTTTAGAAATGTAAATAAATATAAGCATTTTTAAAGTTAAATTTTTTTTCTTGCTAAAATGTTAGCATATGATTAAATCTGGATTTTCAGTGCTAATTCGATGCTACAAATGACTCAAAACAAACTTTTAAGTTTAACAAATCCCTGAACTTTGAAAGTTTTCATATGAGATGCCATATTTCTACAGTGTTCATTTATTAAACAGAAACTTGGCCCCTGGCAACTAATCTGGACATCACATGAATTCAAATTCCAAATTTGATTAAGAATTGTCTTGCAGTTAAGAAGGTATCAATATTGGCAGTAATTGTAAATCATTATTATTTTTTACAAGATATATATATATATATATATATATATATATATATATATATATATATATATATATATATATATTATGGGTTTAAATAACAGTGGTAAAGTAAATTTGTACAGCAACGGGCATACCATGTTTATTGTAATATAGTACATGTGTGTGTATATATAGTAATTAATACATTATCAACAGACACAAATAAACCCATAATTAGATAAAAAAATGTCCATAAATTGCACTCCAAATATGAGTTCATGGTTTTGTTCTGTTATTAAAATCTCAGCACTCATGAAGCATTAACCTTTGTTAAATGTCAAAATCTAATGATGAGTTGAAATTTAGTAATAATATATTAATAGAAGATATAATAAATATTTTAAATAATTTATGTACCCTCAGGTCTTTACGACTTACAGTGTCAATCATTTATGTCAAAGGACCTTTGTAGATAAGGGCGAGAGCTTAAAGACCAAACAATTATAGGTTGAAGGGTCTTTACAGCCGGGGCAAAAAAAAATATTGATGAATGTCGAATGCATGATAACCTTGGCTGGTTTTTATATATTTTTTTTATCTTTTTGTTGCTTATAGACACTATTAGCAATATTTTTACTACTAGACTTGTCCAAGATTTAATAAAAGTAAATAAATTTATATATGAAGTAGAATGTTTAAATCAGACACAAAGGGAAGTGGTGGCCCAGTGGTATTGAACTGCCTACCAGAAGATTGTAGGTTCAATTACTTAGTACCTAAATTTTAACTGCCCCCGATTGCTCAGCTGTATAAAATGAGACAAATGTAAATGGCTTTGCATAAGGGTGTCTGCCAAGTGCTGTAAATGTGATGAAGCCTCAATTTTTGCATGTACTACATTAAAAGAAAAACTTTAATTAACCTTTAAAAGAAGTGTATGTCAGTTATACATGATTGAATTACCATTAACACAACTGCTTATTTTAACCCTTGTTGAGAAATATAATACATTGTGTATACTGTGATTTTTTTTTTCTCTAATTACATAACCACATAGTCCTTTTTTAATGTTATAAAGTTTATACGTGATTCCACTTGCATTAATTGTTCAACCCTGTCTTTTACATGGATATTGTAATATTATTTGCATTAGAAAGGTTGTAATCCAGAGCACAAGAAAGGGCAATATCATATCCACGCATGTTTACTAATCCATTCCCACACTACAGTCAGAGATGCCATTCAGCCCACAACAAATGCATTTCAAATGGGGGACACCAGAGAAAATGTAAAAATCGCTTGGAGCACAGGATGAACACCTTATGTGTATATTCATAAATAAAGCATAATACAAAAATATAACTTTTGGAAAATTGCAAATTTTTATTCAAGATAACTTGATCTTATAAGTAAAGACAACATTTGGGTTTACAGTGTAGGTGTAGGTGTGATGAATGATTAAAACATTAAGGGATTTATTTCTTTGATATAATCCCAGATTTATATAAAAACTGACCTTATGTTCGTGGCATTTTCTAAGAGACCATGTAAATAACTATTCATCTTCAAGAAAATGACTCACTATACTATAATATACTAAAAACAACTAATCTCTGAGAGGGATAGAAAAGGTGCAGGTGCAGGTAAAGTTCTTCAGATGTTTTTAGGGGTTTTTCAAAAGTTAAGTGTTCATACTTTTCCAAAACACTTCTCCTTTAGTTTTAAATTAGGCTAATTAAGATAATCAATGTATTTCATCCCACCTACTGATCAGATAATATTCTCCTGATGTCCTAAAGGATGCCCTACATCCAAATTATGTAGGATAATAATTGTCATAGCTTATTAGATAAAACATATTAGATAAAACATGTTTTAAAGCATATTTATTATCAGTTATTTGTGGTTTATTAAACCTTAGGGTTCAGCCATTGTTTTATAAATGTATAGGCCCTGCATAGATTCACAGTAAAAGTACGAGTGAAATGTGTGTACTTTAAATTAGTGCATTGTTTTGTGCTTTTTATTTTGGCTGTTATTTTAGATGAGCACAAACACAATTCATATTTAGGTTTATTAGCCAGTGCATTATAATGATAATAACTGTACTTTTTTATGCAAGTTAACACTATTGTATAATAAAAAGGTTAGTTGATTAAAGTGGTGGCTGTGTGATTAAGCCTTTAAGCACCTTTTGTGCTAGCCTGTAAGAGCGAATTGTATTGATATAGTCTGCTATGATTATAATCAATACATACGTAAGCAGCAGAGAAGCTAAAATCCCCTTATAGGGTGCTGAAGGTCCTTTGGTGTATAGTGGGACTTTGAGGAGCTTAGCTTATTCACATTGCATTTGTAGAAGGAAAATGGAAGAAGGAAGGAAATGCTTTGTTTGTATTCATAAAATTAAAAAAAGAAAGGAAAAATAACAGTCAGGTTTTGAAAGAGTTGCGACATAAGCTAGGCATTTAAATATAATTTCAAGTTGGCTGAAGTAGAGGTCAGGATGTGCTTGAATAGCCTCCCCTAAATCCTGATTCTATAAGTCCCTACCCTTTTCACCACAAGCCCAACATCCCTCACTGATTTGTTTCAATTCAATCTGTTATCCCATAAGCAGGTCAGCTGCCAAACATAGAATTGCTATGCTCAGAAAATCCGAATAGAAGAAAACCGTGGGTTTTTAATGCATTGTTCTTCTCCATTTTCTAACCTTGTCTGATGTGATTGTGCTTGCCAGGCTGTAGCCTGGATAGAAAAGCCTGCTATCTTTACTGCCTCCATCTACAGAGGAATTAGCTACAGTTATCCAAAGGATGGTTAAAAACAGCTCTGATGTTTTGTGAATGGATGAATATGGATCTCAGATAAGTAAAACAGTCTGAAATGAAATCTGTACTTGTATAAACTAATAGTCAATCCATCCATCCATCCATCCATCCATCCATCCAATTTCTGAACCTCTTATTCCGCACACGGTTTGGGGAATTTGACACTCTCCCAGAGGATTTGTGAAACAATTCAGTGCCAAGATGTTGTAGAAAAGAAAATTACACAAACTACAGACAATTTAAAAATACATATGGACTCAAAGGAGAAAAAAGACCCAATGAAACAAGTAGAGAACATGCAATCCAAGCTTCGACAGACAGATGAATTAAATTACCAATCCGGGAAGTGTAAAGCGAATGTGCTAAAAAATCTGTTTGTGTTAAATTAATATCTGTTTATATATATATATATATATATATATATATATATATATATATATATATATATATATATATATAGCTCCATTTTTTTAATTAAAATAAACCAAATTCTGATGAGTGCTAAATATCTACATTCAGTCCCTTATAAGTATCTTTTTCTCATGGACATTTTTTAAATATATTAAAAGTAACTATGAACGGTGTGATATGTTATGAATAATGGTGAATTGTTAATGGTGTAAATTAAATTAAATCTGTAATATAGCAAATATAAAATTGTAATATGTGATATAATACTGCTCTGTTGAGAAAAAAATTGATTCACTATCCTACCATAATGTAAATTATTTGTGTATAAATGCAAAAAAAAAATATGAATATCTGAATGTCATTAAGACAACAGTGCTAAACACTAATCCACCATGCTGCCCTATCTGGATGTCAATATATACCTATTTTTACTGTAGTATTGAAATACATACTGCTGTTAATAATTTTCTTTGTCCAACACCACTATCCTTCCAACTTTCTACCCCACAAGCATTTTATTTCCTTTTTCTACTTGTTTTTCCTGGAGGCCATTAGTTATACCCTTTTTATACTTCATTGCCTGCCCAAACAGAATAGCAACAATAACAAAATGCTTATTCAACCCTCATCAACCAAATAGTTCAAAGAACATAACTGTCTTCTCTCCTCGCCAAAGTTACGATAGGATATACACTTTTTGCTACTGTCTATATAAGGTTCATATGGAGTGAAGGTTGTAAAGCAGGGTTAGACAGAATGAAATGTGGGGTTAAGACTTCTCCTCCCTCAGAGTATCCTTCCTCGTTAGCCTCTTCCCCCATGAGACATTAGCATGATTTAACATGACAGGACAGTCTTTTTTAGCCATGTTTTAGCAGAGGATTCAGTGTAGTGAAAAAATGGAGGATACAATATATAATTATTTTCAGTCCTTGAATGAATATAAAAACATACAAATGTGACCCGAAAGGGCATTTAACCAATAATTAACATGTGCTCTGGGTAATGCTGAGGATGATTATTATATACATGTAATGTGGGGCACGGATTTGTTTGGGAATGCTATGTGCACTATATATTGTGTATCCTGTAGAGCCTCAGCAGTCCTGTATATGTGCTTTGCTGTCAGTTTGATTAATAAGTGAATCTGCATGGCTAGGCTCTAACGGCTGATGAAAGATGAGATTAGCAGGGGAAACGGTGATGAGGAAAAAAGAGAGATTGAGGGCTAGATCGGATGTGGGAGTAATGGGCAAGTCTTTCCCCTGCACTGAAGGGAGGACAAGGATAAGGAGATGCAGAGGAGCTACTGGTAGATTGGAAATGGCCAGAGATTCACTTTTTGGCTGTCTGCCCAGAAAGCAAGCCTAGTCTGGAAGAGGAAAAAAAGTAATCAGGAATCTTGATGTCACAGCAAGATATACAGTTAGGAGTCTGATGGGAAGTAAACCAGCAACAGAGAAAGCTGTAGAAGTAGTGTCACATACCCCTTACCTCTTTATCTAGATACCTTCCTCCCATACCATATATCTACTCCCTCTGTCCATCCCTTCACTCCCCTTTGCAGTCAGTTCATGATTCTGTGAAGCAACTTCTGAGGAATCAATCATGCATTCTTCTCAGGTCAAGTTTAAAATCGATTCGATTGTTTGACAGAAGTATAATCTCACTCTGCCTTGCTCTCTCTTGCACATCGAGTCAGGGTCTCTGTCTTCATGTGTTTTGAGTTTGGTTTGCTGTTTGTTTAGAATCGAACCGAGTCATTGGCATGCACGATGCACATAGAAGAGGTTTATATATATATATACAGTGCTGGGAAGCTACAGCATTTCTGCCATTGAAAACTTTGATCACTTTTATGTGTGATTAGGCATGATAACTATTGATTTGTTTAGACATGTGCGTAAGTTTGCTGTTTGTCATTAAGCAGCAGTTTCCCACAAAGTGAAGACTTATCGTAATCTTTGTTTTTAGGAATTTGTTGATTGTGTGTATTTTTAAAGATAACAGGCTCCATGAGGAAATCACAGTGTTGGCTGATCTCTTTAAAGGAGGAAGATGAAAATAATGCAAATATAAGGCATGTAACTATACATGAAATACAGCAATAAGAATTAACTGAAAAAACAAGTCAATACTTAAAGATTTTTTTTTTTACCTACCAACGATAAATTAGATGATATAAATATGTTTTAAGGTGTGTAATTGTTAAAGCATGGCTAGATACTTTTATCTAAATGGTCACAAGGTTTTACACTAAACTAGTTAAAAACTAGTAATACTATGGTTAACTCATTTGTAATAATCAGTCTATTTTTTTTACTGATGTACAATGTAATAAAGAAATGCTGAGAACCTGTTTAAATTAGCATATTACCAAAATATAAAATAAGTGTTACTTTTTCTGTGATGAACAAAGGGAGGCTGCTGATAATCCTGTGCATCAGTACAGAACTACTGTCACTAATTGTACACCACTGCGTGACTTATAGGGCTGTCATAGTGGTCAGTAAGTGGACCTTCAAAGGAAGTCTAGCTAATAATCCAGCCAATGAGTGTACTCCAATAAATTAGTGATTTCAACTAAATTCAAAATATTGTTTCTCACACAAGCATGGGTGGAAAAGGCAATGTTAAAGGGCAGACTCACGTCAGAACACACCAAGGCAGTGTTAGAGGTCTTCCAATTACCGCATAGCCCTTGTACTACTTACATGCCTGACAGAACTGCATTTCCAGCTGGCTAATAACAACGGCCAGACAGATGTCATTATAAAAGTCTTATAAACAGCTAAATGTGTTTTTATTATTCCACAAATTAACTTTAGAATATTTAATTTGGAAATTCCTAAGTTTATTTTGTTAGGTAGGTTTAAGACATGACTTTTAAACAAAGTCTGTTGCAATATCATGTACTATAAAAGTAAATTTGGGAGCCTTTTAGCTAAAATAGTTGCTAAAAAATTAAGTGGTAGGTTTGACCACTTTCCTCACAATCAATTCCAACAACCGTTTGCCAGGTACTAAGCTGTAATTTTTTAAAACTAAAGTAATAGATGAACTGAACTAAAATATATATTAATATAAATGAATAGATAATAAATTCGTTTGGCTACATATACATTTAAAAATGTTATTTAAATGTTCTAAAGCAAGATTGTGACAAAGCTGAATAAAATATCTGCTTTAGAATAATCCTATTGCAATGCACAGTTTGTTTCTAATGATAATTTATGTATATGATCTAATTTCTAATTTTACTTAAGCCTAACCAAAAAGTAATTAATTAAGAATTATGATATATTTATTATAGTTATAATTTATTA
Organism: Bagarius yarrelli; assembly: GCA_005784505.1. Classification (NCBI taxonomy): domain Eukaryota; kingdom Metazoa; phylum Chordata; class Actinopteri; order Siluriformes; family Sisoridae; genus Bagarius; species Bagarius yarrelli. The sequence continues at coordinate 1,805,784 of VCAZ01000031.1, read as the reverse complement.
TAATTTTTACAAACCAATTTGTAAAAATATTTATTTATAATAATAATAATATTTCTAGTGCTATTTTTATGGTTATTTATTTCGTCATTCCACATGATTGTATGAAAACATTAACAACAGTACCGAATGATAATTAAGAAGATATAATATACTTTTACACTGATGCAATTGGTGTCAGGCCAACATAGTGGACATAAGCACAATTATATAGGAACAGCATTTCCAGGATGGCTGTGGCTCCTTAAAAAGTCTTATGTAATTTTTTTTCTTATAAAAGGCAATTAAAATATTAAAGAGACCAAAACTCGGATTCGATAGGTCTTAAATTTTTGGGTCATATTACCAAGAACAAATTATTAAAAAAAAGGTACCCAATGAATGTTTACATTTATGGGACAGACCGAAGCATTTTTTTTCCCCTGCCGTAGTTATTGCGTCATCAGAGAGAATTTGAGGTCGAACTACAGGTAGCTGCAATGGGTAGAGGCAAGTTTGAGAAACGAGAAATGGCTTGAGAACAATGTATTCTACTGGTGGTTAAAGACAGTGTCTGATGTATACGAGGCAGGTGGCAGCTTTTGATGAAGACGTTTTTAATTGGGTAAAATGGGCGCCAAAGCCGCGGAATTGCACATGTAGAGAGTAAAGCACCAGGAGTATGAAAGAGCCCGCAAGAAAGGATACATGTATGTTTGTGAGTGTATTTTCATTGCAGGTTTGGTAGTGCTAGAGTTTATGTAAGTTGGCATTAAAAAGTCTTAGAAAGTCTTTAACTTAACGTTTTCCTTTCTGTAGACACCCTAATTTCTTAGTTATATTTTCTTGAACAAAAGTATTAAAAATGCAGTACGTTATAAGCAGAATTCATGCCACAGCCACACCTAAGGGTATTAAAATCTCCCTGGGCACTTAAAAAAGGGTGGATTTAGGGTTGTCAACAATAGAATAAAAACTAACTGCACTAACTGACTTATTTTGTTAAAAAATAATCTGGGCCTGGTATTGTGATACAGCCTATATTCAGCACGGTATTAAATAATGTCAGTGTTAGTGGCATTTGCTACATTTCTTATGTTCAACCAGAGCATTTAAAAGTGACATTCATTAGATAACCAGGACTTAACACTTAACATTAGTGTCTAAACTTGCTAATACTATTGTGGCTGAAAACGGCAAATCTCCAAAGCCATTCTTCACAATCTAGTCAAAAGCATTCCTAGAAGCGTGGCATAATTTTGTCTATATAGTGTAGTTGTGTGTGTGTGTGTGTGTGTGTGTGTTCTTATGCTCTTATTTACAACAAAAAAATATAATTGAAAAAGTCGGACGTTTCATTGCTGCTCACCAAATTTCTGCACATTTGCCTCGAGACACTGTTGGAAGTATTTGCGCTTGACCAACACAATGATTGTTATTTTTTGTTAAAAGTTAAAAGATTTTAAATAGTCATTAAAGTCTATTATATCCCACAAACCAGGTTTTCTTTTATTTTTTAAAAGACTTTGTGAGACTTGACATATGGCGCAAATTAGGTCTTTCACAGTATGAAAGAACTGACAAAGAATCCCCACAAGTTTCCCATCTGCAACAAAGGATTAGATCACCCATGATTTCTGACAGATTGTCCACTTTCCCTGTTATTATCCTCCTAAATGTAAGAATGTCTTCACAACAGCGGCATCATACTGTTTTATCAAGCAATTTATATACCCTGTTAGTTAGAGCAAAGGCCTAATCTATACTTAACTGTGCATCTTTTTTGTCAACATTTTTTGCCTTTTATTTTGTGCCCGGCCCCGGGTCAGTGGGTGGCACGTCTCTTACAGGGATCACTTTACACTTCAGGATGATAAAGGCTTAACAACTAGATCTGGCACACAAAATGGCTGACAAAAATAACAGGCATTTACTCACAGAAGTCTGTCTGCTGCCTACTTAGAGCTTCTGAAACCTATTAAACGCTTCAGCAGACGCTATTAATGGAGGCAGCTTGGGAGGTCAAGGGTACAATCTCGATCTGGAATTGAATCAAGTTAAACCTTGAAATAGAAAAGAGTGAGCGAGAAAGAGTGAGCGTGCAAGTGTAAGAGAGAGAGAGAGCAGAAATTGTTCTCTGGGGTCACCTGCACATTTGAGAATAATTTAATCAGGATTGGGAAGATGGGACTCTATCTCATGATGGCAGTGGATCTGAGCATTGATTGAGCTGCTATGGTAATGATATAATGTCAATACGTCTCCATATCACATCTGTACATGTCAACCCCGGACTAAAAGGTCAACGTTAACATGCACCTCTCTGGTCTTTTATTATGTATGTAGCACAGTTGCACAAACAAAATCTGACACAAAAAGGGAGAGAAAAAGACAGAGAGAGAGAGATAAACACAGAGGATGTGAATATACGAGGCAGAGCATAAGAGTGAAATGAAAAAAGACAGAGTGGGAGAACGAGAGAGAGACTTCAGTACACACAAACTGTTGCTATGTTGCTTTCCATCACTTTTGTTAATGCGCATTTTGAAGTATCACATTCAACCAATCACATTGGTTGAAAACATTTCGGACGTGCAAACATTAAACCAACATGACTAATATGTGTTTCCACTGATGGTGTCATTCCGGTTCCTTTAAAACAGTAACAGGTGCATCGGGACAGATGAGTAAAGCTGCCTTGCTGGGGCATTTATTATTTGCCTGATGGTTACTAATTGAAGGCCTGTCTTTATTATGCTTGCTTTTTGATGTAGCAACCAGTAAATCCATGTGACTAATCGTCTGTTTCCATAGGATGGAAACCTGACATAACGTAAAGCCTTCTTTTTCTAAGCAATTTAATCGGTAGTACTTAATATATAACATTCCAGCAAACACTCCAGCAAAAACATGAGTAATTGGTACATGGCACTCTGTGTTTTGATGCTGTTTTTAGACTTGTTTTTCTGACTCATCTAGCACTTTACATATAATTCCATCAGTTTGTCAAATCTATTTGCGGTAACCATTTTTTTAAGCATCTTTTTTTATAAAAAAAGTGTTAAAAATCTTGTTTTTTACAAAAACTGGCATTAAACCTATAAAGGCATGATTTTTACATGTTTCTCTGTCAATTCTCAGTCCTCAGTCATTTTTTAATCAATGTTTCATTAAGATTCCATTTCCAATTAAGCCTAATGCCCACTGGACTAAACTAATGCAAACAAACAATAAATTAGGCGAAGGTATTGCGTCGTTGGTTTGTTTACGGTCCACTGCTCAGATCCATGGCCACCTTTTTAAGTGTGCGGATGTGGAGGTTTACATGAGGAAACCGGCTTATTGCAAGATTTAGTAAAACAATTTAAGGTCCTTGCTAGAAAAGTAATTTAGGTCTGCATGTTTTGTTCTGACGGAAGGCAAAGGAAAGCGAAAGTTTCCTAAAAAGACACTCGTAAAATACATATGCTACCTATTATACCACCATTTTCAGAATCATATCATGTGATGACAAGAATTTAATTGCTTTCTCTGTGATGGCGATGCTAAGCGCAGGCTTCAACTAATGAGAAACTGTCAGCTGCAGTTTTTCAACTTGAAGGTGGTTGTTATGGGTAACCGACATTTAAATGACATCTATACTGACATGTTTATTTCTGCCTTTTAATTTCAAGTGTAATTCTTAATTTTTTTTTACAATACTGTGGCGTTTATTTCTTGCTTTATAAATAGCACATATACTGTATGACAGTACAGAAGACAAATTATTCTTGATTGCCTGCAATATGTTTTGAATGATGATACATTTTTATAACATTCTTTGAAGTTAATCTAACAATGTAAAATGGAAAAATTATCTGCATGATCAAGTCTGTACTTAAATAAATATGATGTATGCAAACCTAAATCTGTTATCAGTGTGCGCGTGTATGTGTGTGGCATGAACTTAGCACTGTTGATTATTCTTGATCTGCCCCAATGCCACTATATAGTTGATGCTTAACCTAGAATGTTATATCATCAAGCACACACCCAGCCAAGAAGTGTAGGACAATAGCCGGCTCTAAAAAAAAAACAAAAAAACACTAGTGAATGTGTTCCACACTCTGTCAAAAGATGCTGGAAGCACCAAGGTGTAAAAAGAAAGATGCTCAAAAAATATACAGTAAGAAATGTTCTCATTAATGTCACTTGAGGTTGCTCCATTTATAAAAGAAGTTGTTATGAGCTTGTGAAAGAATAAAGTCAACGTGAAATAAAATTAATTATGTATTCAGAGTTTTTCACACCCCAGTAAAATGTGTTATTAACAGCCCAACCGAATTTTAATGATTAATAAAATTATTTATTAAAATCTTAAAAATAAGAAGTATTCTTTGGTCTTAAAAGCTTAGTGTATGTCCACTGGCAGCACTGAAACCACGCCCACCCTACGTTAGAGCTGTAACCCTAGTCATAACCGTTATGGACTATCTACAATATGTCAAACATAGGAACATAAGGCGACTTACTTAAATTGGTGAACACGTTCTGGCAACGAGGCCACCATATGTTGGCGGGACAGGAGAATGAAGGCTGGAATGGGAAATATTCTGTCCAGCCTCATCACCAGTTGTCCTTGGGACCTATTTACAAGTAACAGTGGACTATCAGTGAAACCCAGTTGTTTGTTGTAAAAGTTTGAAAAACTATCTGTTGTTAAATGTTTACTGAAGAGACAGGTGTTGGTGGTCACCCTCAGCTTTCTATCAAGGTTGGTCTTTACCAAACCAAAAACACCACCTCTTTTTTTATAAAAATGTTTTAAGGCAATTTAAATAAGAAGATTGAGCTGTTTTGTTTTGCAATCCAGAAATATGCATTTAAGTGAAAAAGGCATAAATAGACAGCAAATTGTAGGGTGTAAAGACAGTAACCTGCAATTGAGCAGGAAAACAACTGATGCTAATGGGGGACCATGCTCGGTGACTCAATTTCATCAACGACTCTGATTTTTAACCCTCCCAAATAATCCCGACCACAACAGTAGTAAAAAAACTGTTCAACAGTCTAACTCCACAATTCAGTACTAGAAAGTTCACAGCCTTTGTAAAATTTCAGCAGTGTAGTTTCTAACATCTCTTAATGTGTTTCTCAGAATTTGCATGAACTTTATTTTTTGTGGTAGTAAGAAACCCTTTTGAGAATTAGTTTAGTTAAGGTTTTATGGTTCCAAGTTTAAATTAAACGAACTGCTAATAAATATAGACATATGTATATGCAGATGGTTGTATATGTAAATTGTGTGAAAACAGATGGGTTGCAGTGAATAATGTGTTTGTGTTTACAAATTTTTTCCTGGAGTAGGTTATACTGGATCCAGAGCATATCCCGGAAGCAAGGCTGATGTTCAGGCCATCACAGGGCTTAGTGAAAAGTTAGTTGTGTTGGGATGTTTTTAAGTTTAATCAGAAGGTTTTTAGTGGGGTTGGGGTCTGGGCTTTGTTCATGACACATAGGTTCTTCCACATTAATCCTAACATACACCGTCTTCATTTAGCTCAGGGGCTTTGTGCACAGGGAATGCTGGAACAGTGTTTGGGTCTTCAGTCCTAGCGAAGGAAAATCATAGAGACCTCCTATCAATTGCCTACTTAAAGCTTGTGGCACAATTTGGTGGGACACACTTTTGGTGGGACGCTTTTTTCCAACATCCTGTGTTGAAGAACATTTTAATAACGGCAAATTGCGAAAAAAAAAATATGCAAAAAAAGCTTTTAACTCTATTTAATCATCTGTTTCTTGCCTTTTTTATTTACTGTTGGTTACTAGGTTACTAATACCACCATCAACTAAATAAAAACGTTTAAAAACACCTAATTTGCATTTGATTGGTTTTTTCTTAGTTTTCTTAACTTAAAATAATCACTTCACATTAGGGTGGAAACCTACTGGCTACTGGTGTGATGACAGACTTTTAGCTATATAGTCTGGAATATATTTTACATAACAAATCATTACATAACTACAGTTATGCTCATTTTGTTGCAAAAGCATTGGCTGTTTCCAGTTATAAAACTTAATTCAACAATGAAAATCTGATTTTTTTTCTGACTGCCAGCCACTTTGGCAGCTGCTTGTAGGCCAACACAAACTGTCCGACTCTCTCTTGGTGACCTAGCAGATGCCATGAGTAGGTGGTACATCACTACACTGGACAAGCTGCCATGCTCTGGCAAGCGAAAAATGGGCAAAATATTGTTGAGAACTACTTCTACCCAAACTGCAAAAATGGAGAGCGTAACTTTTGCTATTTTTCTCAGGATTATTTATCACTGTATTTACATGAGACAGCTTGCTAGAAAATGTTCCAGACAGTGTCACTAAAACATAACCAGAGAATGGCATGCCAGATTGACGCATATTGTGTAATTATGCATATTTATATTTGTTTGTATCCATATTGCGTTCAGTTTCGCACATCCTATGTGGCGGCTTCACTCTGGTCTTGAAAATCCGAGTCCTTTGATTCACTCACCATTTGCTCGTTCCTCTGCTTATATTGATCATGTGGTTAGCACGTTCATCCTTTCTTATCTTTACCTCAAAGGCACCCAGGGTCATGTACTTGGTAAGCCTTTAACCTATGGCATGAAGCTGTGCTTAAAATCTTTTTAGATGGGACCTGCTGTATGATTATAAGGATAATACCAAATCATGCTCTATTCGTTCAGCTTAACATTTAGATTTAAGCTGAGGGCAAAACCTGGAGGATATTTTATGCCTTTTTGCTATATTTTTCATTTGGCAAAAAACCCCAAAAAACTTTATACAAAGCTATCAGGGGATGGAAAACGTGGTTTGGCCTACCTAGCCGCAAAATTTTTAACACATATGCAGACAAATAAAATTTAGCATAATTTCGCTATCAGTTCCTGTCTACTAAACTATTGTTTTGTTTTTTATTCTTATTACAAAAAATAAGAACTCAAACCTATAATCAAACCACCCAAGAATAATTTACATTTACATAATTTTGACAGATGTCTTTATCCAGAGCCACTTACATTTATCTCTTTTATACAACTAAGCAATTGGGGGTTAAGGGTCTGGCTCAGCGCAGCTTGGTGGTGCTGGAAATCGAACCCAGGTCTTTCGATTAGAAGTCCAATACCTTAACCACTGCGCTACCACTTCCCCCATCACAGAAAAAAAAAACAGCTTTTGCAGTAATTATTTCTGCTCATACCTACTGACAGTAATGCATAGTTCAAATTTTATTCGTTCGATTCTTCAGCAAAGAAACTAATAGCCCCATTTAAACTGAAAAGTCACTGACCAGGGGATTACAATAGAAAAATAAATGAATCTGTAATAACACAGTGCACAGAATCACATTCACAAGAATGAATGTGTTGCCTCTTTGTCTCATATCCGAGCACACGTTGTGTTCCACTCTTCCATCACATGCTACTTGAGCCAGGTTTCTGCCTAATGAAGTAAACAAGTAAGCAAGAGGCACAGTTAAATGGCATTACTCTTTCAAACACATGTCTGACAATAGTTTGTAGTGACAGTAATGTCTGGTGAAAGTAATGAAGAGCAGACTTTTACTTAATAGCTGCCCACACACATGAACACAGCTAAGACTTCCAAAGTGCACTGAAAATAGAGAAGATTGCACTCACACATTTCCTACACATTAGTTCACTTTCTGGTCCTCAATTTCAAATGTCAATCATTTTTAGTGAGGTGTTAGGGTTCATTATGTTACTCTATCTGGTATTTGAGGTGCAAACATAGTGAAAATAAAGAAAGTTTGGCATTGGAAGATCATGGGATTATGAAGAAAATTAAAGGTAAAGCTAATCACTAACAATGTTTTGTGGTAAAAAAAAAAAAAATACAGTTATGCTTTTTAATTCTGGCTTATTAAAAATAATAAAACCTTCAGAATCTACTATTTCACTACTAACAATATGAGTGTATTCCAGCCAGAGACAATAATCAAGCCAGCCATATGATAAATTTAAGGTCTAGGCTACAGTTTGATTTTTTTTTTGTTATTTTTCAACATTAAACCTGGTAACTGGTCAAAAAAAACAAAACAGAATTGGCATGTTCGGTACAGTATGATTCACTTGCTGGTGTAAAAACAACAAAACTGAGGATTATAGGTAATATTCTAAGCTGCACAGCTACAGCATTTGGCAGATATGCACCATTAGAGACACTTTGGGATGTGTGTCAATAATTACAATCCAAAAAAGATGATTTTAAATGATAATTTTTTGTCTCTGATGCTGTCAAACTCCTTACCTGGCTGGCTTGCATCAGAGGAACCCAAATTATATCAGAAAAACAACACAGACCTTAAAACAGGATCACATTAAAATAGGAACTTAAAACAGTTCCTATTTAAAACATATCTGATCAAGATAAGCAATTACATAGTAAGACTGGATGAGGCTGCAGGTTATTAAGTTATATTCAATCACACACATGGTGCAAAAAAAGACAAGGCTGCATTTTATATCAAAGCAAAACATTTGCCATATGGATTGCAAGAAATCGAATCAGCTACAATCAGACTTTTTCCCGATACTGCAAAAAAAGGACAGACTGTTTTTGAAGTCTGAGAGTAATTTGCCAAATAGAGACACAGGCTTTCTTCAAAGTCAAATGAACATCTCCTTTCTACTTTTGAAAATGGTTCAAGGAGAATTTTTATTATTTAGTGCTTTTTTTTCTACACCTGTCCATTCTTTCAATTATTATTCATCTCCATCTCTGGTTCCAAGTGTGGAACATATGTTCATATTTCATTTGCTCCAAAAGATGCAGTGTGTAATCATAATAAACCCATTTCCTAGTGAAACAAAACCAGAAAGAAGCCTATAAATCAGTTAAAGCACAGTGCTCCATGTGATGGAGTTGGTCATTTTGTGTTTAAAGACAGCACATAGAGACACATATTCAAGCAGCTGCAACAGATACTAAGCCCATTTCCTTCTTAAAGTGATATGCATCAGGGCCCACCTCGCTAGACCACACACATTCACACGTTCACACACACTCATGCCCACAACTTATTGAAAATAGCCACTGAAAATTGTTTCAGATGACTGCTATTAACATGCCAAAAGACAGATGTTAATGGTTGGTTTGCTTGCTGTGGCACTTTCTATCGTGTTATTACCACAGTCCAGATGTCAGAGGCAAAGAACACTCCTATAGCTCACCTCTCTCTCTCTTGATCTCTCTCTTTCTCTCTCTCTCTTGATCTCTTGATCTCTCTCTCTCTCTTTCTCTCTTTTCCACTCTCTCTTTTTTTTTTTACTTGCTTTAGGCCGCGATGTCCACTGTTATAGCCTGCCAATTTCTCCGCCTCTCCTTTGCTATAAGGGGAACTGTATCAGTAATTTACTTAGTCTCTATTGCCAATGAAAAGATCTATATAATCCTACCCCATTGCAACAGTCTAAAACCTAAGTGTACTAAATTGTACTCATCACAGTTTAAACTTGCATATCATGGTTTAATAGCAGTAAGAAAAAACCCTGAGTCAACCAAACTGGATCAAGTGATTTAAATATGTAGCATATGCTGGTTTGGGGCCTGATTATTTTCAAAGATGCAAAGTAATTTATCAAATTTAATATACACACACTAAGCCCAAGCAGAGCACTGTAGTGCTGCAGAAATGCATTATGCTTTACAGATTTGAGGATATAAATGCTAGCTGCAATACACATATTGTTTTCCAAAATTGTTAGTGTCCAAGCATAAATGGCAACATTTTGTTTAGTTTTTTTAATTATTAGTATGTTTTTGACCAATACATAAAAAAATTATAATGACAATACATTAAAAATTACCCTCACCCATAATGGTTAACAATGTTACATGACCCTATACATGACCCTCGCCCAGTAATGGTTAATTTTTTTAGATAGTTTAATCAATGTGAAATTTAAAAACAGTGCTGTATGAACAGTATGTCCCACCCAAACTCTTACTGGCAGAGGTTGGTAGAGTAGCCAAAATCTATACTCTAGTAAAAGTACAAGTATTTATAGAAATATTAACTCAAGACAAAGTACAATTACTCATAGAAATATTGACTCAAATAAAAGTACAAGTACTTAAGAAAGAAATCATAACTCAAATAAAAAAGTATTCGACGAAAAAAAAAACTACTCAATTAGTTAGTTTGTAGCAAAAATCCTGAATTTTCAACCTACGCAGCGAGTTTTTGCATCCCTCTCATCCAAAGTCTCTATGTTCTGCTTATATAAAACAGGTTAAAGTAAAGTAAAGCCAATCCTAGTCCTGTAATGGACAATTAACATCACATCACCTGTCATTTACAATTAAATGTCAAACAAACTCAGATGTTAAACTCTGTCTCTATTTTTCTACCATTTAAGAGCAGCTCCATCAAAAACATACTTTATTTTAACATTTTATATATACATGCATCATTTAGGTAGGAATAAAATAAATTATAATCCCGTGTTGATTTTGTGTGGATGTTGTACAGTTTAGTGAGGTGTCAAAAAAACTTCAGTGAGGCGTTTGGGTTTTTTGTATAAATGCAGGACGTCATAGTTTTGCTGTTCAGTTTATTTAGTTTGGTGTTTAATGGATATGAAAATGAATGTTTATTCATGAACGTGTTTGTTTGTAGCTTCACAAGATTTTTGTCATTTCTTGCACGAGAGCGCATAAAAGGGAAAATATTTGGACACTGTGTGAAATGGGGTTTTACAATAAGGTTGAAGTGCTCATAGAAACTGAATGATTACTAATAGGGTTCCAATAGGTGTCATTTTGACACTTACTGCTACGTAGCTGTGCTTCTTGTATGTCAGTTGGTTATGTTGCACACAGAATTCGTCACATTATGAAACAATTTTTTTGACTTCTTGGAGTGAAAACACACACACACACATCCCCTCTTCAAACTTCTTAACACAGGGCCCACATCAGCCCACCTGCCTAGTGCCGGCCCTGTTTCCAATGCTTTTTAAGAGAGTTTTATGAGTTTCCTTTTTTCCTTTTTATATGTTTTATTATGTCTTTGTTTAATATACAGCAATACTGTAATTCTAGCAACTTTTAGATGGTTTGATAAAAGATTCATCCAGGCTCAAGCTCTGTGATGTGTTTAGAAAAGGTTCAGTTGTTCATAGACATGGCTGGCAGCACTGTTGGAATCCCTAGGCTGGGTAGAACTGAATCAGTTGGTTGATAACAGAGAGTAGAATAAGATTAGGCTTTACATTAGTGACTTCAGAGTGATGCTTCTACCCACAGCTCGGGCAATTGCCTCTGGCAATATAGACTTGGCCTTGCCACACACACAACAAACATGGATTCCCACATCCTGTGCAATAGCATCATAACATTTTAGAAGCATTCAATATGGTTTCAAGCCTGAAGCTAAATCTTCTGAGCTGTTAATATTTTTTTTTCTTACTTGAGCTTTATCGCAAAATGATATTTAGGTCTAAAGCAAGCACTGTAGATGTAGATCTATATCTTTTAGGGCTAAAAATTAAACAAGTCAAGCATTCTTCCTCCAAGACGTGTATAAACATATGTGCTCATTAGTGCAATGTGTAATTTCAGTTGTTAAAATGAGCATCTAAAAGCGGTTACAAATATGAGGCTTACATTTTGCACTCTGCGCACTGCATGGAAAAATATGCACAGAATTTTGATATCTAACTGATGGAAAGGAGAGGAAGTGCTAGCAAATACAATGCAAACTGTCTGTGCTCCTACAATAGCATGCTATGGCAGATGGCACAGCGTAACCTGTGGCCCTAACAGATTGCTATCGCACCTCACCCTCCCAGTTCTGTTTCTGTTTCATCCTAGTGAGAGAGTGTGTGCGAGATAGAGAAAACTGAGAAGTTCCACTCACAGACGAAAGAACATAAAGACAGTTTGTCAACTCTGAACATGATTTGAAAACGGAAGGCAAAAAACATTATGTTCTATCAAAGCCATACAAACAAATCTCACACGCAATTTATTTGTGACAAAGAAGACAAATAAAAAAAAAATAGCTTTCTTTTTACCAAGCTGCTAATTATGAGCGTAGTATTTCGATAGCTTGTCATTTATAATTCAGCAGCTAGAGGAAGTGAGTGGCTGTAATTAGCGTGCAGCTTTGTAGTATAACCTTGCAGCATAGAGTGCAGTGACAAGAGCCTGCTTTTGGGGGGAAGTGACAGCGCTGGCATTTTAGCTTGGAATGACCAATTGTGAACAATGACAAAGCTCTGCCTGCTCAAATTGAGATATGGTTTAGCATTACTTATAAAGAGTCCCTGGCAGAAAAGTGACTCATTGGGAAAGTTGGACAAGGGGTGCAGTGTAATGTTTTTTTTTTTAACATATGTTTGACATTCTCATAAGTTTGTGAACACATTGCTGGTATCCTGCTAAATCTTTAAGCTTTCTAGTATGTCTTTGTGGGTTGTTGCTCAAAAAACTATTCCAGAATGACAATGACCCTATGCACAAATAGACATTTTTTCCATCGTCTGGTGTAAAAAGTTTAGCGTCCTGCAAAGATCCCTGACCTTAACTGAACTCTCACACCTTCGGAATAAACTAGAACACTTCCTCCTCTCTTAACATTAGTGCCTGATCTCACTAATACAATTTGTGGCTGAATGGGAAAATCCCCACAGCTATGCTGTATCTAATGGAAAGTTTTTTCTAAAACTTTGGAGGTTTTTAGAAGAGTAAGAGTTAGAATAACTCTAAAATATAAGGTTTAAAAAACACTTAGGGATGTGATGGTTAGATAATTTTATTCATAATAATAAGAATAATTTGCATCTTTAAAAGTGAATTCTGAAAGCGCTTTTCATATAAAAAGTAAAAAAATAACAGTATAAAAAACCCTGAAAAACATGCCAACATCATAAATAAACAAGTTTTAAAAAAGGAGTTTTAATAAATCTTTTAAACACCTTAAATGATTCAGCATGTCTAATATTGTAGGGGAGAGAGTTTTAATGTTTAGAAGCACCATAAGCGAAAAACACCCGGTTACACCAAGAGTGTAGACATGTTGAGGGAACAATTAGCAGTCAGGAATAGACATTCACAAGTTCTTTTAATTAATAAGGTGACAAACCATGCAACGCCTTACCTGTAAGCATAAGAAATTTAAAATACTCCGGAACCTAACCCTATATACATATACATACAATACATGAACAATAACCAATACATTTTAAATGTATCCTTATTAAAGAGACCAGTGCAATCTATAGCATAATTAGGACGGTTTTATGAAATAATCACATCTTTAAGCAGACATAAGAAAGAATCCTCATCTTGGTAATATTAAATATTGAAATCAATCATACATCATCACTTTTCCACATGACAGACGAGTATAAGTCTTTTAAGAGTATATAAGTATATGAGTATATTAGAGTGGATGGTTTTTGAAACTATCCACTGTTAAAAAGTGTTTGTGCAATGCATTACTGTCTTAAACACAACAAGATATGGTGTTCCAAGGTGTTTAGATCATCACTACCCCAAAGTGATTTATTTCATAACCAGCAACCAGTTTTCATTTTGTAATTAAATATACTAATAATATAATGAAATTTAGTTTACAAATTGCAGACCCCGGGGTCTCCTTCTAAAAGTGCTAAACAAACAAATCTTCATAGTACATATGAACCAGCCACCATATTGTAACAGAAGCAGACTCGGAACACGAGGTTAGAATCAAACAGAATCACTTTTATTTCAGAATGTAATCAACAATGGAAAATACTTTGATTGTAGAAAACTTTAAAGTTGTTAAAAAACGAAGGACAACTTAGGAAAACACAGGATTACTCAGAACATGTTAAAAAAACAGGATTCTTATATAATATCTGAAGCGTTTAGGAGTCTTTTAGTTTCTTTGGAAACTCAGGAGGTACACAGAGCTTGGAAGATCATAGAGTCAAGGGGGAAAAGACCTGCTTCCAAAGTTGAGACTTGACAGAAAACTGGTGGAAGATCAAGGTTTAAGTAAGGTCAAAAAACAGATATTGACGTGAGCTATACATGATGTTGTAATGTAGTAAGCTGTAATAACTTGTTATAACATGTTTATAAACAGTATACTTAGAAATTATAGAAAAAATTTTACAGAAACAATAGCTCAAAGTTACCAAAAGTAAAGAATGACATAGAGTGAAATAAAAAGTAGATTGTTTTTTTATTACTAAGTTTAAATGAACTTCTTAAAAATCATCTCATAGAATAAGATTTTTTGAATTGCCACTGCCTTGCTTTTAAAAATGGATCAAAATATTTACTGCTGTTTAAGTCAATTGCATGTGTGTATTTTTTTTTAAATTCTATAAATTCTGTTTTTCAAAGAATATAATAATTTAATATTCATTGATAAATGTCACATATATTGTAATGCAATGAATTCTGGATAGCTCATTGTTTTAAGTATGATTGAAATCTATTTTTAAAAGTTATTTCTAATAAAAGAAATATTAGTCTATCAATGTAATTAAAAGAGCAGACTATTAATTAGCAAAGTAATGACACTTTCCAACTATCTGCTACTGAGGACCTTATATACATATAATAAAGCTTCTCTTTTGTCTGTCTCTTTTGTCAATCGTTCCTCAACTCTAATTGGATTTTGATAAAGAGTAATTAAAAAAAGGGATCCTGATTGTGTTTAAATGACTCCTCCCTTTTTTAATGTCTGTGCTGAGAACCTACTAAAATGTCATATGCATATACTAATAGATAAATGTTACGTCAATGAAAAGCATGTGATAAAAACTTTCATGTATGCGTCATAAATGTGCACTTTTGTATAGACTTTTTAATAATCAGAATCAAATTTTAGACAAAACATAACAACAGAAACTAACACTGGTCTGCTTAGAGACTAATTAATATTTATAACTAAACCAGCCAATGAAAAATATAAAGGGTGGGAGTCTTGTGCTTATGTCAATTTTTTAAAATTTGTACAGAGCTTTTAACAACAGACATTGTCTCAAAGCAGCTTTACACAGAATGCAGTAACAGGGAGAAGTGTAAATTTGTCCCTAATGATCAAGCCGGCGGCGCCTGTGGCAAAGAAAAACTCCCTGAGATAAAGTAGGTAGAAACCCTTATAGGAACCAGACTCAATAGGGAACCCTTTCACATCTGGGAGACACCAAATGGTATTGTTAGTAATGCATTATGTCTAGTGCATTTCTTGATGCCACATTGTTGAACCCTCTGCCTGCCCATAGTGTAAGTCCGGAAAAAGAAATTCTTTTTGCCAAAATATTTCCTAGTGAAATAGACTTGTCAACTTTGTGCACATTTACAAAGAAGCATTTCCATAGATACAGAAATTATATGTAACTGACCTTGAGCTTCTTTTCAACTTTGTTACATGTTCTGACCTCTTTTTTTCAATGTATGTTACACCTAAGAAAGAGCCGTTTAGTGATTTTGGCCCTGATGCTGTAGTAGACGATGGTGTGGATGATGTATTGTTAGTATGTATAGTAGTTTTTGGTGTTGTTTAATACAGTATGTAATACAATGTGCTGCAATTCGATCAGAAAACACATACACTTAGTAGTTATATGAAGTAATAGTTGATGAAATTTACTGTTATTGCTTATCTATCTATCTATCTATCTATCTATCTATCTATCTACATTATTTTTTTACATTTAATTTTTTCCATACACACAACTCTAATTCTGTCTTCTATTTTTCAATTTATACTTTTGACATTTTTCTTTTCCTACAAAAAAAATGAAAACAGTCTTGCTTGTACTTCAAAAATGAATTTTGAAATTTAGCAATTGATCATGAAGTAAAACATCACATGTTGTGAAGTGTGTGAGACTTTAAAGCAGTGAATGGCACAAATCAATATGAATTTCAGTACTTTCATGAATGTGCAGCATTATCAGGGTGGGAGCTGAAGCAGTGTATTACTGTTCAAGGATGATTTAGCAACATCACCAACATCAATCATTTTTGTCTGCAGTGCCACAATTCCATCATCCTCAGATGCATCAAACAAAGGTGAAGTGTGTGAAAATAGGGAATTAGGGAGTTTATCAACATATCGATTACTTTGGCAGATAGAAAAAAATGCCTCATGAAAAACAATTTTAGGTCCAGATTTTTTTCTCTTACTCTGATTCGAGAAGCAGATTTTACTCATAAGCTTTGTATAGGAAACACTTTGTATACCTTGATCCAAATATTTACCTATTAATTTACCCATCTATTTTGTACTGCTAGTCATAAATGTACTGCGAGTCACTATGTACCTAAAGACAATATATAAAAGCTATAATAATTTAGATAACATTGCTATTTAATTTAGATCAAATGTATTCAATTATATTTGTATATTGTTTTTAACAATAGATATTGCCATCAGCTTTGTAAAAAAATTATAAATTTAGAAAATGAAATATTTTTAATTAAAATGTATTATACATAAATAGGACTGTTCTGGCTTATTTCTTGACATTAAATAGTTAAGTGTGCCCAGAGGGGTTGGGGTATAATAAATAAATTGATAAACCAGGAAAAAAATGTTTTTTATTACTTTGTTTGGAATTATTGTCCTCCAGCGAGTTAATATATTGTCTGATTAAAGTATACTTTCAGCAAACTTTCAACAGGCCTATAAAAACAATATATGTAACAGATACTAAGGTATTCCTAACTTAAAAGTGCATTAAAGACAAAAATAGATTCCGACAGAGCAACTGAAGAGTCAGAGATGGAGGTGAGAGTGTGGAAAGCCTGGAGAGCTGTGGTAGGGTGTGTTCCATCATTCATGAGTATCTTACCAGGTGAGAGATCAGCCTGAAGCCTCAACCTCAACATATTCCAAACCAAACGACCAAACACCCTCTGTCTGTTCTCTGCTTTCATCTTCATCCCCTCTTTCAATCTCTCTCTCTCTCTCTATCTCTTTTTCTTCGTGCTATTTTTTTGTCAGCATGCATTTGAAGTTATTTCACACAAACACAAAGATCTAGCGTATTTGTGGCAGCAGAATGCATTTTTACATGTTTAATTTTTTTCTTTCAAAAATCAAGTACACCTAGTTTAAACCCAAGCCACAAAAGATTTTCTGATGCAGTTGAAGATTCATGTTCATGGAGTGGATACTGGATCATCTTAACAAGTTGTCAGAATATAAAACCTATCATGAACTAAAATAAAAGTATTATTTTGCTGACATACTTTCATCTCCACTGGCCGTTTTCTTCCATCCCGTGTTTATTTCCTGTGAAATCCTGCAAACTTAATTTGCTGGACGAACCCAACCTGAACTAAGCTGCTTAGATTAATAAACCCATTTTCCATTTTAACGTGCTGATTACCTCTAACGCTGAAAGAATGATCTGCTAGTGCACTTTAAAGTATATACATTAATCTCTTTAGCCACACATAAATCTATTATCTGGTCATCGACACTTATATATACATATATTCAACTTCTTTATGGTATGTGTGTGTGTGTGTGAGTGAACACACCAAGAAGCACAAATAATTCTCAACATTTTTCAAAAACATATCATATATAACCTTGACTCATGTACACATATATTTCCTTTGTTTGGACATATGTGCAAAGAACAGATTTAATGCCCGGATTAGATTTTGTCTGCGGCACCCAGGGAGCTGTTGATTTTTTAAAATGGAGGAATTAATTTAAATTCCTTTCACCCCTTTGATTCTCTTTGGTAATTGAAATTGCATGGTCCATGGGCAGCTTTAATGTTGTTCTGGAGCCTCTGTGTCCTGAAACTGCTTGTGCACACGGAATAGGGTCTAACTAGTAGGATTTACTCTGATTTGATTAATTCCCAATAGGTAGATGAGGAGAAAAGCAGAGGCATTGTAAAACTTTTTGCTCACACTTCACCTTCCATTAACAGCATGTAATGAACTTAATTACCTTATTACATGCTTTTTGCCTAAAAGGTCTGAAAGGACATAGACCAAAATAAAGTGGATTTAAGTGACTTTAAAAAAAACAAAAAAGAAAATCAGTAATCATTAATGAGTTAAAATAAATATAGCAATAGTACTACTACCACTACTACTACTGAAAATAATGATAAAGAAGTTAAGTTAACAATAAATAAGGTAACCATAAAGAAGTTTTTTAATCATGTATATTGACATCACATAAATATTTAAAAAGGTGCAGTGTAAAATGTAAGATTATAAACATACGGAATAAATCTTAAACACAGTATGAACAGTGTGAAATGTGAAACAGAAATATAATATTTAGTTTAACCAGGATTTAAAATAAGCAAGTGTGTATAGCCATTTAGATGATCTAATTAATATTAACAACTTTTCAGGTAAAAAAAAAAATATTTATGAAAAGTGATTATTTATAGAATAAGCATAAATTATCTTCTTCACATCAACAAATAGTAGTAATGTGTCGGTCATGAATGATTCTTCCTTTTAAACGAATCCTTAATATGACTCGTAGTAGTAGTCTTTTGGATTTAACTTGTAAAGTTGCTACTTTACATCAACAAACATATTCTTTATAAAGAGCTGCCATTCTGATTCACCTGATAGCAGTAGTGTGTCGGTCATGAATGATTCTTCCTTTTAAATGAATCCCTAATATGACTCGGGAAAACAAGCTGTCTCAGAGAGTGTTCATTTTGTATTGATGGTGCATGCACAGTATCCTTATACTGTACTGATATGATCAACCTACCATGACTAGAAATGTTCATTTTTTTATTTTAATTTTTGATTTTGATTTGATTGGACATAAGAGATAACTAATGCTTGGATTGGTGGATTATTACAAAAGGCGGCGAGTTACATCTTGTCTGTTACTGTAAAGGAGAGGACGGAAGTTTGAACTTAACTCACTTCAACATAATTTAAAATAAGTGAACGTTATAGTTTAAGTATATTATATTTAAAAAACCAAGTTAGATAAACTTAAAATGTAAGTGCACTCTATGTGAGTTACCTGAATGTAAATATACAAGAACATAAATATTTTATTTTTAAAAATAAAGTTTAATTAATCAATTGAGTTCATTCAACTTAGACCTGAGAAATAAGCTCTGATAATAATTAAAGATAAAATAAAATAAAAAACATCACTATCATGCATATTAGACTTTAAATGGCCTTTGCAATTTCCACCCCTTCCTGAGCTTACAGGAAGATTAAAGTGACTGAAATAAGCACTTTTTACATATGTGGTGAGCAGAAAATAATATTAAAATGCATGTCAAACAGAAGATACATGGCAAACAGCCATATGTGGCTTCCACTACTATTAATGAAATACAGAAATCTGTATCTTTTTTTTTTAATTTTCAGACACATCACACAAACCATTTATCTATTCACTATCCAGTCGTTTTTCGATTGATTATGCACACCTGTCTTTTACACTGAATTTACAGCCGCATACTAAAAACCCTACTTTGATGCTTCTGATTAACTGAACACATCTGATCCAGGTCATCAGCAGTGGGTAGGGCTGGACAAACGATAAGCATGGGCGTAAGCATTAACTGAAGCTTGCCCTTGTCCTGTACATTTTCTTGCTGTCTCCTGATTGGTTATTCAGCCGTTTCACAAGAATTTTCATTTGCCGCAATTACTATGTTCAGTATCACTATTTGGAACACATTATTCTGAAACTATAATATACCCTTAATATTTTTTGCTGTCAAATTGGATCTTGACCATGGCTGTAGTAAGCTTTCACATGTTTTATTATGATTTAAAGCTGCAAATAGCTTATTTAATAGGCAGGCATATCATCTCAAGCATAAATACTTCAGACATACCACCGTGTCACAAAATGACTTTTTCCAGAGTAAAATTGTAACTAATCTATCACAATCAATTTACAAATATTTCACCAATTTCTGAAATTTTGGAACATAAGCTTCATATAGTGTGTATTATGAAAGTTCTTCATGGGCCTATATGTCTTATGCACTTCAATTGTGTTTGCTGACAAGCACAGGTATACAGGAGTGAAGTTGAAGCTGTAAAATAACCAATGATCAGGACATAGTGGTGATATACAGCTCTATTGAAAACCAAAATGCCTCCATAAAGAATATAGCAGTGTGCTAAAAATGGGCTTGGGCACAGCACTAGGGTTATATTGCCTTGTCTGCATTTTCCAGCCTTCTGATATGTGGTATAAAGGTGCTGTGATGTTTGATGAATATACTTTAAAAGGATATTTATTATGCCCATCAGAGACACCTATACAAACTAAAACTGTTTTCTGGTAAAGATTTATTTCACAACGGTACAGATTACACAAGACCTTAACAAATAGCAGCTTCATGAAACCCTTTCGAACATGAACTAATGTCAGTCATGTTCTATTTCTATTTCATCCTTCTTTTGAAAAGTTATGCCCTTAAGACCTTTTCCAGCCATGAAACCGCTTTTTTCTTTTTTTTTTTTTTGTCCTTGCTTAAGTCCGATCTTCAGTGAATGTGGTACAAAGTGAAAAGAAGCCGCAGCGCATGGCATATATCATTTCAACACTCGAACTGTGAAATCATGTGGCTTGTAAAAAGCTTTAGAAGCTGCATGATCATGCAGATCTATTATATGATAGGTACCATGTACAAATGTTATTCTTAGACCAAACTAACTCTATATGCACAGCATCTGTATATACAGCAGTGTAAAACTTCAATTTTAATTGGCGGAAAAATAATGCAGACAGTAAAGATGTTATAATATCGGAATACAATGTTATAATGTTACAGCTACTGCAGATGTATAGCATCAGACCCCTTTGAGCAGCATGTGCCTTATACTGTATAGTTTTACCATCACAAACAGTAATTGCAGCATGTGATTAAAAGATAAGAAAAGAATAAAAGATAATGTCAAATACGAAGTGATGAAAGTCAGTTGGAGAAAAGAGGAGACAGTTTTCTCAGTTATGCTCAGAAAATTCTGTTCCGGGCAAACTGGAAGACAAAGTATTCAAGGAAGTATTTAAGGAAATAAATATAAAATTAGAGAAAGATAAATATCATTTAACATCTAGCCTGGTTCTCCCAAGAATGTTTTTTTACATTGTGTCACCATTGTAGTTTTGGTTCCTTGCTGCTGTCTCCTCTGGCTGGCTGAGTTGAGGAGTTGAGGAGTTGAGTTGAGTGTTTTAGTGAGTTTTTTTATTGTCATTTGGATTTAATTTGTAAAGTTGCTACTTTACATCAACAAACATATTCTTTATAAAGAGCTGACATTCTGATTGATGTCTTTCACCTGATAGTAGTAGTGTGTCGGTCATGAATGATTCTTCCTTTTAAATGAATCCCTAATATGACTCGGGAAAAACAAGCTGTCTCAGAGAGTGATTTGTTCATTTTGTATTGATGGTGCATGCACAGGATCCTATCAGTTCTGTATGAGAGTTGTTTGTTCATCACTTCACAGCCTCCTTCCAGTCATTTATTTGTTCATCATGGTCACAGTCTTTCTGTAACCTACAGTCAATAATACTAATGTAATGTTGTATAATATTAAGGAATTTTTAGAAAAATCTTAACAGATATGTGCAACATTTTATAAAAAGTAATGCTCTGTTTTTGTAACTGTCAGTCTCATTTTATTGTTTAATATAAAATAATAGGAATCTTCAATTAATTAATTAGATTTTCTTTGCTTTTGACTGTCTGTAAACAAATACTAATCAAATCAAACTTGGCCGGAGTACCTATTGTTTTTGATTTTGACCCGAGTTGAGCTTTTGCTTTGACTGGTGCCGTGGTGTAGTGTGTGAAAGCACCGGCACTTATGTGATGTTGCACTGTGTTTTAATCTGTCCTACCAATAAAGGCAAAAAAACCTAAAAATATATCTAAAAAAATTGTTTTCTTAAATTTATATTTTCTATCATATGAACAAAGTTTACGCATTATCCAACTCTTAATTACTACAATCAATATAATAAGAACCAAAATGAGAGGCCACAATCCCATCATGTACCTGTAAAAGTTAAAATGTAGGGAAGTTTGGGAATTATTAACAAAGTTTTGTATCCAAAACTGCTGTCACGTCATGTGACAAAATAACAAAATACTCAGACCCGAAGAATCGGGAGATAAACTGAGACATTTCTGTTTTAAGTAAAGATTGCATAGCTTATGCTTATGTGCCTTATGCTATGATAAACACAAGACCTGAACCTGAAAACTGGGGGCATGAACTTGTCTCTTTTACTGGCACAAACTGCATGGGTTTAGCACTATAAGAATGTGCCGTGACAAAAAAGGGAACAACTTGGACAGAAAGTAAGGTAAACTAACAGCCTGCATCACTTAAAGACCCTGCTAAGCAATGAATCTTTTCTGTTAACTTGGCTGATTTATACTTTTGGCTTATTTAAATGTGAAAGTTTGCACAAGCAGACATGTCAAGGTAAATGTGTAAATGTAATTATATTCTCCTCTCATAATCAGCCTACCTGATGTTTTGAAATATATATAATGATAATATAATGTATTAATTTATAAAAAAACCCACATCAGTAAAGTGTCACCCAAATAAGGATAGGTTTCCTTTTAAATCTGGTTCCTCTCAAGGTTTCTTTCTCGTACTATCTAATTAAGTTTTTTTCTTGCAACAGTCACCCCAGGCTTGCTTATTAGGGATGTTTTAGCGATGTTTTTTGAAACCTTTTTTTTCTACCATTAATCATAGACTTTTGCATTCTTACTTATTTTCTGTAAAGCTGCTTTGAGACAATATCCATTGAAATGATTGAAATGAGTTAAAAAACATTTCTTCATTTTATTCAAATCAGATTCAAAGATTCAACTTTTGTAAAATGAGCCAAACGTCCCGTTACCACATGACAGTATGTCAACAGTTTAAAGATATAGATTTGTTAACGTGTCCACTTTGAATGATCTAAAGAAAGAGTTGCCTATTTTAAAATTAATTAAATTTCTTTTATGTGCACACTAGGTAATTGTCAGTGCAAGGGCATAATTGATTCAAAGCATGAACAGAAGCATGCAAATTCTGCTTTTTATTTTTGCCTTCTCATCAAGCGCTGATGTAATTAAAGCCTGTGAGTCTATACGAGGATTTCTGAAGCGATATGTGACGAAGGAATGTAATTATCCTTGTGAATTTCTTCGACCCAAGGCAGTTATATTATAGTAAAAAAAGCACCAGTTGATACCCATAGTACTGGAAACTTTCAAAAATAGGGACTTTATGATCTAAGAGGTACTGACATTGCAGAGGGGCCTTTGGACATATGTAAATCCTTAAAGAGATGTTTATTAGTAATTATTAGTCACTGTACATAGCTTGACAAACATATATTGATTTACATATTTAAAAAGCCTTTAGATGAATTTGTTTTTTATAAATTTCTTGAGGAGTGGAGTAAACGTCATACTGAAATTAAAATATGTCCACGTGCCAAAGGCAAAACAATATTATCAATGCTGTATTTAGTTTTATAGTATAATATAAAACATTGATATTGATACCAGCAGCACTGGCAGGGGTCTATCTATCTGGAGTTTTCATGTTCTCTATGTGCTTGCATGGTTCTACTTTGGGTTCTCCGTTCAAAAACATGAATGTTAGGTTAATTGGTTATTCTAAATTGGCCATAGTATTAGGTGTGTGTGTATGTGTGGTTTTTTGTCTGTATGTGGGAAGTGGTGGCTTAGTGGTTAAGTTGTTGAACTGATACCAGAAAGACCGGGGTTCAATTCCCAGTACCACCAAGCCAATACTGTGGGCCCCTGAGCAACCCCCAAATTCTCAGTTGTATAAATAGGAAAGTCGCTTTGGGTAAGGGCGTCTGCCAAATGCTGTTAATGTTAAATGTAAACGTGTGTAGCCCTATGATAGACCGGTGACCTGTCCAGGGTGTACCTCTGCCTTTGATCCAGTGACAGCTGGGATAGACTCCAGAAGATCCCCGTAAACCCTGATTAGAAATACGCGGGTATAGTGAAGAATGGATGATTATAAAAGAAAAGTAAATAATGTGCTACAGTGAATAGAGTTTGGCACTGACCTACCCTAACGCACATAATTTAAATTTTTGTTTGCTATATGTACTATATGTATTCTTTTATATTATACACTACTATCCTAAAAAAATTACAATGCTAAATACTTAATGATACCATGTAAAATATAGTAGAATATTTTTCATAGCAGGCACAAAAAGTGCTTCAACGAATACAAAATTATGGCATTAACTAACCCATCTTTATAGGTTGCTGTTTGGTATATTGTTCATTTCTTTAACGTTAACAGTTAATCTTTAAACTTGTTTTGGAAGGGCTACGTAAAAATATCGATACAGCTAATTATTGCAATTTTTTTTTTTTTACAAAAGTGTATCAATATTCTAACCTCTATTATTGATACCTATTTAAATTGCGTTTAAAGCTAATTTACCTTTATGATAATAATTAACTAATATCCTCATTGCATGTCAAATGACTTCGTCCTCCGTTCCTGTAGTTGTCTCAGACGCATATGGTCGATGTCTCTGAAGAAAACGTCAAAAAAAAAGGTGTCTCCAGCTTTGTATGCACTGTATATTTGGCTATTTGTTTTAACAATTTTTAAAAGATTGCAATGTATTGTGTATCTTGATTAATGTATTGTGGTAAGTATTGCATTGTGAGGCCCTTCGCAAATACACAGCCTTAGTTTTTGGTTAAATGTCTTTTTCTGTTGTATGATGCCTGATGCTTGTTTCCTCTTATACCCCTAACTATTTATTGATATTCTAGCATCATTACTATTTCAGTTTAGTTAGCTTGCTAGCTACCTATTCTGCCCAAAGTATAACATTTCCATCATCAGAGTACAAGTAGAAGTACTTTTAAACTACTCATGTTACTGTATAACAAATTAGTGTTCGTCTTCAGTGTACGTCAGTCCATTGTTTAACCAGAAATTCATCTTAATTCAGGACTTATAGACTGTTTTAATAAAAGTATTTGTAGTTAGTTATTTTCCACCACTTGTTACAGCTGTTTAATTTTTTTTTTATTACATTAACTGTATTCTGCCCACTGTATACCAGTTCCATTAGTCATAGCAGGATTTTTTACATTCACTGGGTTCTGCTGTATACCATTTCCATCACTCCTTCTTATGAATATGTGGGTGACCCCTCTCCATATCTCAGTGTGATCCAATTACTCTCCGCTCTGTAAATGTCACAGTAATTCCATATGCAAAGATAGTCTTGCTCTGTGTGAAGCATCATAGTAAAGGTCTCTCCATTATTTTTTAAGATAAGTGTGGAAAGTTAAGCCATGGGACATAGAATAGAAGACACCATATGTAGTATTGTACTGAGTCATTATAATGGATAGCAAGACATCAGGGATTTCAAAAAAAAAATGTTTGTTTAAACTAAATATGTGTAAACTGTATACGTTTTATGTATGTTGTTTTAAACTTACATTTCGAACTGACTTTTTTATCATTTAACCAATCATGTAATTTGTATATTATAATGAGATGAACATCTTATTAATTATATGATTCCATTTTTTTACCTCTCACCTATTATAGAAGTAATTCCTCTGAACACTTATAGCGGGTACGCTGTTGACACAGGAAACAGGGGGGGTCATGACCCCTGCACTATCGCAAAAACAGCAATTGACCAGCAAACTTTTGACAGGAAATTGGTCTAACAAAACTTCTGGCATCACATTTGTTATAATTTAAGCCATGTACAAATATGTATGGCTTTAACCAAAAATAAACCAAAGTTCTTTTAATGACATGGAGAAAATAAATTACGATTACAGGTATGTAGCCTATTTCTATTTGATACTGAACGGTACAGTGTCTACTAATAATGATTCTAATAGCGGTCCTAAACAAGCAGGATATGTATAGTCTTACCTGTGCCCGTCTCAGCTGCAGAACAGAAAAGTATTGCCTCGTTTTTTTTAACCAAATAAAGTACGTTGACATAAAGGTTAGGCTTGTCCTGCCTATATAAAATGCCAATTGTTATAATTTTTAGTTAATTTGCTTGTGATAATGAGGCGTCCAATTATAGCTTAAGCCATTTTCTCTTAATTCTCTTTATTCTCTCTGTAATGTGAATGACATAATTACACAACATTTCTGATTGAAAAAGTCAAAGGCAAAATTATTTCAGGAAGAAATGATGCTTTATAGTTTGAAAGGACATTATTTCATATTTAGAATATTTTATATAATTATTTATTATATTTTTTATTGATCTATATGCTGTTTTTAAGATTATTGTTAAAATGATTTATATTACAATTAACTGTAAGGGCAAACTAAGTTTAAAATCACAATACTGTTATGCTTTAGGTTTTTCATAACAAAAGTACTCTCACATTTTGTAAGATGTCACTGTAACAAATAAATGTTAACTGCAATCATATAGTGGCGAGTTATAGCGTTAATTTGATCATATCAATATAATCATTTGGATTATAACCATATATTAACCTGTGTTACCTTCTTTAAAGTTTTATAATATATAATCAACCTCCGTAATTATTAACAACGAATAAATAGTGAGAAATAACAGAAACAAAATTTAGAAAGTAGATTTATTAAGTAGAATTGTGCAATTTTGAGATCAGACATAAAAGTCTGGTCTACAAGGGACAGATTTGTAATTCTGTAGGCATTTTGCACTTCCCTGACTTTGATTATCCTTAATGTGCTTCTTGATTCAGTTACTTCTAAAAATCAATATTATTCTATTAATGATCAGGCTAAGAGCAAGTTTATTACAAATCTGATCTACAAAGTTTATTATTAATCCGATTCTACTATTTGAGCTTACAGTTAAAAATGTCTTTTGCACCCTGCTGATGATTGGATTTAAGGTAGATACGAAAGGAACAAGTTCAATAAGTATTTGCATGCATTACACACAGGCTGTGGAAAGAAGTGGTAGGAAAGAAACGTTTTCTGGTTTCGCAAACGGTTAGAGTGAAGCGGTAGATATAACCATGATGGGAAAGGTAATACAGTGGTGGCTCATGGTTAAGCTGTTGGACTACCAACCCGATTCGATTCCCAGCTCTACCAAGCCACCACTGCTGGATCCCTGAGCAAGGCCCTCAACCTGCAATTGCTCAGTTGTATAAATAAGATAAATGTAAGTCGCTCTGGATAAGGGCGTCTGCCAAATGCTGTAAATGTAAATGTAACGAAGCCTGGCAATCATGTCTTTTCAGGATAAGAGGACACAGGACAATTGACGGGTCTTTTCCAGTTCTGGTTGAGGTGTTGTGATTATTTTAGAAAGGTTTTTTGTTAAACGCAAATGTCAAATACACAAAACCACAACAAGACCTGGAAAGAAGTGGAATAAGTGACAAAAATGCAAAAGTGCAAAATAAAATATGTATAAAGATTTATTAATACAGACCTTTTGAATATTTTTCCAATGAATTGATAATGGTTGAAGGTTACTATTTAACATAAATGCATATCATAGTCGTTTGGTAGCATTCTGTAAATGGGGTGTTTTGATTATCTTTGATTACAGCACTAAATGTAATCGTAAGAAACAAACAAGCATTTCACACCAGTCTAATAGAAAAGTGTATTCCAGATATTAGTTTTTCTAAAATCGCTGTGGCAAATAAAATAAAAGTCATTTTGCATTTTTCAAAAAATCTCAAGTGGCAGTTTTAAATTTGAAAAAAATATTGTTTGACTTAAGCAACGAGCTACCATTAATGATCTGCTTTTTCTGATTTCTTATTCCTGATTTAAACAACCGCATTTAGCCTTTTGACTCTGTGTATATTCATTCTAAGGAATTAAAAAAACGGCAAAAAAGGGCAGAGTTGCCCTTGACATTTGAAGGGTAATGCAGAGAACAAAATAATAAAGCAGTCTTTAGTTTTCCCAACTGCAAGGCAAAAAGTCTTCCCATGAGAAAGAAAAGTAAGGACTCTGTACAGTTAATTTTAGTGCTAGTATTGATTAACTACCATCATGGGTCTGTATTAGACACTTGATTGGCAAATAATCAATTGCTATCTGACATAGGCATTTATCTTCCTTCCAAAAGGAATTTCTTTAACTTTTAAGTAATTTTAAGTAGAGGACAGCGAGTTGTTAATCAAACTCTAATCTGAATGACGTTAGACTACCTGACCTTTCCATGACTCTTTCTGACTTTGTCCCTTGTGTCCTTTTTTCTGTCTTTCTTTTTAGTCTATTTTTAAATATGAAAGCATGTTGGAAATAAAAGATTAGCCATACTTTGGAGGTCAACAGTCCAAGTATCTATGTGACAGAAACTAAGCATTAAAGTTCCTCCAGATCTATTGAATCCCCCTTCATAGTCCTGTCATCTCCTCTACACTACATTGTCCAGAAGGCATTTAATTTCTCTCTCTCTCTCTCTCTCTCTCTCTCTCTCTGTTATACTCAAGTATCAGGAAGCTTTATTGTCATTTTAACCATATTTAGCAGATGCAGTACACAGTGAAATGAAACAATGTTTCTCCAGGAGCTCATGGTGCTACATAAAACAACACAGAATTACACAAAACAACAGGAGGACAACACAGAACTAAGGACTAAAGGATGAAATGTTTTAGCAACATAAAGTGCAATGTGTGCAACCTGGTGCGAACAATGCAAGACAAACAGTGCAAATAAACAATACAAACATTACTGCAAAAAATGCAAAATAGACATAAAAACAAAACACTTTAGCATTAACACACTGTACATCCTGAGTTGTTGATCTAAAGACCACGAAGACCTGGGTTCAAGCCCCACCACCTCCGGACTGCCACTGTTGGGTTCTTAAGCAAGACCCTTAACCCATTCTGGGCTCTGTATCATGATGGGATATGCAAAGAAACAAATTTCACTGTGCTGTAAAAAGTATATGTGACAAAATAAATGCATTGTTAGAGTACATTAAAAGCTTAATACTCATACAGTGTAAAGCAACATGATTTAGTTTGGATTGTTTACAAATGATAGATCTATTAAACATGGACAGAAGATGATCAATATCTCTAAACACTTATGAGCAGTACTCAACAGAAATACACACAGAATACTTTTCATCATCTGAAAGGTTTTGCATTGTAATTTCACAGTAATGATTTTTCTCAAACACCTCCTCAATAAAAATATTTCAAAATATGTTTCATGCAGTAAAAAAAAAATTAATGCACATCCTTTTTACTGAGCAGGCTATTTTTCCAGCGATTGCATTCAAGATTGGGTAGATGGACCCAATGTCCAGAGGCCACAGCCAGCCAGAGAGGAGGGGAATGTCAGATGAGCCGCGTAATAGTGTTTACAGACATGCACACTGAAACACAGTTATGATCTATCTTTTACTGTTCCTTATCTCTCCAATAACTTTCAACTGCATTTTTAGGTTCGCATAATAATCAGAATAAATGCATTTAGTGAAATCTAATTTACATAGATTGTATGCCTGCTTCAGTTGGTGTAAAGTAAAGAAAGAAAAGGGAAACTGTTTTAATTCCATATAAGTTTTACACC
This sequence comes from Bagarius yarrelli, assembly GCA_005784505.1. Taxonomy (NCBI): domain Eukaryota; kingdom Metazoa; phylum Chordata; class Actinopteri; order Siluriformes; family Sisoridae; genus Bagarius; species Bagarius yarrelli. The sequence continues at coordinate 1,776,219 of VCAZ01000031.1, read as the reverse complement.
TCGATGTATTTTTGCTAACCTGTTGCTTAATTTGCCAAGCTGTTGCAGGTATAAATTGATAAGCCTAAATGCCTTCATGCTAAGTGGATAACTTTGGCAGCCTTTGATAAATGCTCCTCTTTACATTACCTATCTTAAAATGATTACCCTGCTGCCCCTAATTTTAAGGTGACTTACTTACAACACAGTTAGATTTATTGTTCATATTAATTTCCCCGTCCATAAAACTGCTTTAACCGTTGTATTGAACATGGCAGTACAAGGCAGAAAAGCTTATTGTTTAGTTATATTGTAGAAACTATCTTTTAAAAGATACACTATAATGCAAAGTAAACCAGGCCTGTCCAAGATTACCAGTGTTTCGTGTGATTGCCATGGCCTCGTTAAATCGTGTCCATATTTACCCACTTCGAAGTTGTTTGACTACTCTGACCTAGTCCATAACACGCTCAGTCACATGTTCAGCGCTTCAACTAATTGAGACGGATGGGGTCTACAGCAGTAGCTTCACAGTGAGATGAAACATCTGCCCAGAATATTAGTCTGAATTAAGCAGATTAACTGAAAACATATTGCCCTTAACACAGAAGGATGAAGATGTTTTCAGAATTCTTCATCACAATTAGAGAAAAGGTCAATTTGGCCACATTTAGCATACACTTATTTACAACATATATTGTCGCATTCATTATAAGGATATTGCATGTAACTTACTACTGTTGAAACTATGGCAACACTTGTTTCCTCCTTACTCCTAACATTATTGATCTATTTTTGTGACATCACTGTTGAATAATGCCAAATCATGCCTCTCCCTTCTGACTGTAGCTGATCCTATCGGCTGTATTTGTCTGGGCGTTGCTCCAAAATATCCATTAGAAGTTTGGTGCAGAGGCCTAGCAATTAAACAAGTAGCATATCTTATTCAAACTGCTGACTCGACATCTGCATTCGTGTTCAATTTTAGTGCATGTGCACTAGTTTAATTCTAGCCTTAATATGCAATCCTTGAATTAGATTTATGGCCCATACAAGCACAATAAATAGAAAACAACTGAAAATGGTATTTAGAATTTTAAAGAAGTGAACAAATATTTATTGAATAAGTTAAATTAAAAACAACAAACAAACCACAGATTTCCTTTTTTGTCCAGTTTTTAACGTATCTAAGTTACGTATGTTAACCATGGTTCCCTGAGGGAACAAGACACTGCGTTAAAATACTTAGGGAACACCCTTTTAGAACCTTTGCCCTGAAGCATGTGTGTAATCTGTCCAAACAGAGAGCACAAGTGGCAACAGGTCTCCTTTCCCTTTTAGGAACTCGATCTGTGTTAAAAGGCTTTGGGAACGAGACACTGATTGAGGCTACATCCAGGATGTAGAACCGGACAAATGTATGCAGGGTAGCCCAACCTGTAAAACTACTCTATGGCAGTGTTACCCCTAATGCCAAAGTCCTAAAGGCTGCCATTCCCCTTGTAGAGTGTGCCCAAAACCCCTCCAACACTAGGAGGTTAGTGGCCTCATAAGCTAGAGAGATGGTTTCGACCACCCATCTGCTTATTGTCTGTTAAGTGGCTGCCTCCTTTTTCTTGGGTGGGCTGAAACAGATAAACTGCTGATTTGATCTTTCCATAAGGCAGCTCTGTGGCTATACATCTCCTCCAGTGGTTTGTTGAGCCTCACCAACATCATGGGCTCTGGCTATGGTGTTGGTGAGGCTCAACAAACCGCTGGGTAGAGTCCCCCTAATGTTGAGATTTATTTATGGCACCTCAACACTAGGGGGACCCTACCCACTGATTTTCCACCCAGTGGAGCATAGAAAGCAGCTATGACCGCCGCAAATACTTTCAGGCTGGAGGGTGTTAGACTTGGAGAGATCCTTTCTTACATAATTTCCAGCACTGGACTAATCGGACAGTTAATTGGATTCTGCTGCACAATATGTACATACGTAGCCTTTGCCATGTCTGAACCATGGCGCCCAGGCCCAACCGGGCTTGAGGCACCAGTAAGATCCAGAGCAGATGTGTTTTCTCTGGAGACGCAAACATATCTACCTCCGCTTGGCCATAAGGTATATTAATTGCTCTCAGCTGAGCTTCACACGGGTCCACTGAAGGATCTGGCTCACTAATTTGTACAGTGATGTATGCAACTACCAACATGTTGTCTGTGTGTAGTAGCAAGTGTCGGCTGCTCAGGTCTTGCAGGAACTGCTTTAGCACTTCAAACACTGCCAGCATCTCTGGGCAATTTATGTGTCATGATAGATGAGATTTGTTCCACAGGCTTTGGGTGTTGCTGCCACTTAAGACTGTCCCCAGCCTGTGACGGATGCGTCTGTCATTAGTGTCATACCACCACAGACTGCCCCCAACTCGACACCTGACTTCCAGTGCGTCGTAGGCCAGTGACCCCAGCCCCCAGAAGGGGGCATTCAAATTCGCCACCAAGTTCTTTCTGAGCTCTCTATTTGCCGTGGGACATCCAACATGTCAAACCTGTTTCGGGCTTGGATTGGTTGTGGGTTTTTTTGGCTTAGTTTTACACCTACCAGTGAGAAAAGATAGAGTGGTAAAAAAAGGATGCCAGAATACAGAACAGTATTAAAGAAGTATTTCACCCTGTATAGTAAGTGTGAAAGAGAAAGAGAGAGCAAAAGAATTAAAAATGAGGAAGGCCTACAAAAAGTGCAGCTAATCAGTAGGATCTGTACTATTTTCACAGCTTGGCCAGAAAGTCAAGTGGAGAAGAGAGATTAAAAGTGGAATGCTGAAAAGAAGAATAAAAAAAGAGATTAATTCACGAGCAATGGGGCAGAAATAAGTTTGCGTACGAGACTGAGGATGTGCAGGGTATGTATTGTACGTGGAATCAAATATGAGATGGTTCTGTGAGTGTACATTAGGTGTGTAGATGTGTGTGTGCGTTTCTTCAAACCACATGACTGTCCGTTAGCAGCTGGGTCTCAGGAGATTAAACAGAGTGCTGAGACTGCAGCCAGCAATGATTAGTGGGCTGCAGTCAAGCCTACTAATCAATCTCAGCACCACACAATTTCCTCCCCCCAATTCCAGCTTTGATCAGAGGGCAGGGAAAGAGTGGCTGGCTACAGGCGTAATGCAGTTTCACATTAATGTGTCTGGAGCAGCCTGTCTATGAACGGGCAGCAAAGTGCGTGGGACAATGAACTGAGAAAAGGGAGAACCTGTGTGTGTGTGTGTGTGTGTGTGCGTGCATGTGCAATTGCCAAGGATATCCATCTTAGTTAAAATCTCAGGGCAAAGATTAAGAATAGTGTAGTGGTGTGACTGTATACACTAATATTTACAGTACGCACTAATTTATACCCAAATAGACTTTTAATAATATAATGAATTACATTAAAAAATTAAAATAAAGAAAAAAAAATAATGATGATGTCTCTTATAGTTTAAATCACATTTTGCCAGCATGGTTTATGCCAGTAAACGAAATAATCAATACATACTGAAGACCTAATCTATGCCTCATTTACAAGCTATACAGACTCATTAAAGAGGTTCTACAACTTGTATAGCTTTGGAATTGACCCCAGCTAAACATCTACAGTGGGGCTTATTTTAGCTCCAGATGCGTTACACAATGCTTTCCATTTTTTCGGAAGAATAGTATTTAATATGCTTCTTTAGTACGATTCCAGAGACTTGCAAAATCAATGCCAAGGTGCATTGAACCAGTTTGGGTAAATCTGGTAATTAAAATACATACAGTCAAAATGGAACATGCTTAATTTCCCAGCATCCTGTGCCAACCTTAAATCTCGCACCAGATTGCACTGCAGCATTAATAAGCCTTCCTCACTGTGCTGTTTATTTTCCTATTTAATGCCACATATTTTATGCTTGTTTTTCACTTGACTGAACTCCAGCCTTTTTATGGTGTCTGAGTGTCTAAACCTTCCAGCTAAACATGTTCATAAACAAACTCCGAACCCTGTAAAATGAATTTGAGCATCCAGGCAAGTCATTGTATGATATAGGTGACGTTTTTTTTTTTTTTTTACAGTTAACAGGTATCTTACTAAAGGTGTAGATTTTTTAGTATTTTAAAAGTTATATTTTCTTGGTGCTAAGCAGAAGCAACAGAAGAGGAAAAAGGGGACGATGTTTCCCCTCTCAAATCTTTAATGTAATTATGTGATTCATTCAAGCAGCATGGCGTCCCAGTGACTGTGAGACATTGCTCCTCTCAGCATGCAGTATGAGATTACATTGACTCATCCCTGCTCGCACCAACTACATTACCCACAATTATACATTTAAAAGTTATTCTGTGCACAGCGTTATCAGCATGCTATTAAAGCGAATCAAAATATTTAAATATTGAATACTTGTGTTGAAGCGGGGGGGGGGGAGTAGGACAGAAAAGCGAAAGAGACAGAGAGAAAGAATAAGAGAGAGAATTAGGGAAAGGGAGAGATAAGAGAAAGGAGAGAGAGGATGAAAGGAGGGGGATAATAGAGATGGATCATGATTGATGGTCAAAAGGTGATGCTCCCTTAAACAAGGCAGCGTTTGTAAAACTAAATAAATGCATACAAAAGCTCCTGCCAAAAGCCAACACGACACAATATCCACTCTGGATTTGTTATCAATTTCATATAAAATTGATTTAAGAGGCAGGTAACAGTTTTATCATTTTATTTTATTTACCAATGAAGTCTGTTATAAAAATGCTTAATCCTATAGACTAAAATATACTACAATTTACAATAAGTCTGCTGAGCTACAAAACAAATTGTGCTAGTAAGGGTCCGGACCAGTAGGCTACCCTGCAAAAACAAAAAAAAGCCTAATAAGTGTTGTCATAGTTTCTACATGTCTCTGGCATGCTACTGTTGGAAAGAACATTAGATTTCCCCCCCCCACCACCACCACGGAAAAAAACATATTCTCGCAGCTGCTGATTTGTTAATGATCAAAATGTTTCATGGTTGTTTAATTTGTTTGAGATTTATTGAGTATAAATACAATAAAGTTACCAAAATTTTCATATTCATTAAGTCATTAATCAAACACTGGGACAGAAATGTTCCGTCACAGAAATAGGTAATCAATCAGAAAATGTTTGCATTGATTTGTAGCGACACTTTCATCCAAGGAGCTGAAAGGACATAAATAAACACCTCACACATCAATACAGTCATAGTATTGATGAAGGTAAGTGAGCATAGAAGCTAGAATGACCCAACCTCATGTAAATGAAAAATCTATCACCTGACACCCAGTCTGCTAATCTTTATGACAGCTGATGCCTATTTTATAAGACATTCTGTTTGATGTTCGTAATTTAGAGCTATTGCACCATTAAGCGTGCCCACTACATGATAACTAGATCTTAACCTACTATACTATACTTGCCATTTGGTTATTTAAGCAATGATAGAAAATCAATAACATGCTTTTCACTTTTTTTGTCAGGTCATACCATTGTAGCAAAGAGCTTGACATTAATGCAAGTTAAATATTCTTTGATTACATGTTATATATTTTTGCCCTTGTCAATAAAGATGTTACTCTTTGTTTTTACAAGGAGAATAAAGCATAAACCTAGCAAATGCGTAAAAATATAACAGGCTATTTTTCTCTTGTTTATAGGCTGTGAGTAAGGAAGGAACAACTGCTGTTGGTGCACCTGATGCAGAGAGCAAGACTGGTCTATAACAATCAAGAATAGGGATCTGGGCCAGTTAGGCTCTATGCCAAGCTGTGTCTGGAGGAACACAGTGCTTCAACCAGTTCATGAAGATCACGCTGAGCCCCAGAAGCTGAAATCAAGCCTATCAACAAAACTTTAACAAATTTGTCCTGGCATGAACCTGTAAAGTGAGGTAAAGACATGCAAATCATTATTATCCATCTATATGTAGGATTTTCTTTTCTTGCATATTATTTCTCTAAATCAACAATAAGGGGTGACATTTGTTGCACTTTCTGTTTAGGGCTGAGTGCCGATGCCAGTCTCTTAGCACTTCCATCAATATTGGTTTAAAATTTTTTCTGTTAAGAGTTCCTTTTTTGCGGTCGTGTTTTTAACAATACATTTAAGATGATAAGGTAACATACAAACGGCAAACTAATCACATTTACGAGTTGTTATCTATTGACTGTGTGTTTATAACTTAAATACCTGCAACATAATCTGTTTGCTGTAGCTCTGTTTATAGATTATAGTTTATAGGTTATATGTGTATGTGAATATTATATGCATGAGTGTACAGTGCCTTGAAAAAGTATTCAAACTTTTTTACATTTTGTCACCCTACAACCACAAACTTAAATGTTTTATTGAGATTTTATGTAAAAGACCAACAAAAAATAGCATATAATTGTGAAGTGGAACTAAAATGATTTACGGTTCTTAAAACTTTAAGCAAATAAAAATCTAAAGTGTGGCATGCATTTGTATTCAGCTTACTGTACTCTAATACCCCTAAATAAAATCCAGTGCAATTAATTACCTTCAGAAGCCCCCTAATTAGTTAATAGAGCCCACCTGTGTGTAATTTAGTCTCAATATAAATGCAATGTTCTGTGAAGGCCTCATTGGTCATGAAGACCAAGGAACTCGCCAGACAGGTCAGGGATGAAGTTGTGAAGAAGTTTAAAAACAGGGTTAGCTTATATAAAAATGAAAAAAAAATCTTTGGACATATCAAGGAGAACTGTTTGATCCATCATCAAAAATGGAAAAAGTATGCCACAACTGCAAACCTACAAAGACATGGCCATGCACCTAAACTGACAGACTGAGCAAGGAGAGCACTGGTCAGAGCAGCTGGTTAATGGCCTATGGTCACTCTGAAGGAGCTGCAAAAAGCAATGGAATGATTTGGATCAAATAATATTTGTGTTAGAATATCTCAGTCAAAGTCCAGACCTAAATCCTATCGAGCATCTGATTTTGTAGGGCGAAGCGATTGGTGTTTCCCAGGCTTGATCAAACTTTCTTAAACAACATTCAGTTAAGCCAAAAAAAAAAAAAAATACCACTGAAGATAGGCTGAGTCTAATAAAATGAAAAAAAAAACCTGAAAGTAGTAGCAGATGGATAAAAGATTGAACATGTAACAAAAAGGGTGAGCTCGAGAGGAAAGGAGATAAATAGAAAGAGTGATAGAAAGAGAAGGGAGCAGAGGAGAGAAGCGCTTTGAGTGGATGTGCTGGCAGATGGTGTTCACAGAAGCGTGATCATTTGGCATTTGTTCGCCAAAGTGTTCATGGGGAAAAAGAAAGAGAGAAAAAAGAGAATAACATTACTGTACCGATGTCTCTCTCTCTTTCTCTTTCTCCCTTGCTCACTCATGCTCTCTTTCACATGAGGGCATCACTAGCTGGTGTGTTACCATATAATTCACTGCCTCTTTATTTGATTTGTGTCTGGGCAGATGCCCGGAGTCTGAAATCACATGACACTTGACATATGTAGAGACTGTCTCAAACTACTGCAGATTGTCACTCAGTCATTAAAAATGAGAAAGGCAAATACTGCAGATAAATTTTTATATTCAACCATTTCATTGCTTCATTAGGTGCAAAATGCCCACTGTTCCTTTCATGGAGGCTGTTAGTGGATTTAGGTATGCATATCATATATGGTCAAATGTTTGTCTTTATTAATAGGACAGAGAGAGAGATAAAACAGGGAAGAGAGAGACAAAGGGGGACTGTAAAAGATCCACATATGAGTGTCTTTTCTGCATTTTTAAATCAGATCACATTCTAGATCCATTATTATTTACAACCATACATAAGGGTTGGCTCATGTTTTACAAACTTGATTATTTGACAGTTTACTTTCGCTGTATACTGAAAGTGTAACAAACCACACTGAGGTGAGACGTATGATAAAACCCAAAGGTGCAGTTTATTCACAAAATGAAACACCAAAAACATAAACTTAACTTGACTTGACATGACATGACATGACATGAAATTACATGAACAAACTAGAACACTAAGCATGAAACTGACAGACTCACCACAATGGTACACGAACAATCATCCACAAACAGACAAGACTACACAGGGCTAAAAATACACAAAGAACACAAACTAAGACACACCTATACCAATCAACGACACATGACAAACCAAAGAAAACTAGACACTAGGACAGGGGGATCATCTAACAGGAACACAAGGGAAACAAAGATTGCAAGACAGGAAAAAATAGGAAATAAACATAGCACACTGAACAAACATGAACTTGATTTGGATTAGCTTAGCCAGTTACAGATTAAACATAAACAATGAACAAAACCCATGAATGTTGCAGTAAGAATGTGGTCTATAATACAAAATTACTACAAAATGTGATACTTAAAAAGATTAAGGAATACAACATACACTATAGTATACAGTGTTAGATATAAAGCTTGCATTGACATTAAAATCCCCTCCCCAACCTCCAACCCCCAACCCAACCTCCCCACCCACAGCAGTGCAACTTGGGAGTGCTGGAAATTCAAACTCCGATCCTCCAGGTATCAGTCCGACACCTTAACCACTGTGCCAACACTTCCCTTAGCCACCACTTCTTTTAACTAACATCAATTCACATTAGCATTTTAAAACGATTAGCTGTCATAATGCCTGCTTTTATAATTTTTTATGCCAAGTGTCTTGCATAGGAATTAATAATTCCCCTTGTAGTAAACTAACTAGATTGAGTAAATGCAAATGTAAAATATGTGATAGTAAATGGTAAAATGTGGTGAGTTTAGCATACTTCGGATTTATCATACAGTGGTAATGATATAAAATACGCCATTACCAAAACATTCTATGTTTTATGGTTAGTACCATTAAGGAAGAGTTTATATAAGCACACAAAAAAGCCCTAAAATAATGAAAAGTATATTTATTATGACAGATTAATTTTAAGTCATTGAAAAAGCTAAAAATAAAAAAACCAAAAATATAAAACATACATAATACACAATTAATTTATTTCAATGCACCAGTTATAAAAAAACCTCATCTTCATATTACAACTATACAATGGTAGCTGTGCTACATCCTACTCTCAAAAACCAGTAGAACTTTCCATTGTAACAAGCAATCAATCTTTCGAGAAGGTGTCCCAACCATGAACATCATATGTCAAAAAGCATCTTTGTCACCCGAACCAGGTGTCATGTCGACCCCGCTCATTGAATGTGTGGTCTTTATGACAGCTGACAATGTGAGATAATCCTGTAACACTGAAAAAGTAAGCTAGAACCAGAGGTCTCAAAATGTCAGAGATGTCATGGTATTTGTCATAGAAGGTTTATGTAGGTGTTATAACCAGCCTTGGGAGTAAAAAAGGTGTTTTATGGTATCTGCAGTAAAGCTAGATAAGATAGCTTTTTAGCATTCACACTATTTTAGCATAATATCTTGATCATATTTGTTAACCAGAAGCACTTCAGCTTTTACAGCAGCAAGCAAGGTCGTTCTGTACAATCAGACTATCTGTCTATTAAAGTGATTGTATCATAAAAAGAGCGGGCTTCTTTGTTTCACCTGCTTCTTTCTCATTGATCGAGACACACACCTGCTTGAGAGACTCTAAGGCTAGCAGTGCCATTAATGCTTGTACACAGTGCAGGCTAGAGAGGGCTTATTACAAGTGTGCTTCAAAGAGGGGATAAGCACAGCCATGTCTCTGGTAAAATATTGCTGAAATACAAAGATGTAGTGCTGCATTAGTTGGAGTGTTTGTTAAAGCCATAGGGGTGCCCTGACTCAGAATGATAACAGAGCAAATTGATAATGGTCAGATATGAGGAGGATAAAGTAAACAAACCAAGGGCCTGGATATACATCCTGTTTCTTCAGACTAAAAATGATTAGATTTGGGTAATGTGGGTGGAGCGATATGCATTCATTTAGGTTGGTTATAAATAAAAGTTATAGAATGTTATAAATAAAACCTGAGCAAGCTGCGACCTAAAGTGTTTTAATAATTGGCAGAATTGCCAACTTTTTCTCATTAAGCAGGCATGACTCTTACAGTACACCGAACTGACTAGAAGCTGTTCTTTTCATACATTATGCATTCATTTTTATTCTTACTTTCTTCCTTGTTCTTCTTTTCCACTGCCTTTAGGCTTACTGCTGAGATCATATTCTGCTCTCCTTTTGTTAAAGATGGCAAATAAGAAATGGATCAACAAGCACCAAAGCTTAGTATGTTTTTCATTTGTAAATGTTACTAAACAGCAACAACAAAAGAATCAAAAATATTATTTTTGAAAAATATGGAATTTATTTTGTTATATCTTAATTCCTAAAAGTCATATTCCTGTTTAGAAGGTATGTTGACATGTTTTAGTTAATAAATCTAAAGTGGTAGTGCATCGGTTGAGGTGTTGGACAGCTAATTGGAAAATCAGAGTTTGATTCCAAATAACATCAAGTTACCACTGTTGGGCCCTTAACCTCCAATTGGTCAGTTGTATAAAAAAGAAAAAAGTAGATCGCTCTGGATGAAGGCAAGCCAAACGATAGAAATGTAAACGTAAATAAATACTGTGTTGTTTAACGTTATCTTAATGTATAAGTGTGTATGCTAATGCACAATCATTAAATTTTTTCAGTATTTTGCCAGAGATGGTTGCTTGTATTCGTACAGTCAGACACCATTGAGTTTTAACGTAAGTATGTTTCATGCGTTTTTTGGGGGTTTTTTTAGGTTGAAATTCCTAAACCGTTTAGAAAATTCCTTGAGATAAACAGTACCTTATATAAATATTCCCTCTCCTGTGCTGTCAATTGTGTGGAAAGGATAGTCATATTTATGGATTGAAATTTAATATTGGCCCTTTAATCGCATGCCATTAACATGGAATTAAACCCCCCCAAAAAATATACCACAACAAATTAGTTACATCAAACTGTCATATAGTGGAGTTTATACTGTTCTTTATATATTATGCAAGAAAATGTAAATGACATCTGTGTTTTAGGGAAATTACTCTACATAGACTCCTCTCACATCTGAGGTCTTAATACCGATGTGCACAGTATCAGTAGTAAATCATTTTTATATATGTATCTAAACCTGCTCCAAATAATCGAAAAGCTAAATCTATTACACAGGGCAAAATCCTAAGTCGCTGTATAGTTTTCTAAAGTTCCTCTTTTTTTCCTACTGATTTCCACCTCTTTGTACTTTGACAGCTTGAAATTTGGTATCCCACCATGGTGTCATCCTGGCACAGGGATTCTGGGAGAAGTCCTGTCAGAAAAGAGGGTTAGAGAGCAACCTCATTCCAGGAGTCCAAAAATCTTGTGCTGTCAGCTGACTTGTTCAGCCGTGGTGTTTATCATCCTAATTGTGACATTCAGTCTCTGGAACATATAATGGATCTGAATATCAAACAGAATAAGAGGTAGAGTTTTAAAAGAGAGGTTCGTTGGAATTAATTGGTTATTTTTAGAAGACAGGTTCATAGCAGGTGGTCTGTAGATGGTGAGATATTAACTTTAATAAACATGACATCATCAAATTACTTCACAAAGTAACTAATGCATTACAATAATTGAAGTCTTAGACATTAAAACAAAATAAATAGAATATAAAACTAAGCAATGCATAGAGTCATAAAAGTAAGATAGTGGGAGACTCTGTACAGCAAACTCATTATTATAACTATTTATATAATATGGGATGTTAAAAAATATTACAGTGCTGTTGGATTAAACATTTTGATTGGTGAGATGGTGTTTCTACAATAATTGCAATGCAAATCATAACCCTTCTCTATAATGACAGTGCATGACAGCCATATGTATATGTACTATATACCTGAAATTTTACATTACAGCAGTTTGAGGTTTATGTTGGATCTAGTGTAAATCCAGTAATTGTTTATACGGATCATAGTCCTCTGTTATTCCTGTCTAGTATGTACTGTTGACAAGGTGGTCACTTTTACTTCAAAATTACAACTTGGAGATAAGACTTGGAGACTTGAAGATTTTTCTTAGTTAGAGAATTGGGAGGAGTTAGTGGGATGGTTTTATAATTTTTTTTTATTTTAGGGCTGCTTTAAATTCCTTCTATTTGTTAAAAGTTATACATTTTTGACGGTGTATTTTGCAGTCTTGTAATTCCCATGCCACTCTCTCCTTAGATTTTCTTTTCTTGTTGTCAATTCAATGTTACTACTTTTAAACTCTTAGAAATAGTTTTAACTAGAGTCGTAACACAGTCTAACTAGTAAAAAAACTGTTTAAAAATAAGGAATTACTATTTTTTTTTAGTTGTAAGATTACATAATTGAAGAAATCAGGGTAAGAGTCCTAAACGTGAGCTTGTTTGGTAAAGGTTAATAAAGTTATCGTTATCCAGGACAAAGGACATTTTTTTTAATAAAATGATTGTCACATCATTTGTGGTGGACTAAAGCAAAAGGACGAAGAAGTTGGAGGCAAAGGGTTTATTTAAATAGATGAACAAAAGGAACAAAGGAGAACCACTTTATGAAAAACACAACAGAAAGGAAAGGAAAACACTATGAGTGGTTAGCACTAGCTTAGCGATTAGCATTGAGAATAAGCAACCTGGAAAACAAAGGCACAGCATCCACATAACAATTATATTTCTTATTAACATCTAAAAAGCCTTATGTCAACTTGAAATGATCTTTATATATTTGCTATCAGGAAAGATAACAGATTAAACTATGTTTTGCATACATTCCACAAGATTAACTGTAACTGTATTAATCAAGTTTACACACTGCCTCCGCAACTTTAGTCAGATAAATGTCTTTGATACTGAGCTGTCATTAGACGCACACCCTTAAAAAAAAAACCCTTTAAGAGAGTCCATTTAAGAGAGTCCCCTTGAAAGAGTCCCTTTAAGACAGTCCCTTTAGGAGAGTGCTCCTAATTTCAGCTTGTTACCTGTATAAAAAAAAAAAGACAGAAATTTTGCTGATTGATAGAAGATCAAACTTATTTCACTCTTCAAAAAAATGCAAATCAATTAAAAATTGTTAAAAATGTATTTTTCTGGATGTTTTTGTTGTTATTTTTGTCTTTTACTGATAGAATAAGTAAACTATTAAAACTACAGACTGATCATTTCTTTGTCAGTGGGCGGATGTACAAATATTAGCAGAGGAACAAATATTTGTTGAAAGAGAAATAAAATAATTTAGAACAATTTTAACCCCACAAGGACTGCAGGAAATCTCCCTAATTGTTTTGACTTTCCAACAGTGTGACTGTTCCAACAGTTCACATATTATTTCTGAACACTTTTCCCATCGGACACACTTTTTTGGTCATGTGGCGAAACAAATAATTCTTCCCGATTTGCCCAGATTACCAGTAGGCAACTGGTGCTAATTTATCTTGGAAACTGTTTGTGTCATTTTGTAATCAGTAATAATAGTGGCACATGAATTATTGTGTGTGCTGAAATGTTGCTAGTCAGGGGAAAAAAAGGAAAACGCTACACAAAGCTTCTTCACCCTTAAACATGTGGAGACACATGCTCACTCACTCGCAACCCAAAATCAGCAGATACAAATTGCCTTCCTGGCTCTCGTGCATCTTCTGTTAATAATTATTTCTCCTTGTCATCAGCACAAGCACATTGCAAGCTTCCCGATACAGCTGTACTGACGCCAATCGCTTTCTCTCTCTCTCTCTTCCCTGCACTTGCTGGCTGTGTGTGTCTCTCTTTCTCTTTTGCTAAACCCCCCCTCTTTCTCTCCGTCTGCCTCTGGAGCTAAAAGCCAATTATTCTCCACAGATCCGCAGCAACATTTCCCTTCATCATTCCCGTATAAATTCAGCCCGTGCCAGGAAAATTAAATTCATATTGAACTCGATAAAGGGCAAATTATCAGTGGTCTGTGGATTTTTCTTATATTTTTGGTAGTTGGATTTTATTTTTTGCAATTTTCTCCTCCTTTATTTTGGCTGATTTTTCAATTGCCAATTAGAACTTGTTTTGGCACATGACCACAGCACCTGTGTTGGCAGCATTTCTGAGAATGAAGAGATCAAACACACGCAAGCATTCTTTCAAACACACACACACACACACACACGCCTCTGCAAACACACTAACACATTATTGTCAGTGTCATCCATCTCTCCTGCATGGCATCTCCAAAGAAATTATCTTCCATCAACGTTGGCTTGTTTTCAGCTCTCACACTGAACAACAGTCAGTGGCGCTCTGGATTCCAACAAGATACATAAATAACTCCATTTTATTTCAATTGCCAGTTTACACCATTTATAATTACATTTCCGCTGGAATCGTAGGTTTACATTAGATTAATACTGGTTTTACATTTTTTTCATGTATGCAACTATACATATATTGTACATAAATCTCTCCATCACTGGCATTTAGACTTTTATTTTGATAAAGAGGTTAGAGGTCAGAGGTAACATGACTCCTGACTATGATTCCTTTGATTGGCTGCACTTGTGCAGCATGGTGACTGGCTATTAAAAGCTTTAAAGTCATCACGCAGTAAGCCGTTGCCATGGTAGTGCTTCATCAAACAGCCAGGTTTGTGCAAGGCAGGAGGTTGGGGTGGACCCCCATGAACAGGTCATGCTACAAATCAATTGTATCTATCTGTTGAGAGAGCTGAAACTCAGTAATGAGATGTTTTCTTTAAATTATGGCTTTAGACTTGCTACAAATCAATGTGTTGTAAGATGTATGTCATCAAAACTCAAGCTCTACAACACAACTGTTCGATGCTTTGAATCCAGCACAAGCTCACCTAACATTCATGTGCAGAACAAAAGCAAGTGCGCAGTTCTTTTAAACGGTCACTTAATTGTCTGTACAAATACACACATACTCATTAATGTCAATGAAACAGTAAAGCTACTGTACACTTATTTACTTTTTACACCGGTAACGTCTAGTCCCTCCCTGGCACCCTATACTCGCTATATAATCAGTGTTGTATTTCTCTAGTAGTTTTATGTTTATTTATATTATTTTTTGACCTCTGGTTTTTTAAAGTGCTTCTGTTGCATGTAAATTTCCATCAGAGATGATAAAAGTTATTTATATGTCTGGCTACAAAAGGTTCTTTTGGAGTTCAATACACATCCCTGTTTTTTGTTTACTTAGCCAGTAAAGCTTTTGCCAGAAAAGATGTTACTTGCAGAGTAATTATCCAATATTAGTCCTTAAAATATAATCAAATAGTGATTTATTAACATTAAATCTATCAAACAGATATTTATTAACATTTATTAAGAATTTGTGAAAAGTCTTCATTGTCAGTACTTTGTAACAGAGGCGGAGCTTAAAATCAATGGGCACTATGGCATATGTATTAATGGGAATTTTGGATATTAGAGAAATACAATGGTGTGGGATGTTTTAAAGAATAATAAACACCATGACAGTAGACCAGTAACAATTTTCCGATGATAGCATGTCCTGCTTTGTATCATTCCTTACATTTCTTTGTAAGACTCATTAAATTGTAATGGACACTGGACTATGTGATGAAATCATAGGCGGGTTGACTATAGAAATACGTTCAGAGAACTTTTCGCCGGGAGAAGACATTTAAGTAACAACCGTAAGAGGTAGTAAGAGCGTTTACATGTACAAAATAATGTAATAACTGCGGACAATCCGATTTGGCTAATAATTCAATAAAGACATTTACATGCATTTAAGTAATGTGATAACAGAAAAAACTCTCGGTCGACATGAGCCAGTCAGTAGTAGCATCTCGACAAATAGCACAGTGCAGTTATTAGTTTAATTGAATTGTCCAGTACTAAGGTGGGAGTGTCGCCACTTTTTAAAACAACTTAAACAATTTTATCGATCGGGTTGCAGAGTAGGGCTGATAAAAGTTACAGTATATCATTTCATTTTATTAATGTACACATTCTATATTTAAAATCCACTGTGTTATGTAGTTCTTGTTGGCTGGTTGAAAGCACAACTCATAATTATTAGATGCTATGGATTCTAAATTATTTAGAGGTTAACATACACTATTTGACCAAAGATTTGTAAACATGTACTACCACATCCAAATATGTGTATCTTTTCTGAACTGTTGTCAAAAAGTTTTTGTATGTTGTAGCATTGCATTATTTCCTTACTAACACTGTTCCAGCATGACAATGGCCCCTGAGCTCTATGAAGACATGGTTTGCCAGGATTAGTGTGGAAGAACTCGAATGTTGAGCCAAGGGTTGTGACCACAATGCCACTAAACACCTTTGGGATGAACCAGAACACTGACTGCACACCAGACCTTCCCACCCAATATTAGTTCCTAAACTTACTAAGGCAGCATTTGCACCGCATGTATCAAGTGACCCAATTCTGATTTTTTCCTCCAGTGTGGCACAGATTGGATATGACCAACGACTGTAAGAATAAAAAAAAACACATGGCTTCCAGCATTTGCTTCATTGTTTCTTTGCCTCATTAGTATGTGGAAATAAATCGAATATGAATCAGATGCATGCATAAGCGTTTACATGTAAGCAGACAGATCAAATTTTCACCTGTCAATGCGAGTCGAACAACACAACTCAGGTGGATACCAACAGCAATAAATATATAGATTAGCGCAACTGTGTGTTTTGATATTTATTATTTATGTACACATGAAGCCTGGAAAAGAAATATATAATAAAAAAAATATATAAAAAGGAAAGAAATATATATAAAAAAAGGTTTTTATTACTTAGCGATCAATGCTACATTTACCCAGGCTGCAACAAGGGCTTATCTCTTTTATCTCCGCATAAAGAGAGCATTGTTTTGTCGACCTTCCGAATATAGTGTTTAAGCAAAATACTGAATAATCATTGAATAATCATTGCGTCATTGATTATGGCCCTATTTTTATTTCTTTTTCCAGTCAGTTTATCTATCTTGGGCTATTTTGCTGTGTATAGTGTAAATGCAGATATCAGATACAGGTCAGTTTTAATAGAAGATGTAAGCGGGTCAGAAAAAATTGGAAATGGCATCAAGATCTGCAGTGTAAATGCGGCCTAATATGCCCGTGGCCTCACGCCACTAGTTAGTGAAAAACATTTTCATGGGTGTGAAGGTGATTATAGGAGTATGTTTTAGAATAAAGTAAACCAAAAGTGTTCACCAGTGATTGTATATTAAGAGTATTTGGTGTTTTACCAGAACCAAGTGCTTGATCGTCTGTGTGAAGACTAGCTATTGTGCAGCGGCAACAAGCATGTTATTTAACACAGACCAACGATATTCTTATCGAACCGGTATGTTTTTTTCTTTAATGTAACATCCGTGCCATGAGATGTTGCAAAAACTAGTGGGGTCTTGGCGACACGTCACACCTGCAAATAACCAATAAAAACACTCCACAGATGAATATGGATGTTTTATCTGTTATATGGCAGGTGAGTATGCCTGCTTTTTTAAAGGATTCTGTGTATATTATTGGCTGTCGTGCCCCTAGTGAACGTTAAATGGCTGTTCTTTTTTGGGGTCAGCATTGTCATCAACGGGTTCATAGTTTGTGCTTGTGGGTATTAAATTTGTGTTTAAATTACCTCAGAAATAAATGTGGTTGCCACGATTTCTGTGTGTGTGTGTTTGTGTTTGTGTTAGAGAACAGTGAACTAAAAATCTATCACTAGACTATTGTGCCATTGTAGTTATGTCACTATTTAACATAAAGCTCTTGAGCTTAAACCACAGTTTATAGACACAGTGACATGATCACACCAAATACAATATATTTTAAAAACAAGACTGATAAGACAAATGTTTTACATTCTGGAAATGCTGAACTAACATACAGTAAATATTAAACCAAAAAAGTTTTAGAAGGAATTTCCTCTGTGTGAAGGGGTGAAATGGTTTATTCAATTTTTCAGTGATTATCTACCCGTTCCTGTGGATGACTCCTGACCTACTTTCTGTAGGTTCGGAATTCTGCGGGTTGAATTTTTAACACTGTTTCAAATCCTTAAGTTTGCCTTTATTTATAGGACAGACAAAGATGAAATAGGGGAGATAGAAAAAGGGGAGGGGGGTTGGAACAAGAAAGGACCTGAGCCGGAATTGAACCCAGGTCGCTGGAGCGCAGCAGTGTTTATTTGTTGAACAATTCAAGTTTTATTTTTTTTTAAAAAGCATCATATTAATTGTTTTTAATTCCTTTTTTTTTTCTTTTATCAGCATTTTTTCATATTATCCTTCTTGGAAAGTGCATGTTTTGCAAGGCATTAGAAATTTAACATTATGCGCTCAATTCAATTTTACTACAAGCTGAATTAATTAACAGTTATGGTAAACACATAACATTTAGATGTTCACCTGCATGGTTATATGCAACTTCTGCTATTAATAGAATGTAAACATATATAGAAAAAAAAGGAAGAAAGAATTTCTTAGGCCACAAGTTTCTTCGGGGGAGGATGAACAGAAAAAAAAAAACATTTCTTCAGTTTGGCTTTTAATTAATACTGCCAATGACTTGCAAGGATATATATAGTAGAATTAGCATTGTTTACTTGTTTACATTTCCATTTACGGCATTCAGCAGACACCCTTATCCAGAGCTACTTACATTTATCTCTTTTATACAACTAAGCAATCAGGAGTCAAGGGCCTTGCTCAGGGGCCCAACAGTGGCAACTTGATTGTGCTGGAAATCAAACCCTGTTCCTCCAGATAGCAGTCCAACACATTAACCACCAATTCCCTATTGTTTTATACTTATCAGACCATTCTGTATGATGTTCTATATTTTATATAAAACCACCATCATGCTGGACATCACCCTTGCATCGCCATATCTTCCAATTGCAACTTCTGAAACTGGTCAGAAATTCATTGCAAATTTTATTGGCTAAGATGACATCTGACTGACATCTAAAGCAACCAATCACACTTAAGCATCAGGTTAAGGATGATGCAAATAAAAAGTTGATGTCCCACAAAAGAATACCAGCAAATGAAGTCCATGCAGTAAGCGTAACAGAATTAGGAAAATAAAGCCTTTAGCAAATCCTCATAGGGATTTAAGGATTAAACATAAGGACTTTTTACTTGTATGTATGAACTACAGCATCATGGCGGCTTTATTTCCAGGTGCACTGTTTCCCCAAAATTTAGTACAATCCAATTTAGAGTGCCTTTCAAAATATTGAATGTGTTACAAGTTTTGTGTGCCGTACCCTTCAGAGTGGGCGTGTCATTCTAAGTACGCGGGATACTTAACTTAAAGCTGCATGAGAACACTTTCAACCTAATAGAAAATGTTATTGTAGGCAAATGGTAATTATTTAGACAAACCTTTACTTGTCTATGCAAAATAGGGTTAGGGTTAGGGCTATACAGCTATAACACATATAATGAAAAATACATATGTGATACTTATTTTCCATGTATTGGTTAATGTCTTACTTCAAAATCAAAATCAGTCGAACCTGTCCTCAGTGAACCCATCCATAGCAACTGTTTTCCTCATGTTTTTTCTCTTTATATAGATATATATCCAGACTGAAGCTCTGGCCATCTGTTGTGATATTTTTCTCAAGATAAGCACGCCTTCAGCACAACCTTGGCATCTGGCTTAAGTTCGGATCATGTTAAAACAGCATGTTCTTCTGAGAATTCACAGATAGGCCGGACTTTAAGAACGGAAATATACTGTAAGTGATCTGAGAGGATGGAAAAAACTGAACACAATCCAAAAACATGCTGACCTGTGGAGATGCTTTAGTGAAAATCACAGTGTTTTTTTTGTTTTGTTTTGTTTTTTTTTGGGGTTTGTTAGTATAATACTAATACTAATTGTAATTTTGGATCTGCACTCACATTTTCTGTCCATCTTTTCACAGTAGGTCAATCACAGACATTTTTTCATGACCTTATTATTCATTTGTATCTTTTAAGTCACTTACTGTAATCATTCACTGCAGTGAACTAAATTGTTTATCGGATGCACAGGAAGCCACAGTGCTAAACACATCTACACAAACCTCTCGTGTTCTTTATACAGCTTCTAGCTGAACAGCTCCAGGAGCAATTTTCCTCTTACCTTATTTGCATATAAACATTTTTCTTCTGCACTCATAAATTTGCCTAGAACACTTGCTTCAGCACAAATGTAAAATATATTGGGCACATTAAAGGTTAGGGCTAAAAGTCTTCATCAGCACTTTGTCAGTGATGTGGAAGTCCTGTGTGCCCTTAAACCAGGCTCGATATGTAATTAAATATACACCTGCTTTTGCTGTTTGGGGTTTTTTTTGCCAACAAACCCAAGCAACACAACATTATTTGCATATGCATTACTGTGTTTTACTACGCCATTGTTGCTTAATTACCACACTAGTCTGCTTTAGTGCCCTTCCTGCCACCTATTGTGCACAAACAATGTAGTAGAATGTATTGTATAAGCATATACTATACTTTTTCTTTTTATTTATTAGTTTTCCCTTGAATGATAAATAAAATAAATTAAAAAAAAAAAAAAAGATCCAGTCTACTTGTACTGTATAACATCCCATTACTCAACGGATATCAACAACATTTTTTGCACTGCTTTTCTGTGTGTGATCACAGCAGGATCTTCTCCCTTGAGCAAGCACAACAACCACTGCATGAACCAAATAAATGGCTTTAATAAGATACATGGCTCCCATGCTAGGTACATGATTTGGGTCTCGAAACCCAGATATCAGCAATCTACTGACAATGACAGGGTGTTTGTGCATATGTTCGCACATATTAAGAAGGCTTGAAAATTAATTGTAAAATCGGGATGTGTAAACATGGATATTCCGATTTTTTTGCAAGAACACAGTTAGTAAACTTGACTGGCAGACATGAGCTTAGCTATGAATATATATGACCCAAGGTGCCAAGGAACAACGTAATAGACCATCAATTTATTTTTGTGTGGTTCCTTAATAGGACCTCGGATGTTAGTTGACAATTTAAAAATGTTGCAATAGCATCTGGGGGACTAGCGTTTGCCAATAAAACAGCTAGAAAATAATAAATAAATAATAATTAATATTGTATACCGCTAGTCTGACTTAGTTGCCTCATCTGTTCTATGATGGGTTGGTCTACACCCTGCATTTAAGGGAGCTTTATTGATCTCATGGGGGCCCTGTGGGATATTTTGCAACAACAATAGCAACATAAAAAGAACAACAAAAAAATTCACAAGCAATTCAAATAATATATTAATGCAATCGTGGAACAGATAAAAAAAAAAATCTCATTATACACAAAGTGGTAGAAATAAGAATCATTTTTTAAAAACTTCTAGGCTAGCATTTTTCTTTGTGTATTTGATAATACCTAAGCAGGAGCTAGTTGAATAAACACTATATGAGTAAAAGTATCGGAACACCTGACTATTACATCTGTATGTTATTTAAACACTCGTTTCTAATTTTAGTCTGAATCTTACTTCTATAATAACCTAAAGTGTATAAAAAAATAAAAATTGTATTTCACTATATTGTAGAACGTGACTGTGGGGATTTTTCCATTTAGCAACAATAGTATCAGTCAGATCAGACACTAATGTTGGGTGAGAAGGTGTGGGGTATAGTTGGCATTTTAACATGTGCTTAAGGTATTCATTGGGGTTCAGATCAGCATTTTATCCAAGAAAGTTGAGTTTTCCAACTCTGTCCACATTGTCACTGTCATGCTAAAACAGTGTTTAGTCCTTTAACAGAGCAATGTAATGCTACAATGTATACAAGACTTTCCAAAAAACGGCGTGTTTTACCATTTGGTCATCTAGTGTATAACCTAGATAATTCTAGGCACCCCACTATAGTAAAATTTTTCTATAGCATTTAGCAGCTGCCCCTTATGCTGAGCGACTTGCATTTCAGCTTTCATTTCATCTACTTTATACATGAGCAGTTGGGGGTTGGGGGGGTTAAGGGCCTTGCTCAGGGAACCAGCTGTAGCAGATTGGTGGTGCTGGGAATTAAACCTTGATCTTTAAATTGGCGGTCCAAAACCTTAATCACTGTGCTACCACTTTCCCTAGTATTGACCTAATTCTTTTCCTTCTTCTGCATCTCTTTACCTGACATCAGTGACTAATCTCACAAATACTACTGTCACTGAATTTGTAAATCCCTGAAGCCACACTCTACAGTCTAGTAAAAATTATTGGATTTTATTATTGTTATTATTATTATTATTAATAATATTATTTTAGGCGTAGGAGTGAGACTAAATCAGGAATAGGACACATGTAAATTTGATGTGTCCCAAAACTATTGTCTATTCAGTGTATAATTTATGCCACTGATTCATTCAGCCGCATTGTGAATACTTTACAGGGGTTTTTTACAGCAATAAGCTGACGCTTTTGTGTTTGCTCCTTCATCTCCCATATGGCTGCACTAATAGTAAGAGGTCAGCTATTGCCAAATTCAGAGCATTTTGCCAGAGGGATACAGACATGACCTTTATAATGGAATTGCATTACTCGTGTTCCAAAAATCCAATGCTAGCATTCTCATTCTCTGCTTATTTTTACTCATTTTTTACATTTTTATTATTATCTAAAGAGTTATTTATGTTTGAAGTAAATGTTGAAGCATTTATATTTAATACTAAATTCTGAAAGTCTATTGGTTTTATAAGTGTGTTAGTGGCTGATAAAAATCATCACATAAATTTATTGCAAAAATGAAAACATATATAGAAAGACTCCAGATTACCTGTGACTCTGTGTATGATAACTGGTACAAAAATAGGGCAGTTTAACTCGTACAATAAAAAGGCCCGGGTTTGATTTTTGGGCAGGGCCGGTTTCCTTCCACAGTCTAAAAACATGTATGTTAGGTTGATTGGTGATTCTAAATTGCTCATATGAGTAAGTGTAAGTGTATGTGTAGCCCTGTGATGGACTGGCGACCCTTCCAGGGTGTACCCCTCCTGCCTTTCGCCCCCTTTTGGAGACTGCTGGGATAGACTCCAGCAGATCCTCGAATTAGGGAATTAGCCGTTGTAGAAGATGAATAATAATAATAATAATACCATCTTTTTCAACTATCATGAAAACAATTTATTTTCCTGGTAGTTAAAGTTAGAACAGATGCCTTCTTTAATAAAAAAATTAAAGGTAAAGTGAAGCAATGAAATCCCTGTTTAAATATTAAAATAAGAATTTACATATGAGGAAATAATTTATTTTTTTCTATGACGTGGTTGTATGGGCAACAGTTACAAACAAAAACAAGTGCAATGAAAAGAGGAAAACAACTGTTATAAATAACTAGAAAGAGAGAAAGAGAGAGAGAGAGAGATGAATCTTTATAAGGAAAATGACATTTTTATTTCATGAGACATGATAGGTAATTAATGATTATACATCCTTTGAAATCCCCTTCCACGTCTACTAAATAATACTTTCGGATTCATTTAATTTGGCATCCAGAGACATACTGCCAGCAAACCAAATGTCACATCATTACAAAAATACCATCCCATCAGCTAAATTGGAGAAAAGTCTCATATATTCCACAAATTTAAAAAAATGAATTTCTCCTTGAGATATTGCATATGCGTCATCATTAATCAACATTTATCGTTCTCCATCTGTTAATTTACTTGTAAATCTTAAGCACTTTAAATAAAATTCACTGCACTAGCAGTAATTAGTCTCTACGTGGCTAGTGAGAGTCTTACTTGATGACAGTTTCTCAATAGCACAGACATATACATCCTAATTGTTTAAGTTTTACAATGACCCAGTCCAGCTGTATAGTTTTACCAGCTGCCCTATGCGTCAGTCTCTTGAAAATGTGGTTAAGACCTGACTAATAGGGCCTGCTGGTCTGCAGAAGCGGCCAATTGTTCACAGGCGTCTAAGTGGACATTCTGGAGCTTTACACGAAGAGACTTGATTGTTGTAAACTTTTTGTTAAATTCTGTTACGTCGTGTTTTGACTAGATTCTGGTGTGTTGTGAACTTATGTTTGCTTTTTAAATGTCACTGTGTTGTTCACTACTGGACTACTTTTCCTTAGATTACGGGTGACTTGTGAAATCAAACTACTGTCACATAAAGTCCAGCTGATTTGATTCAGGGACTGGTGGAATATTGATAGCAGGACTTGACCTTCAAATGTTCAGTAATGTCCTGTCCAGGGGTGCTGCTAGCAATTTTAGGCATAATAAAAGAATATGAGGTTGGGCCGTCTACCACACCTATTTTGCACTGTTACTATTAAATATAATAAAAATTTCCCCAAAGTGCGTGGGCAATCTTTACTAATTCTACCATACACCCCATCTATGCCATTATGGTTGCCTGTTATTTTACCAAATAAGCAAATGAGGAAACATAGTGTGATTAAACATTCATTCATTAATTCATCTTCTATACACGCTTATTTCTTTATTCAGGGTCACGGGAATCTGCTGGATTCTATCCCAGCTGTCTCTGAAAGGGCAAAAGACAGGAGGTGGTCCACCCTGAACAGGTCGCCAGTCCATCACAGGGCCACACACACAAAGTCAGTCCTATGGGCAATTCAGAATCAGC
Source organism: Bagarius yarrelli (assembly GCA_005784505.1). Taxonomy (NCBI): domain Eukaryota; kingdom Metazoa; phylum Chordata; class Actinopteri; order Siluriformes; family Sisoridae; genus Bagarius; species Bagarius yarrelli. The sequence goes on along the minus strand of VCAZ01000031.1, from coordinate 1,751,630 downwards.
AATTAACCTAAACATACATGTTTTTGGACTGTGGGAGGAAACCGGAGTAAACCCACGCAAGCACAGGAAGAACATGCAAGCTCTGCACAGAAAGGCCCCTGCCCGGGAATTGAACCCAGGCCTTTTTGCTGTAAGGCAACAGTGTAATTAAACATATACTAATAAAAGACTGAGACTTTCAGTTGGCTTTTGTTGCTTATTCCAAAGTTTTTTAGTAAAAGTAGCCGCAAAGTAGCCACAATTAACTGGTGGAATTTTGCTCCAGGTCAAAATTTCCTCTGCAGGTTTGTCACATGCAGTTGCAATCAGAAGCCAGACATTACCAAATGCAAATAATAGCAAATAATTATTTACTCTGCATGTATAACAGTCAGTGAGTTTATGTGCTGATTAAAGATGTAATGGATGAAGGGTTTTGTGAGATGGACAGATGGATGGGTGGACGCTGTAGTGCAGTGTCGCAGGAGTTGAGAGCCCTATGCCAGCACTGCTCTCCGAAGCAGAGGAGAAATATGGGCTGTTTTATCGCTTTCCTATTGCACAGATGGGATCTTTTAATTTTCACTGTATGAAGTAGCAGTGGTGATTCTCCGTATGTCATTTTCTGTAGGATTTTTTTTCTTTTCCTATTTGTCTGCATCTGTTCTTTATCTCGATTTGTTTCTACATGCAAGTGTGTATGTGCAAAAGGGTCATGTGCAGCTCATTGCTAATCACCATGTAATGGGTTCAAAGTATTTTTCTCTGATAAATACCCTATCCATGCACTTTTTTGGCAGAAGGAAAAAAAAAGATGTGCTGTGTGAATGATCCTACATGATTGCCTTGATAAACTGAATAAAAAATATGTTCAGTCTTTATTTAAAACCAAGTTATGTGAATTGTTTATTATTCACCTTATAAAAGGAAAATGTTTCTCTGATTTCATTCAAATTATTATGCTTTTCAGTGCAGGTAATGTTCACTTTAACCTTTTTACAAGTACACTGACATTCTATTTAGCAGGAAACTTTCAGTTTCATTAGTATAAAAAAAAATTAATTATTTTATTATCATGTCCGATATATAAGTCTCTTGCCTTTTAGTAAGAGACAATTTACTTTTCTACACAGACTTTTCTCACACAAGCTTTTGTTTTATATGAGTCATTAAGTTCCATTTTGGTGTGGAACAAGACAAAGAATCTTACTGCTGATTATGGACACTTTAAATCAGGCCAAAAAAAACCCTGAATAGGAGAAAATGTGATTTTAATTACTTTGTCTGTGGTATTCTTAGATACTCAGAATATTCACAGAATTCAGTTTTACACAAAAACAAAACATACAGATTTCTTGTTAATAAGAGACATCTGAGTCCTTTGAACTGACAGCAATCCGCAGTAACTGTAATATCCATTCTTTACAACCTCATAGAGCAGGAAAAACATAGAAAAATACACGATATGTCAAAACATGTGATAGATAAGCTAATGTGCCAGATGAGCACATTAGGTTCCACTTCTGTCAGCCAAGAACAGGAATCTGACCCTTTAGTGGGCAAAAACATAGCAAAACAGCAGAAGACAAGATTTCATAGGATCCAGTATTATCTACAAGAAAATGCTTTCCATTTTTCAATGTGTTTTTATTCACATATTTATAGATTGGTTACTATAATTCTGTTGTGCAATATGAAGTAATTTTTTTAATATTGTGCTATTACAATTTAATTAATCTGCGTTCCCAGTAAGCTAGTGTGATAATTATGGTGATGATGATGATGATGATGATGATGACAATGATGAAGAGGATTTTGAGGATGGTAATGGTGATGTAATTGATATATTTGGTAATTAAATCAAATATAAAGCAAGCTGTTCTGATGGAATCTATTTTTGGTGTAAAGGAAATAATTTCTAAATTGATGCACTTTAGAAATGTCATGCTTGCAATTTCTCTTCTTTTTTCTATACAACTTTTGAAAGTCTGATGTCAGTTTTTGGAACACTGAGCTCCTGGTCAAAAGAGTGCCTGATTAATTTTGTCTGCTATAATAATCATGTCCAATTACAGATCCCAAGGGGAAGTAGTAGGTTGGTCCTGATGAGAGGCTGTGTTTCTATTTATTTGCTTAATTGGAAAATTAAATGAAATAGCTGAGGTCATATCACTGATGATAAGGGTGATGATGATAGTGATGATTACTTTAAATAATCAAATTAGATCATACATAGACAGCATCAAGACACTGACAACATGAACAACAGCGACATAAGTTGCATTTATTATTGGCATGATTGCGCGATATATTATAAAAGCAATTTAATGTTTACATTTTAAAAATGAAATAGTGTTTAAATGTAAGAGGAAAGTGTTTCTATAATTGGATGGTTTATGATTTCAAATAGCGGGAGTGTTTAATTTTCACTCCTGGGCCTTTAACCCTTGACCTCTAAATGTGTCCTGTCCAGGGTGCTGCTAGCAATTTTGGGCCCCATTAACGAATATAAGGTTGGGGTCCCCTAACCTCACTGTTCATAAAACAGATCTCTAAGAGCCACCAAAGTGCGTAGGCTATTACAATCGTACTAACTCGTACTAAAAGCCGGGGCCTGTCTTAATTATAAGTTGCTTAAACCAAATAAGCAAATGGAAAAAACATAGTGTAATTAAACATATACTAATAAAAGAATGCGGTCTTTCAGTTGGATTTTGTTTGCTATTTTTTTTTTTTACAAACTGCTTATATGAAGATGTGTGCATAGGGAAATAAGGATAGCCACAATTAACTGCCATATTTCCTTTAACCAGATCTGTCTGTAATGTGATCTACTCTCTGCTGCAGGAAACAGGCTTAATTAAGTGGAATCCCTTTTTCATGACATTGTTCATAAGTGAATTAGCTACGAAGGCCTCCGCCAGGCAGCATTTGTTTTGGTTATCTTATTTGTGTCTCTTCTGCACAACTACAGTGATTCAGCTTTGTGTTTAAGCAAGTTAGTTGGTGAAAAAGCACATGATGAGATTTTAATAAAGTCTTATTTCACTGGCTTGCGTTTTTGTCTGTGAAACTGGTTTTGTATGCGTATGCTGAATTTGTTTCTGTCACCTTTTTGACGTGTTACTTTTAAATACAGGATTTCTATACAAAGTGTGTAAGATTTGATTTGGATTGCAATTTTTAATGACATGGACCAACTCTCGAAAATAATGTTGTTTTTTAGCATTTACATTATTAGCATACTGGCTATTTATTAGTACTCATAAAGTACATAGTATTGCAGTACAATTCATGACATTATTGAAGAGCTTTTATTCGCTCATAATATTTAAATGTAACAACCACGTTAGTCACTATTAATAAACAGCTAATGATACATTTCTTGAGAAAAAAACAAAATTAGTTAATAGCAATTAATTTAAAAAAATTAAAAATTAAATTGTAATTTCTAGCAAAAATTAGTCTCCAAACTAAAAAAAGACTGCAGTTTTTTATTTGGTTTATGGTGACTTTATATGAGTGTATGTGCATGTAAATGTGAGTTGTAGAAGCCGGCAGTTTTTATAGTCCTGTTAAAGTAAAGTGAGATTTACTTCCTCCATAATGAGAAGCTGGAAGCTGATGGCAGGGAGAAGGCAGAAAGGCTGACACTACCCCATCCTCCTACTCTCATTACAGCCATATGCTATAAATATCACCCCTTGGACAGTGAGTCTATCTTCATGTACTGAGCAGCCCATGACTATTGGAGTTCGATTTGACCGGCAGTATATCATTTGCATTTCTTAATATAGATATTCTTTTTCACATAATTGTCACAGTTATTATGGGGATTTTTTTTGTTTGAAAATATGTTCATAATAAGGTAAAAAAAAAAAATCACCAGCTCTGTGGCACATGCTTTATTTTTTAAGTCAATATAATTATGATTTCAGGTAGGAAACAGTCCAACTGCCTGACTGTGAAAGGCTTTCCATGTTACAAAACATAAATGTAGACATACTGAAGGATGTTGGTTTAAATGACAAAACATCTCTAAGGTTACATATGTATCCCAAGAAACAGGACACTGCTTTGCAACTCAATGGGAACGCCAATCAAGAGACTATACGTTATAAGCACAGACGAGGTGGCCTTAACGACCATGATCATGGGACCCCGTAATCACATTAAGCTGGCCCCACTACCTCCAGTCATTATCTTTGTGTGGAGGTTGTCTTCAATTGTGTACAGTGGCTCTGTTCTTACACAACCTTTTCGGGGGATGAAGGTCCTGAATCGAAAGGCCTCCACAAAAACTTGGAGTTGAGACCTGCCATTGTCTGGCTACAAGCCTAGATGCTTGTATGGGTTCGGAGGGTGCTTTAGCACCTGACAATCATGTTGCTGTATTGTAGGGGCCTGCCTTTTGCGCGTTGTCGTGATTTACCCGTGGCGATGCGTCAAGGAACCTCCAACGTGCAAAGCCGTCAATAGGATGCTTCTGGAACCAGTGCCAGGTCCCAGGACAGGAACCTTGGTTGACCTGCAGGTCTGAATCTCCTTTTCATACCAAGGAAGCAGATACCCAGTGGGATACAGTAAACTGGCATGTAGACCTTAAGGGTAGATGCGGAGAGTCCCGTCACTAATCACTCCTGTAGGAACTCCAGGTCTGCACTCATGGCCTATGCTACTCAAAGTATCAAAGTTTAAATGCTGGACACTTTATACAGTTAACCACAGCTGTGCTTGTGTAGTGGTAAAAGGGTAGGGCTATCAGGTAATAATGCTGATATAAAAAAAGAAAAAATTTTAACAATTACAGTACATACATTCGATGTCATTTGCTATTATTAGGTAAAGAGCTCATACATAGGAGAAGTTAGGGGTTTGGACTGCTTATCAGAAGATTGTGGGTTTAATTCTCAGCATTACCAAGCTGTCTCAGTTGGACCCTTAAGCAAGATCTTCAACTGCTCAGATAAATGTGAATGTACTTGCAGTAATTAAACATTTACAGCACTTGGCATACATTCTTATATATAATGACTTATATTTATCTCATTTATACAACTGAGCAGCTGGGTTAAGGGGTTAAGAGCCTTGTTCAATGGTCCAACAGATGCGTTTTGACCTCACAATCTCTCTATTGTTCATTTAAGATGTATATACTTACTGTAGAGAACATAGTGTATAGTGTAAGTGCATAGTGTGTGCGATATATAAAGTCTTGAACAGCACCTGGCAACACTTAAAAGATAGACAATTACAAAGACTTCTTTTGCTGTTTCTTTCCATTTTTCTCTCCTCTTCAGATAAAAGTCCTGTTCATATCTGGTTGGCAGACTGCATCTGTCATATGAGCCCTCTGGCAGAGATGGTGCGTGAGGGGTCAAAGTTATAAACTGCCCCGAGTCTTATAGCTTTCAACTAAAAAAAGTTCAAAAGTTCTATTTTTTTCACATCATCAAACATATTTACAAGAATTTGACTAAAATATAACTTGCTTTCTGGCACTTCTTACAGTTGTAGTCTACAGTATGTCTAATATATGCTGCCTCCTTCTGACTATTTCAGGATGGCAAACCCCGTCCCATCAAGCAGTATAAAAAATATCTTTATGCACTTTTCTGCTGCCTTCTGACAGACAAGCGATCATCTCCTTTCTGCAGGTACTTTTTTTTCTTCATGCTTTTCCCACCATCACTCCAGACAGAGAAAATCTTTTAGAAAGGAACTTCTCTCAATTTTTAGAATATAGAAAGGAGGAACTTCTCAATCTCAATATAAAATCCTGGTAAACAGGAGGAGAAAGCAAGGCCAGCTACCAGATATCTGGGGGAAATATGCAAATGTTCTAACTGACTCTATATTCTATAATGTAATCTCTCCCTCTCTCTCTCTCTCTTTCTCCATTTTCCTCTAGTTTACAGAAACACATAACACATACACAGACAGTAAGCTGAAAAGCCATTAATTCCGCTTGCAGTTGTATGATGGTTCATTAATCAATTCTTTGGAATCTATTCCGACACCACAATGTGTAAACCAGTAAAAAAGACAACAAAGGTTACTGTTGGTATTCTGGGTTTAGCCAATACCGCCTGACTATAGAGCTCACATCACTGTGACATTTCCCTGCATTGAGCTGAAAACATGTCAGGCTGCTTCATTATCCCTGTAGACGTAAAACCTATAATTGGAGAGAAGCAGCCTTTGTGCTAGAACGTAGAAGTATTGTTTAGGGAATGTCTAAAAAACATAAATAAAAAAAAACTTAATGCATCATTAATGTCACTAATAAAGATGCAAATTAAAGATTTACATTTTACTAAACAGGAAATTGTTGCCGAAATTGTTTTGGAGGAATTGTTGGGTTTTTAAATCTGTTCGGTCGAAAGGCATTAAATGTTAAGATGTTAATGTTATTGTGTCAGTTAATATATACTGTAGGAATTTTGTGTATGAAGGGCATGCCAGCTTAGATAGGAGCCTTGGCCCATTGGGGGTTTGATTCCTGCCTCTGGTCTTGTTTTTGTGAGGTTTGCCTGTTTAAATCTCAAGGTCAATACAAGCATTTCTAGGCTGATTTACATCTCTAAATTGTCTATAGTGTTGTATGTGAATCAGAGTGTGAGTTTGTGATTGTGCTCTGCATTGTGTTGTCACCTTGTACAGAGTCATATTGGATAAGCTCCAGGCTCCCATTTACCCAATGTAGGATTGGCACCACAGAAAATGGTTGGATAGAGTTGATGCGCAACAGAAACTAAGTCTACATATCAATGGATTTCACACTGCAACACATTTAGAGTCATCACCGGTTTAAGATAACAGCAAAATCTAATCACAATGTAGCAATAAAATGTAAATTCTCTTAAAGGAAATAAAATGTCAAACTTATTTACAAAAAATGATATTGTAAATTGTTTTCATGTGAAAAAACAGCTTGCATGGAAAAAAAAACCCTTCCGAAACCCCAAATAAGTTTGGAGAAGCTGTGCTTCTAATAGCAGATTTAAGTACACTGTGCTTTGATAAAAGCAACAATTCATGCCCACATGACATCAAGCTTTTAATACAATATGCCATTTTAGATCCTGCACGAAAGCATTAGGTCTTTAAGATCGAATGGGTGAGCATTTTATTGGATCCCGCAAAGAGACAGAACTTTATAACTGATGGTTATTCAGCTAAATAGTAAAGGAAATAATGTTTATCCCAAACCATGCACTGAGGATTTGAGCTGTAGTTTTTTTCAATTATGTAGTCCACAGCCTTTAGACAGCAGTAATTTCTTTATTATAAAAATAACCAGCCACCACTAAATCATCTACCAATCCATTGTCTATACCCACTTATTCCTAATTAGGGTTATGGGTATCTGCTGGAGTCTATTCCAGCTGTCATTGGGCGAAGAGCAGGAATACACCGGTCATAGATCGGCAGTCCATCACAGGGCCACTTACAGACAAACAAGCACACACTCACTCCTCCCTACTGGGGATACAAACCTAGAACCTTCTTGAGGCAACAGTGCTATACACTAAGCCTAAAACTAAGCCTAAAACACTAATGTATTTTGTATACAGATGTTTATTTTAATTTCTTTTACTTAATTGTAACTGAATTGTTATTATAACTTTAAAAAAACAACATATAATAAATGCTGGTAAGGAAATTTTATTTGTAACTGCTAAAACACAAAAACAACAGGAAATACTTTGTTTATAGATCAATACTTTACTGTAACAAACAGCTTAATTTACAATTTTTTTATTCTGTAAAAAATAAAAATGATAATAAAAATGTATTTCTTGACAAGTTGGTGTGGTATAAAAGGGGAAATGCGGTTCAGGATATGATGTTATAAAGAATATTTATCTTTCTGTATCACACCACAGTAACATAATAATCACTTTTATTACACATGTATTTTATAGACACTAGGTTGCTCAGATAATTGGTTTCCTGATATACGTTTATGTAAATAGAAATGCATTACATTTGCTTATGTTAAATAAACCCAGATTTTCTATATCTACAATACATCTGACTCTTATTGAAACCTAACTAACCTACAATTATCAGTGTTATTTTCAGTCATAATCAATGCTATTGACTAAGTCTCAGACAGTCATAAAGCTAGTCCTTGGGGTTGAATGGTATGTTGTTGCTATAAGATAAGTTTTGATACATTGGTCCGTGCGTCTAATAATTGCTGTAAATTCCTGTGTAAATGAGTTTCATTAAGGTTTTACACAATTCAGTTTTATTTAGCGATATTTCAAACGCTAAAAAGAAAAAAAAAATAAGTACATACTTACTGATTTATATCTAATTTTCTCATTTTCAGGGTCACATATTTTCCTTTGCTGTGGCACAGCTTTGAATGTGGGTTTCAGTATAAGCTATTGAGCTGTTATTTTTGTGATAGTGTATATTAACCCTGGATAAATGCAGCTCTAATCCGCTCTTTTATTTATATTTTGATATTCACAAATACAAACAAGACAAGTTTAAAACAAGCTTAAAGACGTAACAAGAATGAGTAGTTGGGAGGTGAAAGTACCACGAACTGTTTGAGTCTCTCAGTAAAAGAGGTAATTTTTTTGTTTTCATAAACATCCTATGGATGAAAAAAAAAGAAGAAAACAAATGAGCCGCCAATATCACTGCCTGCCGAATTTACCTGTCAGGTGTTCTAGCAGTACCTGCAATAAATTAAATAAAGCGCAACATACTTTGAACTGTCTATTTCGGTAATCACAAACAGCCTCCCTGTAGAAAAAAAGAACTAAAAACGTATTAAAGGTTTACATTTTAACTTCTCCCGAACAACTCTATGAAACCACATGCAGCTACAACCACGTTAAAATGATGTCGTCTAACTTTGAAATAGCTAAGTAGGAGGGCATGATCAGTAAAAAACATTTTCAGTTTGATTGTTCATTTATTCATTTTCTATACCTGCCTAATTCAGGGTCACAGGGATCTGCTGGAGCCTATCCAAGCTGTCTCTAAAAAGGATAAAAGGCAGAGTGGGTACATCCTGGACAGGTCACCAGTCCATCACAGGGCCACCCACACTCATTCCTATGAGCAATTTGGAATCACTTATCAACCTAACATACATCTTTTAGGATTGTGGAAGGAAACTGAATTACCCGGAGTAAAACCACACAAGCACGGGGAGAACATGCAAACTCCACACAGAAAGGCCCCTGCCCGGAAACAGAACCTGAGCCTTCTTGCTGTAAGGCGACAGTGATAACCACTAAGCCCTACATTTGAACATCTAAACTTAAAGCTATACATACAGTACATTTACTAACTATATAAACAAATCTAGTAGTATTTACTTACATTTTTATAGAAATGAACTAAATATCTTAAGTATGTTTTAACTGAACTCTTTAATTAGATATGAAATCCGGGCTAACAGTATTGTTACATTCTGTAAATATGTATATTTTGTGTCATCTCCTAAATATATTTACCATATTTGTCGTATGCCTCGCTTGACTCATTAACCATATTTACCGACTGTTGCTTCAGGCTGTCATTTGCAGAATAAGAATGAGAGGCAGATATACATACATCAGGAAGTGTAATGCTTTTATATTGTTGCAAATCTTTTTTTTTTTTTTACGTGATTGTAAAATAGCCTAATTATGAGCATCACATAGTACTCAACAACACGTACAGTAACATGCATTATTTATGCTCATAATTAAGCTAGGCTTGTGTAAGTTGCACAAAAAATGTATCTGGTTACATATGTAACCATGGTAACATGGTAGCTCTATTATAACCTTTGTCCTGGAGCACGTGTAAAATACATTCAAGTAAAAAGCATTATATCACGTGTGGGTGACGTCATCGGTCAACAAATATGCCAAACATAGCCAGGCGGGAACAGAGCAAATGCATTAGAATTAACTAACTGATCACCATGCTCACACTTAGCCCCCCTGAGAACTGACTAAGCTACTTCCAAACTTATCTACTTCTTTTTTCTTGTAATATTTTCCTTTCATCGTGATCATCCCTTAAAAGCACATGGAAAAGTGTACATGGTTCTTTTAGACATTTTTGTACATATCAGAAATGTCTTTGTTTTTTTTCACAGAAGGCAGTCTACAGCAATTATGTTTGAAAACAGCAACAAAGAGCTTAACTGGTCATGATAAAAGATAATAGGTCGTAATTGCCGTGTTTAGAAGTGTGCCATAAAAAAGCGATGAATTGAATGCTTAGTCTTGGTCTCTCACTCTGCTAATAGATTGAGAAGATGAGTGACGACATCCTAACAACTGACGTGATGTTCAAATACATTCGTAATGATATGGTTACTGACAGTACAATAATGCCTAATTGTTCAGGTTTAATTCCTCTGACTTCTGGGTTATTTCACCCAGCTTATTTACATTAGATTCAATAAGACTCTGTGTTCTGAAAGGCGGCTTTGCTGTTGTTTTTGCTTCCTGTTTTTTCTCTAGCGGCAAAATCCTTGATAATTGGTCATAAGGGAGAAAGTTGACCTTTGCTAAGGCAAATGACTTTGCAGGTCCCTGTGCAACTCGACACAATGCCTGATGCCATCTGCTGCGTTTATCTGTGTGTGTGTGTGTGTGTGTGTGTGTGCGTAAACATTCAGCAAATTATGAGCAGGCTACACGTCAGCAGTTCTGTTGCCAAGAACACTGGAGTGGTTCCTCCAGAGCACACAGCATCGTGTGGTTAGATTTAAATGCCAAAGATGATAACATAATATTTTAATGCAGTCTTATAAATTACCTTCACTAACTTTGGTAAGTTTTCTACATTTATGTCATTGTTAAAGAAACTACTTTGCAAGCCTACACTAGATTTGAAAATTGCCTGAGCACCCCTAAATGCTAACAGTTGAAACTATCACCCACAATCCAGCTATTTTATTTAAAGCATTGACACAAACAAGCAGTTTATAATATTACTGTAATTTCTAATATTTTTGACTGGTGCATCTATTAATGAGAATCCTGATGTTTAGAGTTGCTTCTAAACATAGACATGGATAACGAATGCATGTAAAACATACAAAAGCTAAAATTTTGTAGAAACCTTACTAATACGATCACATAAGTGTGTTGCCACAAATTTGGAAGCAAACACTTGTCTAAAATGTCTTTAAATGTTGTAGCATTACATTATTCCTTTACTGGAAATTCCTTCACATTATTCCTTTACTGGAAACCAGCATGACAGCATGACAATGCCCCTGTGCACAATTAAGCTACATTAAGACATTGTGAAGCAGACGCCAGCTTTATTAAAGAATTTAAGGCAATCCAAACACAAGGTCGAAAAACAGGCAGAGTTCTGCAAAAATCGAACACAAACCAGGCAAACAAATCCAAAACACTAGGCGGCAAATGTAATCTAATCTGTGGGGAAATGGTGGCCTATGGTTAAGGTGGACTACTAACCCAAAGAATTGGACTAAAGTTGGATTACTAACCCAAAGATTGTGGGTTTGATTCCCATACAGTGTAATATTATTTATATATTGGAAAATTATTTAAAAAAGGCATTCCAATATTTGGTGAAAAAAACATAAAAATAGGTTAAAAAACTAGTGGTATAATATATTAAAATGTACTTAAGCATTTAGAATATACTTTACTACTGTCTATGCGATGTCCATTACAGATGTGCATTACTGACTTTGATTCAGAATCCAGATCCAGCCATATGGGGTTCTATCAGATTGTTTCTTGCGGTCTCTTTGGTTTTGTTTTTACATCTCGATCTCTTACATCTGTTTATTTAAGAACACTAGAGTGGTTCCTCCAGAGCACACAGCATCGTGTGGTTAGATTTAAATGCCTAAGATGATAACATAATATTTTAATGCAGTCTTATAAATTACCTTCACTAACTTTGTGAAGGTAATTTATAAGACTGTGAACTCTGTTTATTATTGTAAGAAAAGAGAACTCTGCTGTTAGCAAAAATGGTGTGGAATGAATGAAGTTTAGTATACCCATTGCTTACAAACATGGGGCACAAACTCTTTTAATCGGGTAGAATTACATTAATCCTTTATTGTAAATAAGGGTCCCAAAAACCTTTCCAGCATGACAATGCCCCTGTGCACAAAACACATAGGTCAATGGAAACATGATGTCCTCTATGCATACATTTGCCTGGGTTTACAATCTGTACCTGAGGAAAAGCCTAGTATACAGGGTTTACTCGTCACAGCCTATCATGGCACGACCCAATGCATGTTTATATAGAATGCCATCACCCGCCTGTGATGTAATGCTTTTGAGTACGACGGATTTCACACTTGCTTTAGGCTAAAGGTTATAAAAGGGCTACCATGTTACCATGGTTACATATGTCACCTAAAGACCTTTTTATGCAACTTACATAATAATAATAATAATATTCAATTCATTGTGCAAGGTAAATGTACAGAGCCAATGAAATGCATTTTTTGCATATCCCATCTTAGTAAGTTGGGGTCAGAGCACAGGGTCAGCTATGATACAGCGCCCCTGGAGCAGGAGGAGTTAAGGGTCTTGCTCAAGGACCCAACAGTGGTTGACTTGCCGGAGGTGGGGCTTGAACCCAGCACCTCAACCATTTGAGCCACCCTGCCCCTTAATAAGCCTAACCTAATTACCCTACCTAAGCACCCTACATAAGCCTAGCCTAATTACCTTAGCCTAATCCTGACCTCAATCCTACTGAGCAGTTTTGTGATAGAATGCAGACTAAATGTCAGACCTAGTTACCCATCATTAGTTTTTGATCTCAAAACTATTTCAAAATTTGATTTTAAAATTGATTTATTGATCTCAAAACTATTCTACAATCATACTCCAAAAATATTCATGTGAGTTAAGAGTACTCTCTTGCTTCCAATAACGGTGTAAAATGAGTGAAGTGCAGTAAACCCATTTCTTACCAACATGGAGCACAAACTCTTTTAATCAGAGGTTCCATCACTGCTCTAGCACATTTAGGCCATTAATGCAGAGTCCATTACACTACGAATGGATCATTGAATGATAGTAGCAAACTGCTCACCAGAGGCATGCCAAATTTCCCCTTAAACAGGCTCAGTATTCTGTGGAAACCCGAATTTTTCAAGTAACCAAAATGCTTCCAACATTAAAAGGTTGCCTGCAAGGCTATATCGGTGGCGGTGACTAATACATCCATTATGCAGCTTTTACAGAGAACAGAATGTGTTGATTCGAAAGCACATATACTAGGCAGCTTAGGTAAGGAAAATACGTTATCTTTCCACTTTAGGTGAAAAAAAGTAATGCTTGCTATCTCTGTGTGGCTATTAAAACAGCAATAGCCAAAGGTCCACATCTCCACATAACCTAAATATCGCTACTCTGATTGTGCGTCATTCTTTGTACTGTAACACAAGTACATTTTGGCACCTTAAATAAGAGCAGTCCAAGCTAAAATTAAAATATCAGCCTCAAAATGGGTAAAGCCAAGTAACAGGATTACACTGTAAATTAGGCACCTCTGTGAAAAGAAGGAAGAAGAAAGAGATGGAAAATGTGGGGGAATAAAAACCCCAGGGAAAAACTAAAATATGTCATTCATTCCCATGTAGTGCTGAAATGCAAGTGCAAAAATTTTTGTTTTACTTAGCCTGTGCTGTGTGTATCCATTTATACGCTTAAAAAATGACACTTATTTAATTTCTTTTAACTTTTAAAATTTCTTTTAAACGTGCCTATAAATAAATATATTTTTAATCTACAGTTACCCCATAAAAACAAGTGCAATTTGAGGTGGCACCATCTGATATATAGGACAATACACTTTTGTCATCTATATCACTTATTTACCAGTAAAAAATGATTATGAGCAGATGTGGGTTGTACCAAATTTACATTCACTTCGTTACATTTACTTGAGTAAGAGTATATTTGAAGATTACTCTTACTCAAGTACATTTTTAGTGAAAAAAATTACTTTTACTTTGCTACATTTGGCAGCGTTCCTCTGTTACTGTCAAACATTAATAAATATAAGATTATTTAAATAATCATTTTAATAAAATTGTCTCGCAAGACTTTGGAGAGGCTGTGTTCGGCTCATTTTACAGACTCTGACCTTTAAGTCTCGTTCAGCAAAATAAACAAATTTTTTTCATGTCATTTTGTTCATTTTAGCAAAATATAATTAAAAAGTTATGAGATCTCTCCCTAACACATCTACTACTTACTCAAACCTTAAAAACAGTACAAGACCATTGTGCTATGAGAAACATTTAAGATTAATTCCTTGTTTATCTGGATCTTCAGTCTATGATTAGCTCACCTCACCTCTTATCTGACAAGTCTTCAGGTTTAAGGCGTTCGTTCATCATGCGACAGCCCTACAAACTTAACCAATGCAGTCTGGGCCGGAAATAATCTGATTAGTTCACCTCTCAATTGTTCGGGTTTGAATCGTTTGTGCAACACGTGACAACCCAATATGCTTAACTAATGCAGTCTGAGCTGAAAAGAGAACCGCGTGCACGAACGAATTAATATTTCTAAGAGATAAATCGTTCTCCCTAAGTCACATTAACGATTCGTTCAAAACGACCCATCACTAATTATCGGAGACAGATCACCAGATCACCCAGAATCAGTCTATATTTTTTTACTCCAAGATGTCAAACGAATTTTTGAACCCCTATTTGAACCCTGTTAATAATAATTTGGGATCTATGGCCACTTTGACTTTATTGCAAAACCATGCAGAAAGTTTCCTGAACAACTCAGTTACGTACTAGCTAACAGCTACTTTGAACAACTAATGGGTGTAAATTTCACTTTGTATTCATCCATGTTGTGGTTGGCAACAAAAAACCTAAAGAACAACGTTCACAAAAGTCGAGTAAATGAAGAGAAGGATTTGCAACATATAAAGGATTGGGTTATTTAACCCGGAAGAATCCAGATTTACTCTCCTCTTCTTAGTATGCATATGTTGTTCGCACAGACCAGAAGGACGTACATTTATATCATCTATATTTTAGAAACCCACCCCTGCTTTTTCCTGTAGTTCATTCGAGTGAGACAAGACTTAGCGCTGTTTGAATGCTAGAACCTGCTGTGTGCTTGGCAGCCCCTCAATCCAATATGGTTCATCCTGAGATCTGCCAATCAACACTATTAACACTACAGGACATGTGGGTAAGTGGTGGCTTAGTGCTTAAGGACTGGGGTTTGATTCCCAGCACCACCAAGTCAACACAGCTGGGCCCCTGAGTAAGGCCCTTAACCCCCAATTGCTCAGTTGTATAAAAGAGATAAATGTACGTTGCTCTGGATAAGGACGTCTGGCAAATGCTGTAAATGTAAATATTTGCACTGTGCTTACTTAATTTCTACAGAAAATAATTTTGGCTTCAAAATTAAACGAGAAACCATAATTGCTGTTCTTAAAACCTAATATAAAATTGACTTTACACTTTTAGGAAAGTCTGAAAGATAAGGCTTGGGTTAAAAATTATTGACCACTTTGGTGGAAATACAACATGTTTCTTCTGCTCATTCGTGTGTCATGGGTAGCCTGAGGACAAAAACAGACTGAGGACAAAGAGAAGTGAAGGTGAGCTTTTCATTGTTCCAACCACAGATTGATTTTAAAACTGAATTTCTATAAACTGGTTTTAAATATTCTATAAACTAGTTATGAATAATACAGAACAAAAGACTCTGTGAGGACAGAGGAAAAAAAAGAAATTGAAAACAGATGAACTTAAAAGAATCAAAACAAATGCACCTGGTGAATTAACAAAGTACAGAAATGGAAACACAGTCGATGGTGGAAGGGTGATCTCGTAATACAAGCTGCTACGTGCAATATGCCGTTTGGCTAAAAAGTCGAGTAACTCTGTTTCTCGGCCGCTAACAATAAAAATGTGCACGTATTATGTGTCTGAAGGACACAATGCAGAGCAGACGTGGGCGGTCTGGGTGAGAGCTGAATGGATGCCATATAGCACTAAGCTTCTGTAACATCCGGCTGCTAAAGTGCTAAGTGGAAATACGATGTCTGGCCCAATATGTGTTCAGTTGACATGTATCTCTTAGGTCCCTTGTCCTCAATGGGTATTAAGATGCACTTCTAGTATGTTTCTTTGAGTTTCCATTATTATTATTAGTAGTAGTGGTGGTAGTTTTATTAACACCCTTTGAGCTACCGATTGGCCAGATGTGCCTTAATATGTTCTCAAAAAAAGAACATGTAAAAAGAACAAATAATTAACTCCCAATCTTAAAATAATCACACCTCCGACCGGAGGATTAAGTGCTTGTTTTGTCTTACTTGTCTTCAGAGTGTCCTTTGCCTCTGTCATGTAGACCATTAAGAGTGTCATTTCTGTCTCATAAGGGCTATAATTGAGGAAAAAACAAGGCCTGTTTTCACAGCTGGACGAAGGCTGTGAGTGCCAGTGTTTTGTGCTGCTAATCACTTTTCCATAGGATCTTCTATCGTTTGTACAAGGCTTATGACAGGATTTCTTGCTGCCAGAGCTTTAGACTTTAAGCTGTTCAGCAAATTGTGTTGTTCATCAAGCTTAACATACATAGTGGACAGTAATTGTCTATGAAGGTGTAAAATTGTGAAAATGTCCAGACACAAAACAATAACTTTAAAAGAATTTTGAGTTAAACTAAAGACAAATAAATAATTCAACATTGTGATATATTAAGCAGTTGAGTTAGTATTTACAGTAGATGTTGGAGAGCCTCACTTTATTAATGTGTGCCAACAGCACTGTTCATTGTATTTGCGATTATCCACAGTTTTTAATATCAGTCTCATATTGATATAGAAATGTGATGTAATAAGTTTTCAATATTACACTTTCTGTCCTAAGGGCTTGATTTAACAAACTACAGTACAATCCTGTGTAGCTAGATCTATAGTTTGGTTGTAAGTTTGGACATTTGTATTTAGATTTTTTAAATTATTTTCAACTGTGTCAGTCTGAAAAAAACATGTGTATAGTGAAAATTTGTTTACTATATACATACTGTAAAAATTACAGTAGTTTTAGTTTTTCTCAATTCCAAAACTAATTTAATATGATTAAACAATTTTGTTAAAAGAACTGCTAATTACTTATTTAAATTTCATGAAATTTTGTGTAATATTAAACAACAAGGATCTTGACAACAATGGAATTCGAGTCTTTTTTTAATTGTTCATATTTAAAAGGTGATAAATTAAGTTTAAATTAGTTTAAAATCAAAATTAAATATTAAAACTTCATTAAGGGTATCTAAAATAAAAATACATAAACAAATATCTTCTTCTTTTCCTTTTAGCTGTTCCCTTTTGGGGGTCGCCACAGCAAATCATCTGTCTCCACCTAACCCTCCACTAACTTTATGTCCTCGTTTATCGCATCTATATACCTCCTCTTTGTCTTCTGCCTGGTAGCTTCATTTCTAACATCCTCCTAACAATATATTCACTATCCCCCCTCTGTACATGTCCAAACCACCTCAATCTGGCTTTCCTGCACATAAAATAAATATCAGATCTGAAAATCTTATATCAGACTTGTTTCCATCCGATAATTATATAAATCCACCTTGTGTTTTTTTTTTTTTTTGGTTAAATTATCTTCCTTTTATCCAATGATGCTGGTTTTCATTGCCTGTTTTTGTGACATCAGACACATCCTTGTTAACTGATACTGCCTCATTAGCATAGACCCGACCCGAGCAGTGTTGCCAGATTGGGCAGGTTTTCTCCCAATTTTGCTTCTTTTGATAAGGTCAAATCAAAATAAAATGTATTGGACTCATTGATGAAATTTGAGCTGCTATTTAATATAATGGGCAGAAGTTATTATAGTTATTTTTTTACAATTAAAGTTGGTCTGGTCAAGTCAAGTCATATAGCCCTTTTAACAACAGAGATTGTGTCAAAGCGGCTGTATAGATTTAAAGGTAGAATAGTGTGTTAATACAAGGTTAAAACAACCACTCAGCAGAACAGTCTAACTAGTATCTGTATTTAGTATTTAGTATCTGTAGTTAGTATGTAATTAAGAGTCCGCGACTAAGCAAGCCAGAGGCGAACGCAGCAAGGAACCAAAACTTTTATCTGTAAAAAAATAGGGGAGAAAAAATCCTTGAAAGAAGCTCAGTCAGGGGGCCTGTTCTCCTCTGGCCAAATAAACTAATATGTTTTTACATGCTGCAGCAAAGATTAACTTTTGCAGATTCTGCTTCCTGTGGTCTTGTCCAGATGGCCGTCTAGAAGACAAAGTCTTATCTGGGGATCTGCGTTTGGGAATCAGTGTCTCTAAGTTTCTAATAATGTGCTACAGTTTCACAAT
This sequence comes from Bagarius yarrelli, assembly GCA_005784505.1. Taxonomy (NCBI): domain Eukaryota; kingdom Metazoa; phylum Chordata; class Actinopteri; order Siluriformes; family Sisoridae; genus Bagarius; species Bagarius yarrelli. The sequence continues at coordinate 1,733,287 of VCAZ01000031.1, read as the reverse complement.
GAATGCAGCTAAAGTGTAAACACTTGGAAAACATTTATGTCGTCTTTTCTATATGCAACCTTCTCAATAACATTGTCACAGAGGAACCAGACAGGAGCCAGAGATAATGATACAACCCAGCAAGTGACTTTATTTACAAGTGCAAAATGCAGGAAGGAGGAGAGGATAGACTTAGCTTTGGTGCTAGAAGGATCTGGCCCCAGATGCTGGAGGTTTTGACTTGAACTGGAAAATCAGGCGAGCAGGTCAGGAGCAGGATGCTAATAAGCAGCGAGTCTGTAAACATACATGAAACGTACGAGACCAGACAGTGACTGAGTGAAGGTGTATAAATAAAGTGAGTAATTGTGATGCGATTGTATTATTACAGACTGTGTATGTTGCCAGTAAAGATAACATAAAAACATTACATTTACTTTACCCTTGTATATAATTTATAACAGTGTCTGTTTATGATTAATAAGTTATTTAAAAATTATTTTCAGCAATGGAAATGCCCCACAAAACAGAGGGGTGGGGTGAACAGATTTGGCGTGTTTATTTACACTAACAATGTGAATTTTTAATCAAAGTATATTATAGACTTTTCATTAAGATCCTAAAAATTCATATAAACTTAAAAATCTGCATCGTATGGGCCATTAAAAAGGTGATTTAGAACCTGATTTAGAACCAGATTCAGTAAACACTTATGACAGTTTAAAATTATTAATCTTTTAAGTAACAGAAGACAAAACACGAATTTACTTTTACAATTATAACCTACCTTAAGGTTACTTAAACTTGCTTTTCCTTACAGACTAAACACTGGGCAAAGCTACAAGTTGAGCATGATTTAAATTTTGATACTGTTGTCAACTTTAGCTCTATAGACTAAGCCTAAGAATATAGATGGGGCAGAGAGCAAGCCTTACCTTGATTACCTGGATTGTACAAACATATGACGTTTATTATTTTTTCTACACTGTATATAACTAAAGGTAAGGCATAACAAAAAGTCCAAATCACCTGCCAAATCTTTAATATATACCAAATAATATTAATAAAAACTGCAAATCCTAAAAGATACATTTCTACAACTATTATTCGGGTCGATGGTGCAAAGATCATGTGGTCCTAACCTGCTGTGTTCAGTTCTCCTGCAGCCGCTCTTCTGGGGACATCAGTAGAGGGAATAGTTTGACTACCAAAACTCCTGTTGCAAAACTATGATTCACATATCTCTGAAAATTACTTAGGGGACTGCAAGATTAAAAAAAAAGCCATATGCCAGATATTTTCTCCTGTGTACACCTGTCTCATTTTTTTCCTTATCGAATAGTGGTTGCCAAACAGTATTCAACATTACTGCACAATTAGGTGACAGACAAATACATATAAACAAACCTAAGAAAAGTCAATAAACCTCACTTTGCATTCCCTTCACAATGTGAATGTGCAAAGTGTAAATAGCTAAATAAAAAGTTTCTTGGAGGCATAAAAGTAATCAGTGTGTCATGTCTGTCTTAAATTAGTGTGCAGATAGAAAACAGACAGATTCCTAAGTGCAAATCTGTTACAATTCTGCTTTGAACATTATGTGGACTCTAGTATTAAATATCAAATCCTGGCAAACTTTTGTGATAATACATACAGTAGACGGACTGTAATAAATCAAAAATGCAATAAAATGCACAATTTATACCGAATTTGGGTGAATTTGTAGCTTTTTGTGAAGTAGCATCATGCTGACTCTCTTGAGTGAACCTGCTTTAATTTTTTTTACATATTGTACACTGGATTAAGTTGCATTGTTATTTGTAATTACTGCATAACAGCACCATAATTATTCAAACTCTTGAAAGCACTGTAGAGGGAGGTACCAACTGTTTGCAAGATTGCAAGAGATGAGCTTCTGTCAATACAGGACATCCAGGCCTAGAGGTTCATCCGACACTTCAGACATTCAACCTACAGACTGCTTTAGGCATGCAGTACCTCAGCTACTTACGCTGGTCTTCCTTTAATGCAGTTGTTCCTAAACTGGGGGTGGGGTGTGTGTGTGTCACGACCACTGGGAGGCTTTATCAGTGTTCAGTGTGCAGATTTCACTCTCCCTCTAGCTGTGGTCACTGTGCGGTGTGAAACTCCTCTCAATATCATAAACCGCTCAATACTGATACAATAGTTTACAAATCCTTGTAACAACAACACAAAACTGTTGAAAGAGTAGTTTTTTTTTTAACTGTCAAGAGCAAGGTATTTAAGAAAGAGATGAGTTTTCAAATGCCTCTTGAAGAAGGCTAGTGACTGCTGTTCTGACATTGATGGGAAGGTTATTCCACCATCTTGGTGACAGAACAGAGAAAAGTCTTGAGGCAGACCTAGCCTGCGTGCTAGGGGATGGTGGAACAAGCCAAGCAGTACTTGTGAATCTTAGGGAGTGTGGTGCTATGCGAGGAGTGCTTGTAGGTAGGAGGGTGCTGCTCTATTTCTGGCTTTGTAGGCAAGCATTAGTGTTTTGAATCTGATGCATGCAGCTACTGGTAGCCAATGGAGGGAGCGCAACAGTGGAGTGTTGTGTGAAAACTTTGGTAGGTTGAAAAAAACAGTAGTCTAGTTTAAATTAAATTTGTAATTAATGAAATATGGTGTTTCAAATAAAGTTTTCTTTATGTGTGTCTGTGTGGAAGCGGTTTCACTAATCTCTACATGTTTGTCGATGGTGATTTGACAAGAAAGAGATTTTATTTAATTTGATTTTATTTCATTTGGTTTACAGGTCTGGTAGATCACAAACTTTGGGCAGCTTTGCTCTAAAAATCTCTAAAAATCGTTATTACTAGAGTTCATATCTTTGACGAAAGTCAAATATTAGGTTACTATCCACATCAGTTACCTCAAATAACACAATGCAAGCATCACTTTATTCTTTGTGGTATAAAGATTCTCGGATGGATCTATTCCCGATCTCCAATCACAGGCACAAGATATGAAACAGCTGTATGGCTTTAAGACTAAAGTTGTAGTTAGTGTAAATGGTTATACCTTTGCTTAGAATTTGTAAGCAATTGATTGATATATAATTTATAGTAAAACATTATAATGACAAGGCTGTAACTTTTAGCAACAGGTGTATTCGAACATTTTTACTACATTGTGAACAGATTGATTACATACATAGAATGACTGCAAGCAGGCCATTAAACTCGAGTTTTGTTATTGTAATTTTTTTTTATTTTTAAGTAATCTTGTAAAAACTTTTATTGGTAGTCCCTTTATTGCTTGAAAAGCCTATCAGGTCTACATCTGACCTCCTGTAACCTATACTATCTATCCTTCTGCTGATATTTTATATGTCTGAGTAGAAACAAATAAGCAAATGGTAGTGCAGTGGTTGAGGTGTTAGATTGCTAATTGGAAGATTAGTGTTCGATTCCCAGCACCACCAAGTTACCACTGCTGGGTTCCTGAGCAAGGCGCTTAACCCCAAATTGCTCAGTTGTATAAAAAGATAAACGAAAGTCGCTCTGGATAAAGGCATCTGCCAAATGCCATAAAATTAAACATTAGCAATTGTTCACACTTACAGGAGCAGCATAACAAATGTTTTCTACTAAGAGAAAACATATTTTTCTAGTAGTTGTCAAGACTCAAGTATACATCTAGTCCATGTTGCCTACTGTATTAAACCACAAATATAAGACACGTAAGCTTTTCTTCTATAATCTTAAGTTTAATAAAAGAACACTGGACCATAACATTTTCTATTCTTAAATAACAAATTAAGCAAGTCACATTTACAGTGACCTACTGAGGCAAATTGGCTTCGTCAGCAGCTTGATAAGAACAAGCCCTAAGGGGTAGTGAAGGCAAGAAGCCCAGCAACAAACCTTCAACAGCTTAACCTTTTCCTCAAAAAGTAGATTTCTGCTGAATACTGAGTACAAGAATACAGGACACAAACAAATGTACTTACATATGTGTTTAGTAGCCATTGTGCCTCCTGTTCTTTCTCTCTCTCACTCTTTCTTTCTCTCTCTCTCTCTCTCCAAACTTTTCCTGACACTTCCTCTTCATTTTAACCTTTTCAGAAAGAGGACCAGGGTGCAGTTGAACGCACACATGAAGAGTTGACATTAAGCAATTGCGGTCATGTGGTACAAGAACAGAATGTGTAAAAAAAACACCATGGAGAATAAAAACGCTTTACATCATTTCCAAATCCTTATGCTTTGTTTAAAATCAAAAGAAAATCATTAGGACAGCATGTAAATGTGAAACAATCAACCTTTTTAACGACAATATATTTTTGTTCTTTTTTCCTTTCTGGATTTTCTTTTATACAATTTATATTGTTTAATACAGCAAATATTTTAAAATACGACTGCACTAGTTTTAACATTAGATGTTTGCAATCTATAGCAAGTACCTAACAGACCCTTTATAATCAATATGTCTATAAACCAGGCCAGTTTCTTGCTAACCGTAGAAGGGTAGGCAGACAGGATATCCCAGATGGGCAATTTTGTGTGTGGGGTTAACAAGAAAAATCTCAACTAAAGTTTGGAAATGTTTAAAGTTGAAAATAACTATAAAAACAAAAACAGAACTGACTGACTGACTGATGTAATTAGTTTTTTACACCAATTAAAGTGATCAAAAATCTTGTGTTTAGAGACGAGGCTTCTAAATTATTTTCAACAAGATACATTTAGATACGTTTAAATTAGTTTAACTAGGAAAGGAAAGCTTGTTGCTTTTAAAAACTTAAGAAAACTTATATTGAGGATAGACATTGAAGTCATTAGTATAAGGAATTAGGTTTCACATTTAAAAATATTAAGCATTTTTAGTTCATTGCAAAAACTGTCCAGTAAGTTTCCAGTTATCAGATTTCAGTGTTAAAGTAGAAATGTTATACATCAAATTAAGGTTGAAATCAGCTAAAGTTTGAATGAAATGTTTGTATGTATCCAGAACCACAGAACATGAACACAATGTGGTTGCAAAATAGAAACAGAGAAATTGTGGTTGGAAATATAGTTACAAACATTTGATCATTTAATTTGTTTTCAAGGCTCACATATTTATAATAGCTGTAGCTTGTAAGAAGAAAGAATTTGTATTCAAATACAAAAAGCAGTCACTTATAAGGACTGAAAATGCAACCTGATGAGCACTCATATTATGCCACAACAACAACCACCACTCAATAACTACACTGTCCTGTCTTTCTTTAACAATGACACTGTCTTGCATACATGTACAGTATAATTTATGCATTTACAATATGAAAACATTTTCAAACCTTTCTTTTTTAAAAAACGTATTTTCAGGAATCAAGCTTCTTAAGCTAGCACTCCAACACTTGTACTACTCTGTTAGCATGCAGAGAACCTAACAAGAAAAACATTTCCCAGTCACTGGTTCTATTTAGGTGTAACAGCATCATGCAGCACTGCGGGTGGTTGCAAGGCTTAAAGATTTTCTCTTACAGAATCTGAATCAGTTCCAGTTTTCCACAGGAGAGGGTTTTTTAAAAACTCCTTGCTGGTGTCGATGTTATACATAAAAAACATCATTGGTTTAAACTTTTTTTTACTTGTTTCTGCAAGGTGTAATAAGGTCAGTTAGACAATTTCTGCAGAGCAAAAATTGACTTCCTTAAGACTCAATATAAGACTCAATAATATATGTTCTAAAACTATCCACCCAGGGTCGTATACAGTGTAATCAACACACACTTACCCCTGCAAAAAATGGCCTAAGTCTATTCGATTTTTATGAATTCAGTGAATAAGTTCTGGATCGCATTAAACAAATTTAATTTCTAATTTAAACTCAATTTTGTTTTAATAAGAACAAGGTTAGTCTGATATACGAGCTGATTTACTCCAGATTTAATCACCTTTTATCTTGACCAGTGGCCAAACAGTTTTATGAGAACGCGATAACTGTACAGACCAGTGGGACTTCAAGTCCCTATGTTAATTTCAAAGTTTAAATGCAAACATAAATGGCTAAATCTGACCACAATTTCTAAATTTGTTCTTTATATGCTCACTAAACATGGCAAAATAGCTTGTAATTTTTCTCGAATTGCAAGACTGACAGATGGTAAGAGCGGGTAATTTGTATCCGTCCAAATTATGGGATAATGGTGGTAATTAGAACTACCAGACAAATAACTACAGATTTTGTTTTCTCATGTGACACTGAGCTTTTTCAAACAACAAAACATTTTGATGTGCAAATTGACTTCTTGAAAACATTTATTTCAATTAAATAAAAATTCTACACAGTGGTTATTCTTGCACATTTTAATTAAAATAGGACAGTGGTAGCCTAGTGGTTAAGATGTTGGACTGCTAATTGGAAGATTGGGGTTCTATTCCCAGCACCACCATTACTGCTGGGCCCTTGAGCAAGGCCCTTAAACCTTAACTGCTCAGTTGTTAGAAAGGGGATAAATGTAAGTCGCTCTGGATAAGGCTGTCTGGTAAATGTAAAAAATGATATTTTGATTGTATTTTATTAGGTTGTAATTTATGTGTATGCAATGTTGGTATGAAACTTAATATTCTTAGCAATCATATAGAGTATATTTTATGTATAATTATAGATGTATTTCTCTATTATGTTAATTTAGCAATCAATGAAATGTTTCTTTAAGTTTGCCATTGTTATTAAATTCTAAATATGACCCTCTCTATGTAACCGACAAATCTTACAAAATAAGCTTAAACAAAGGTAAACAGGATGGCCACAACATATATAAGACACCAGGCCTCTCTTATCCAAGAAGAGCAAAAATATCAACGATAGAAGACAAAACACTAGAATATTATCCACATTTCTGGTGTAAGACAGACAGAAAATATATTTCTATTAAATACATTAAATGCATTTAATACGTCTAAAATCTGCTCAGCATACTCGTAAACTTTTTGTCTATTTGATGTAACATGCATTGTAATATCATTCTGTGAAGTCACATATATGTTGAAGCAGGGGTAATTTTGAGTAACATTTTGTAAATGGAGGTTTGGAAAACCGTTTATTAAAAAGAGAAATAATAATAGTAATAACAATTTATGTGAAATGTACCAAGCTTGCATTTAGCCTTCTTATCCAGGAATGCAGTCAACAATATACAGCAGTACACAGTGTCAGCCATGATAGTGTGCTCCTGGAGCAGTAGGTGGGAAACAGTGTAAAGAAGTGGTTGTTACATGAAATGTGATACTAATATTCAGATTTAATTTAGTTATAATAATTTAGCCACCTACATACAGACTTTCTCCTGTACAAAATCATATATAAAATATGTAAAAAGTAATTACAAAGAAATTAAAGCTTAGAAAGAAGTTTAATGTCTAAGGACAATGGTTGTATCTAGAACAGTTGGTGTGCCCTGACAATAATAGAAATTACAAAGCCTGGCTCATAACATATAACCCAAACAACTAAAATTTATACTGTTACTTAATTATATCTGTTACTTGATTAGTTTAAAAATAGATTTTATAGATAGTTCTAAATAGGGCTGCACAATATTGGTAAAAAAAATCCATTTTTTTGTTTTTCTGTGATATATATTGCAATATGAATAAACAAACCATATATATATATATATATATATATATATATATATATATATATATATATATATATATATATATATATAGACAAAGGAGGTCATTGTGGATTTCAGACGAGCTAGCAATCACACTCATCCTCCAATATACATCAACGGAGCGGCTGTTGAGCGTGTGTACCTAGCTTCAAGTTTCTAGGAATCCACATCTCTGAGGATCTCACCTGGTCTCTGAACTCTTCTTTCCTGGTCAAAAAGGCACAACAGCGCCTATATTTTCTGAGGAGACTTAAAAAGTCCCATCTCAGCAACAGGATACTGGAGAACTTTTACTGCAGTACCATCGAGAGCATCCTCACAAACTGCATCTCGGTATGGTACAGCAGCTGCACTGCTTCAGACCGCACAGCCCTTCAGAGGGTGGTGAAAACCGCCCAAAGAATCATCGGCACTCAGCTACCCACCCTGGACAATCTACACAAAAAACACTGTCTGCAAAGGGCGAGAGGCATAATCAAAGATCCCTCTCACCCCAACCATGGACTGTTCACTCTTCTCCCATCAGGCAGATGCTACCAATGCCTCAGAGCCGCACAAACAGACTGAAAAACAGCTTCTTTCCTGTGGCTGTTTCTGCACTAAACAGCTGATATACAGTATTTTAATTACTACTGCACTGCCACTTCTGTACTATGCACTACCTTATCATTATGCATCTTTGCACAATCTATAACTATCTATCGTTACAACTCTATACTCTATCCATATACCTCTGTACATTATTTACCCCCACCTCTGTAACTATCAACCCCATACCCTATTTATTACACTGATATTTATTGTAAATAAGCCACTTATGCACTTCTGGTTAGATGCTAACTGCATTTCATTGGCTCTGTACATGTACCTTGCACAATAACAATAAAGGTGAATCTAATCTGATCTAATCTAATATATCAACAGATGACTCGAGTATCTCTATTTGGATAGAGTTAATTATTTTAAAATGATTGAGATTTTGTAAGAAAGTGAATCTGCGTCAAATATAATACGCAAATTGTAAGCATAGATAAATACAATAAAAACTGCAAATGAAATAAACAGTGCTTTATTTTTCCAGAGATTCAGATTGAATAATTAAATGTACAATCACACCTTACAGTCTTTATCATGTAAAATGAGTACAATTAATCTTTGCTAGAGCTACAAAAGCTCTTCTGCCTGTTTGGCCTTTATTTGCTTGAAATGTTTACACAGAACAAAACAATGTGCACATTCCAAACTTTATTATCAAACTTTGTAATTAATCTACAAATTGCATGCGATCTGAACTTTGGTGCAGTCGACTATAATCCCCACTTGACATGCCACATCAGAAAACTGCCATTGCACACATAGCGATTTCAATGCTGAAACATTATATTGTGCAGCCTTAGTTTTAAACTTAGAACTTTACAGGATGTGCAGTAGTTTTACATCTTTAGAGCACTGAGATGCCACAGAACAAAGCTATAACTAAGCCAGGCAATGTACATCTGATAATTTCCACCCTTTTTTTATTACAGTGTGTGCTGTAAGCTATACATGGCCTTTACTTCCTGTCACCTGAAATAAAATAGAACTTATAGTACATTGTATTTTACCTACAAGAGACAAGCTACACACCCCATGTGTCTCCTGCTAGTGTAAAAGCAGAAATATGCAAAAAAGCTCTACCGCACACACACACAGACACATATTTTATAGGCCAAATGTCTTCTTGTGTCATTATCTGCTCCTGCTGACTATGGGCTTTACCAACGAGGTACAGTACAGTACCATTTCAGTACTTTTCAGTACTGTACCATTACTCACATATCAAATGACCTTGATATCTTGCACAGCTGCTCATCTCTTAAAGTTAGGAAATGAGTGCCATCGCTGGGGGAAAGAGAAAGCAAGAGAGAGAGTTGTGCACAGAGAACAAACACTCATACATGCTGTTGTCAGCAGTATCGAAAGATGAGACACACAGAAAACTTTCTTTAAAACATCCCTATCTGCACTTCATCTCGCAGTCTTTTACTCTTGGCTTTCTTTTTAAACAGTGACTTCCACGTACGCGCTCCTTTATCATTCACTTCAGAAGTGACATACTATAGCATTACAAAAAGTCTGTCAGCAAGTCCCAGTGTAAAAATGCCTTCTAAATTGGGTGAGTCAATTTCTTGGCAAAGCTCATATGTTGTGTTCTATAACATGTTAGTAGATTGTTTAATACATGGTAATAACTATGTAATGCACTGTAACAGCAGAGTTATTGTACTCAGGTAACTTTATTTAAAAGCATTGATGGTGGTGAAGGAGAAAAAAAAATATTTGAACACATGTTAAACCTTTTGTTTTCAAATGCACACATATTTTGACACTGTTTTTTTATCGACAGGACTGAAAGAGATTAATTTGGTAAGAGAGAGTGGGGTCGGACCCAAAGGGAGCTGAGCCAGAAGCGCAGTCGTGCATGAGGGTGCCGGCGCCTTAACTGATTTTAAAATATTTTTAATCAATGAATAATTATTAAGAATATAATATACATGTCCACATAGTTTAAAGAAAGGCTTTTCTTTCTGGTCTGATATCAATTCTCTTAAATTTTATCAGAAAAGCTTATTATAGCCATTTTCAGTCCTGTAAATCCTGATGTAGAAGCAGAGGAGGTGCTTTTACAGGATCTAATGCCCGACAAGTCCACCGAATTGTTAAAGGTTGGACACCCCATGAGTGTCACTTACGTGAACAAGCACCGATCTGCCCCCTACATTGTTTGTTGGCAATTTTGCAATACAGAGCTAAAATTGTGCTGACTGAAATGTTTTCAGTCTAAATTTCGCTAATGGAAAAATACTGTTCAGTTGGCTGAGAAAAATAAAAAATGTGTTTTATGAACATACAATACACATAATATTAATAGCACAAGCAACCTTTATACATTAAGATGAAGCTGAAAACAGGCCTAGTTATCTCTTTTTTTTTACAATTTATCAAAGGCTAAACTGTGATGGTTAGACAACTGGATTAGTAACTAGTATCCATAACTAATTACTTCTTTAAAGTAACATGCCCAACATATAAAGCCATCTACACATGAACTGTTTGTAGCATTTCTACATTGACTTGGCTTTCATATTAAATTTGCAAGTAAGGCTTGTGCTTTAAATATCTAAACTATTCAGAAAATAATCATGATCAATTAATTCATGCTTACAAGTTGTGACAGCATTTATTATAAAACCACAAAGTTATAATAAGCTGATGACTAAAGAAAAAGGCCAAATAATATGTAAAAAAGGGCATTGTAATAATTATTATTAATTGGAATGCCAGTGGCTTTTTTGGCTGTTACTTAATCTAAAAGCAATATTATAGTTGAAGACAGAAGCCAAAACAATAGCACAGCAGTGAGAGAAAAGTTATTAAAGAGCCCATCGGCTGTGACATGCATTTTTACAAGTTGTTTGAACTAAAATGTGTGTTGGCAGTGTGTGTACACAGTTATCCTATATTAATAAAGACCCAAACACTGTATTTTTTTCCCTATCTCAACTCAAACCGTTTTCAGATGCCCGTTTTCACAGACAAAGGCCACTCTCACAATTGTTGATTGACACTGATGTTTTAGCATAGAAACACCCCAAGCAGTATTGCCATATTAAGCAGGTTTCCTCCGACTTTTGTTCCTTTTGATCTTGGCAGACAAAAAAGGAAATATAAAATGGACTGGTTGATAAAATGTGGGCCGCTATTTAATACAAACGGCGGAAGGTTATATATTAATTTTTTTCTAGGTCAAACACTACGCATATTGGGCTGATATTTTTTTGATTTTCAATTTATTGGCAACCCTGGCCCTGAGTGAGAAGTAAAATTTTTCTCACCAGACTGCTTTAAAAATGAGGGTCAGTCTAAAACGGGTTTTGCAAAGAAGCTACTCCTGAAAAATGGATCGGTAAAAAATGTTCCCGCTTTACCTCCAGAAAAAGTGAGTGTTATTTTTGAATATCTATGAATCTTTGCAAATCACCTTTTAATAATGTCCTACAGTTGGCAAGCTTCACAATGAACGCGGACTCTCTGAGCCCAGTGTTCTGTTGTCTTTTCTATGTACAACCTTCTTAATAAACCTGTCAGAGACAAACCAGACCGGGGACAAAAATAATTATAAGATCTAACGGGTCGTTTTATTTATGAGCGCAGAAGGCAGGGGGGAAGCAGTGGAGAAACTCAGCTTTGGTGCTAGGAGGATTATTATTAATTATACTTAAAATAACATTTTTAAAATTGAATATTTTTTACACTACTGATGAGAATCTTTAATTAAAGTATATTACAGACTTTTCATTAAGACTCTAAAGAATCATATTATCAGAAAATCTGCATTCGATGGCCTGATCAAGTCACAATGCAAAAAAACTCAAGCTCATGTCATCAAATTTTTTATGGTTAAGGTAAAAGCTTCAGGTTTTAAAGCAACCCTAACCCTAACCCCTAACCCTAACCTCTTACCATGTCAACAGTCACATGCGCATTATGTGTTTTCCACATAATATGGCATTAGATTTTATGATTCCCTGACTTTAACAGTAAAGGGATTGCATTTTTGCTGTATTTGCTGTTACATATTTATTAAAAGCCATTCATTTGGAATACGGGATCAAAGTCTATAACTACAATCATTGCATTTTATAATTTCTTTGATCGTGTACAGCTGCTTTGTGACAATAACCATTGTAAAAAGCCCAAACAAAACTGAATTTATTAAATCATTTGCAAAGGTGAGGAAAACACACACATATGTATGCAAATATTGCTTTCATAACACACATAACCCCTCTTCAGACTTATGCCCCTGTTGTGGGACCATCAGGCCTGTGTGTCTCATCCCCTGTGGACACTCTTGGTTATTGGCTAAGCTTGTCCCCTTGACATTTTCCTCGCTCTGATATTTGGACAGTGCCAGCTGTCACATTAAAAACAAGGCTGCTGAACACACATTTAGCAACATATGCCTTGCTTTTGGGAGCAACCTCTGAGCACAAGGAAAGAGAGCTTATATGTTCCATAATGTCCAATTTTGTCTGAGAAAAAGGTGCCAGCTGTAATTTTAGAGGTTTGCATTGCATTGGGTTAAACATCATTATAGCCTTTGGTTTGTTGGACAGAATAATTGCCACCCTTCAAGAGAAGGGCAGAAAAGATAACAATGATTTACAATGATTCCTTTTACAGTGAAATAAAAGACAAAAATTTCATATTTTCAGCCTGGAAATAAAATTAATAAAACTTTAATAGAAAATAGTGCAGTAGTAGAAATAATTTAGTGATTAAGGAACTAATTCATGTACTTTGGTTAGACAATACCTAAATCTAACCTTTAGTCACTAGACAGTCAAGATTATTGATTGTTAAGATGTGGTTTAGTGGCCCTGACTAAGTCATAAACGTTGGTTGGTTCTGTAAGATGTTCTTTTATTATCATTGCAATGACCTAAAATGCAAATTAGCATATGCAGAGATCACTGCATAAACATTTATTAAATGCTACACAATATGGACCTCAAACTTAAGATTTGATCCCTAGTACAAAGCTGAGGACTGAAGAGACCACATGCTCAAACCGAAGAAGAACATCAAGGAGATGAACATGGACAAACGTCTGAAATCATTTTGTTTTTAAAATTAGAAATTATTAGAAAAACTAGACATTATAAGAAAAGTCCACTGCATCAGTGGGTGCAACATTTAATGTTGATAAAATTTATATTCAATGTTATTAAAACTGCTGGAAAATGTGCAGACTTTTTTCTGGTTTTGCCTCATGCTATAAACTATGTGCCATAATATATCTATTTTATATAATGTATAATGTATGCATACATTATAATATATTATTATAATGTAATATATTATATTATATTATATTATATTATATTATATTATATTATATTATATTTTGTGTACAGATTTTGATTTGAATTTTTAATTTGTGTCTGTTTTGCATTTTTGCAGATGTTATTATTGATTTCATTATTAATTTATTAAGATTTTATTATTGATTTTATTGGTTTTAATATTTACACAGTGTACTCCTTGACATTACAATGAATCTTCTCCTGGCTTAACCATGACCCGTTAATACTCTATCGGCAATAAAACATTGATTTGGCCTGACTCAAAGTGTGTGTCTGTGTGTGTGTGCTTTCACGTGTATTGTGAGCAGCTGTTAAGATCATTATCAAGTTCAGGGCCAACAGCACTTTTACACACACAACCATTCTAGGAGAATCGCAAATTTAGCACATGATAAAAAAATTTCTATGAAAGTGTGTATTCATTTATTAGTATAATCAACCAATGTTGCAAACGTGTAAATTTATATATATATATATATATAAAATAAAACAATTTACATTAGTTTTTTGTTTTTTAAGAACTTTTGCTAAACAGTTGGACATTTGTGGACATTTGGCAATTATCAATCCCACATGCTAATAACCGCTACTTTTGGAGACTTACTACTGGGACTTGTGTTCATTTAACTACAGGAGAATTATTGAGGTGAAACACTGATATTGTGTCAAGATGACTGGGGTGCATCTCAGATGAGTTCAGTTTGTTGTAGCTTAGGCCAGTTGACCTCCTCCATGCCTATCTTGGCAAACGAGGCAAGTAATAGCTCAGTGTCACTGCTGTTTGACGGGTGTTCATAAGATTATGGGTTTAGTTACCCAGCTGCCACTGCTGCTCAACTGTAAGTCACTAAAGGTGTCTGCCAAATGTCATAAATTTAAATGAAAACAATATCCACTTGGATTATCCACAGAATCATTTTCACACTGGGACCAGGTTGGGTTTGGAGTTCCAGACAAGGAACTTAGCTACAGCTTACAATAATACAATAAAGTGGTAGCAGTAAGTTGCACTGTAATTGTAAGCTAGCATGTGGAAGTACAGTACTGTAGAGACCTTTGGTTGTCAGTCCCCTAATGTAGAGTAAGTGTTAAAAAGGCTTTGATGTGCACTCCTAATAGATGCAAGTAAAGTTCAAAGGCAGTGTCAGAAATTCAGGATGTCCCCAGATTCCTTTGTGGTGTCTCTCCTCACACGCTCCCCCCCTCTCTTTTTGTCCCCTCTATTTTTCACTTTTCAAAACCAGCCATCTTCGCCAGCAGCCTGTACCTTCTAATTTCCAGCACCACCTTTTTACCATTATCTCTCTCCATCCTTTTTTGAGGAAGCTTCATACAAGGTTGATCGATTGAGAGAGGGAGTGGGAGTGAGTAAGAAACCTCAAGGTACCATGTCCTTCACTAAATTAGGCTCCCCTGTCACTTACTCTGCATTTTATCCCCTACCGATTAGAAGGGTTAGTAACATGTACCATTTTCATCATACTTTCAAAGCCATTTGAAGTTTTCCTCCTACACAGCTTGGCTCAATACAGCAGGCAGACAAAATGTTCGCCTAAGGAATGTTTTATATTCTTTATACATCTGTGTAGTATCTGATGAATCTAGAATCTAGCATAAAAACATTATATATATATATATATATATATATATATATATATATATATATTATATATATATATATATATATATATATTAGTACTATTTGCAGTGTAACTCTGTTTAACCCCTCCTGACGTCTACCCAAGCCAAAGGGTAGCCCAAAGCCAACGTCTACCCAAGCCTACGAAACCACATTCATGTCATGTGATCATAAAGAGCCATATTTACTGGAGGTGGACACATTATTGGCCACAGTGCCTATGATTTAGGAGACCTTATGTATATTTGCAATCCTTAGTTCTGTTGCTGGATTTAAGCAGAACCCCTCGAGGCACAAAAGTACTTTATGAAATTGCAGTAAAGTGACTGAGAGAGAGAGAGAGAGAGAGAGAGAGAAAGGAAACGTCAAAAATGGATTATTGCAATACATCACATCAATTCTTCTTTAGTCTTTATTTCAGCAAAAGGTTTATAAGATCATAAAATATTACAGCATAAAAAAATATTTATGATAAATAAAAAAGCATGCTTTAAAATTATGTCCAAATCTTGTCTAAAAGAATTTACTTTGTGCTTACAAATTTCTGATTTGTTATATTTTATTAGTTTCATCTTAACTACAGCATAACCAACAGGTGATGTGCAAGAAAGTTTTTTTTTTTTTTTTTTTACATTCAATAAAAGAAAAGATTCAGCATTTTACATCCTACACTGATGTTGCTCTGATATGTGCATCGTTATTCCATAATATTATGTGATTAAAATATAAATTCAAAACCCAACAGATGAATTCCCTACTTTCCTATCCAAAGAACTCTACCTCAACTTTATATTTTTAATCTCAAATCATTTTAAGTGACATTTTCTACTCAAATAGAAATATAATCATCTGGTTGATTTAATTTAAAATATATACAAAGATATTTATCTATTTACAATTATAGTAATTTAAGTGATGTATGAGAATTGTAAGTAATTACCAAGATGTACAATTTTAGCTTAAAATAATTCTGTAGTACAAACCGACACTTTAATTGCTAATTTTTCTTACTAAAGATAGACCCTAGGTTTCCATTTATTATAGTAAAGCTTATTATTCATTTACTAGAATAAATTATTTATTATGCGCTTAAACCATTAGGAAACGTATGCACTTAAGATAGAATCTACTATAACAATGGACCCATCAGGAGGTCATAAGAATGAACATATTGGGTGTATGAGAAATCGACTGTATACTAAAACTGCCACGCTGCAATAAATCATTATTCTTTAGAACAAAATACTGCACGCTTAAAAAAAGCTCTCTCTCTCTTTGCAATTTGATACAAATGCAAGCTACATAAAAAATGTAAAACATAATATAATATTCAACTTCATTGTGCAAGGTACATGTACAGAGCCAATGAAATGCATTTTTTGCATATCCCATCTTAGTAAGTTGGGGGTCAGAGCACAGGGTCAGCTATGATACAGTGCCCCTGGAGCTGAAAGGGTTAAGGGTCTTGCTCAAGGAGCCAACAGTGGTTGGCTTGCCAGTGGTGGGGCTTGAACCCAGGTATTTCGGGTCTTCAGATTAGCAACTCAGCACCTTAACCATTTGAGCCACCACTGCCCCAAAACATATGATTTTAGAGTTTCTACGGTTCTATCCAGAAAGGTGGTTGCAATTTTTTATAGAATTAATGTATTGCCATGACACTACCAAAAAAAATCTGTATCAAATGGCACAGCAGCTAAACTGATGTGATAGCAGTCACTAATTTACCTGCATCCTGGCTTAGAAATGTTATAACTCCTATGAGGATAAATGCTATCAGGCTAACAGAATAATGACATCAACACTTTATCCACAAAAGCAAGACTGTAGGCAACTTGAGGTCCCCAGTTTACCGTTGCTCCTTTGAAACACTTCCTATTGATCTTCTCATTTCTCTGTAAGGTCTGACTTAGGATACAGTTTTTTTTTTAGCTTTTTTAGCTAATAATCCTGGTCTTTTAAAAAGTTGTTGTGAAGCTTTTTTAAGTGCTTCACTAATTTGTTCACAATTTCTTTGTTCTTAATAAAGCACATCCAGAAAGTATTTTGGGATAATCGGTTTTGTCATGTGTAATAAGATCCAGCAGTCTTCATACTCCAGTGCAGAAGACACCACACACATATTTCTTGACGTAAATTTTATGTGTGTGTCTGTGTGTGTGTGGATGTCAATTGATTCTTTGCAAAATTACTCAACTAGTAACATAAATGAAAGCTGGTTAGGAGAGATCATGCACTTCTCACAAGAGGAATAATACAGAGAGTGGACAAAAGAGGACATGGTCTTTCTTTTATCTCTGTGTATCAATTGTCTGTTTATGGCCTCGATCATGATCCATTATTGACTCTGTTACATTGATTTGATTTACAAAGTAATTTTTTTTATTTTTGTAACCGAAATGTCACCTTAAGTAGAAAATAGCTTTTGTATATTTTGTTTCTAAGAAAACCTTCTTCTGCAGCAAATTTTAAGGCAGAATTTTGTTTTCTTTCCACAATGCTTAAACTCCAGGGGTTCTGTTCGAATATATTTGTATGGAGCCTGGGAACTTACCTGTAGGTGAAGGTTTTGCGAGTCGTTTTCTCAGTTTATAAATCGTACCCACTAATTTCCACCCAGATTTTGTAAACTGTTGCTAGGTTTTATTTAGTACATACCCACAAATTCTTAATATGTATGCACGTTTTCACAATCTGTTTCCATTCATTTGAAAGCTCCGTCCCCAGTGTTTGCCTGCAAATTTAACAAGGTCACATGTTTAGGTCCTAGATGCATTTTATTTAATTGTATGGATTGATTAACGCATTGCATTGTGTTTTTAACACTGTTGTATGATGTAGCTTATCCAAATGCAATACAAAACAAATAATAACAGGTTATGTTGTCATACCTTTGCTTTACCTCTCCTGGCTGACTGCAATTCTATAATAGACCTAGTTATTTAAAAATAACATAAACCAATAAAATCTGGTACACACATCTAACTCTAACATTTTGTTGTTGTTTTTTTTTGGTTTTATTTAGGCTACATATAAATTTTAAAATAATCTTTTACCTGAAACAATTTTGGATAAAATCATAAGACTATCAAATGAAAACAAAATTTTGACTCACATTTTTCTTTATATTAAATTGCTGTATTACACCTGGTAGCTGTTACAATTGATAGAGAATTACTGTGAGCATGCAGTTAAGACAAGTCGATCTATTTTAGCTAATAATACACAATAAAACAATATACAATAAGACTGGTTAATGCATAGCTGGGTTTTCTTTTAAAATAAGTCTGTTTACAAACCCATTTTACAAATTTGCCAAATCGTGTGCATGGATTATGAATTTGTGTTTATGGTTTAAAAAAAAAACCAAAGGTACAGTATTCAAAATCTAAGCGCACATATTGGAAATTCTTGGTTACGGTGTATTAATTTTTGCCAAGGTTTGTTAAACATAGGAAAAAAGTTAAGAGTATGGTTTATAAATCGAGGGGCCGAATGGCAAACCCGAACTGTTAGCAATTTAGAAGCCGAAAGTACCTTAAAGATTGTCAAAACAGTGTCCAATGTTATCCAGCAAATAAAATATTTTTAAAATTTAAACCAAAGCCTTCAATTATTTACTGTTTGCACATGTCATTGAGGTGCAGCTCCATAGATGTTTGAAAATTTGTTCCATGCAGTGTACAGAGTGGTGTTGGGAAAGCTTGTAAAGTAATGTAGCCACAGGCAAAAATGTGGGACTGTGGAAAAGCATGAGTTAAGGGGTGCAATAGTAAATAGATTTTCGCATGAATTAATCAAGTTAGTCTTTTCCTTCGCATTAGGTAATCCGGAGATATCACCAAACTCATCTGAGAGTATAAATGGCCCTCTGGCAACACTTCTGCTGAAGTGAAATTATGTAAGTGAACAGGTAATCTCTTCTGCTCCTGCTTCCTCTCTCTCTCTCTCTCTCTCTCTCTCTCTCCTACACACAGACTTTTCATCTTTTTCCCCTTGCCCCTCCTTCTTTCCGTTCCACCAACACATACTGTATTTTAGATATGTACTCTAAAATGTATGATATATAGATTCGACCTCAGGACCTCGAGCTGCATCAAAACGCTTTGTGAATGCCCCAATATAACCTTCGACCTGAGACATGTGTGTAATACAAAGAAGCAGAGAATGTTCATAACCTGCTGTGTCACGTCATCAACCAGGAAGTAATGCTATATAAACACTAGCGGCAGCAGGTCTCCATAAACTCTTTTCCTTCAGCGCACATGTGTGTAGGAATGAGACAGGTAAAAGGAAAAAAAAGAAAAATAATGAAAAAAAAACATAAGAAAGTCAGCAGATGATAAGCTAAGCTTTAGGCAGTGTGTTTATCCTTGTCCACGATACATTTTGGGCACAGACACACATTTGCAATGTGTTAGCTGTCTGGGTGAGGAGCATGCATGGTCAGCGAGTAACAAATACTCTGCTAGGCTAGTTAGCAGGTATGAATCATAGGCTATATGATGATGCCCAAGGTCAAACAGACGTTAGCAATCTATCTGTTCCCAACAGTGGCATCATCATTGGGGCCCCAAAGCCTTTAACCAAGCCTCTAAAGTCAACATCTGCCTCGGTAGAGAAAGCCTATGTAGCAACAGATCAGGCAGGAGCTCCAAGCATATCAGGCTGACCTGCTAAGGGACCTGGACAAATACAGAATATGTTTATTCCTTTATCTTAAAATGTATCAAATGATTTACAATCTTAAAATGTAGTTGATTCAGTCAGACAGGAGTGTAAAACCCAAACATTTTTATGATCTAAAACCTTTTTTGCCAAATAGACTAGAACTATTTCTTTATTTTGTTCATTTTACTTGTTTTTAAGTTGTGTAGTATTTTTCCTGCAGTATTTTAGGGATCATTAGCTGGATTTTTTTCAATGTGGCTGGATTCTGTCACAGCCATCTGGTGCACTTACTTACTGACTGAATACATTTTAAAGGGCTAGAACCCTGAATAATGAACTCTAGTCTTCTAATGTAGTGTAGAATGTATCATTTTAGTATCCTTTGTCCTTTTATTTTTCATCCTTTCTCGATTACTTGGTTACGTCTGATGCATTTTCCGTTTGCTGCTGACGCATGTCGTTTTATGTTCTTGTCAGTGTAGAAACATCAAAGACAGTGCATTAGATCGAAAACTAATTTGGTTAGACTTACATGTGTGTGTATTTTCTTATAGCATAATGGTCATTGCATGAGAAAAGCACACTAGACAGATTACTTTTACTGCTACTGATTAAAGTAAAAGCGGAGTAAATAGACCAGCCGAAAACATTTCCCTGTCATAGGAGGCCAACCCTGCGAGGATCCAGAGTCATCCAGAGATTGACAGTTCTAGTTGGCTTATGCCTTTCATGCCTCAGATTTCTGAGTGTATATGATTATAGAAAGAACACTGCTATCATAATCACACTACCCCGTGTTTTATAAAACACACTCTTCGGTAAAGTGTCAACCAAATGAGAATGGGTTCCCTTTTGTGTCTGGTTCCTGTCAGGGTTTCTTACTAAGGGATTTTTTCCATTGTCCATTGTTAAAAGAGCTTTATAAATAAACCTGTTTTGGAATTGAATATAATTTTCGAAATTGCATATACTAAAAAAAAAAACATAATCTAGATTATACTAAAACACAATACATTTTCACAAATTTTTATCAGGCCTAAAAAAAACTTTCCATTCTCGCTTTTCGGAATTTAACTGCACAACATTCTTGGATTGACAAATTTCTTTACACATTAGAAAATAAAATGGTGTATTCTTAAAGCTAAAATTGTAGCCTCGATTCTGGGTCTGTTACAATGCCTTTGAATAAAAATCACTTTTTGATGCCTTTTCTATTCACACTGAAAAGCCTGTGGCACTGAGTGGGAGAAAGTCACCAACAAACAGCTCACCCTTGTTTCTCCAGGAAAGTCAAATACCAAGAATCACAGTCAATTTGGGATGGCTCAGTAAAAAGCCTGGCCTCCATCTGCTCCCTTGTATCTTGATAACGAGGCCTGGACCTGAACAAAAATTGCTTTGTCATTCAGGTAAATGAAACAATAAATTCAGTGTAGGTTAGAAGGTCTGGCCAGACAGAAGCAGACAGCAAACCTAAGCCAGAGAAAAATATTCTATTTTCACCCTTTTATTGAAAGATCTCTTTTATTTTCTTTTTGCTTTGCCTCTATTCATCAGTAATCGCCCTATCATAATCTTATTTCAGTGCTTCAAATGCTGTTACCAAGGCAGTTGATGGAAATCAAATAAAAGTTGACAGGGGTGTTATAAAATAAAAAAGTGAGCCACAAAAACAAATTTATAAATTAATAAAACAACCCCTATGACAGCTGTGTAGGTCAATGTAGAGAAGAATTCTGGGGTTTTATGCACATTGTTGGATTTGCATACGGCTTTATTATTATTGTTGTCACATATACTTTTTTATAGCACATGAAATGTGAAATCCTTTTTTTTTTGCATATTCCATCTTAGTAAGTTGGGGTCAGAGCGCAGGGTCAGATGCAGAGCCTCTGGAGCAGGAAGGGTTGAGGGTCTCGCTCAAGGACTCGCTCAAGGCTGGTTGGGTAGCAGGTGGTGGGGCTTAAACCTAGGTGTTCCTAGTCTTCAGATCAACAGCTCAGACTGGCAGTGGTGGGGCTTGAAACCAGCACGGCCATCCTAACAGTATAATGTAAATGTTTTTCTTTATAGCAACAGTAACAAAATATTTATTTATTTTTTTATACTTACTTTTTAAACATTAAAAAGTTACCTCCTGTGTTTAGCCAGGCACAGATATGTCAACATGGAAAATAGAACACACAAAGCACTTTGGCTAATTTTGCCTTATAAAAGAAGGGAAAACATCCGTTCCTGTCAATGGCTGTTGTGAGTATTATAGTGGGCTGAGTAATAACCTCAATGTACTCCAATGCTGGTGCTCATGTGACTGAAAAATTATTTTCATTATAATTTTATTTTTGGCTAAATGAAAGATACAAAAAAATATAGAATAAGAGACCCTCATTAAATGTGGCCTATTCTATCCTCCTAATAAAAAACAGCCTAGGGAATGGTTACGGTATTCCACATTTTGACTTTAATCTTGAACTACACCTACATTTGGGTGGGTTAGAATATACCTACACCCACACTGACTGTTATATTTCTGTAGTAGTTGAAAAATCATGCATTGAAAAACATTATACAGCAGACCCTTTATTGTGTTTTTTCGAAAACACCGTGTATAATTTTGTGATGTGAAAGAGGTCGGCTTAGACAGGGAGCATTTGTAAAGGTGTGTGGAGGAACCTCTCTCTGCCCTCTTCCTGCCAAACCCCACAACACACACTTTCCTAATAGTTTGAGACAGCTGACGCGAGGGGTGAAAAGCCCATTAGCATGTGATTAGTGGACTGTTTGTGTGTGTGTGTGTGTGTGTGTGTGTATGTGTGTGTCGTGTCAGTAGAGGTGGTGGTGGCCTTAGTACTGCCTTATTTATAAACTGTTTAGAAAGAAGTTTTAAAGACACATTAAAACCAAAGTTACTAGGTTTAAATGTAAATGATTTGGTTATATAAACATAAAGATTATGACATGTAATGAAATAATAAAAAACAGAATAAAAATTTAGAATATATTCATGTATATTTATTTATTATAAATATATTCATATTCATATATATTTATAACAAAATAAATAAAACAAGTAGTAAAAGAATCAGTGAAGGAAGAACCTTTTAAGATGCATACAATTAGTTAACTATATGCAAAGAGGAGAGGTACATGTGTTTTGCTATAAGTGTTTGCTTTATAATCCTTTTGATAATTTGCATTAAAGCAACACCCACAATTCTTTCAGAAGAGACGTTCACAGAGCCGAAACTCTAACCTGAAAACATGTAAGCTAAACAGTGAATTATTGCAGCTCAGCCATAATGCAGCTCAGCCACTGCAGCGTGCTTTAACCACAAACATCAAATAAACCGGTGCCATTTTTACTGTTGTAAACAAATAGTTATTTTTCAAAATGTATGGCTTATTTATGGATTGCTTTCTATCGAGGTCTTAATAAGGTTTTCATAATCATTTCAGTAAATCAGTGTGTGTGTAATTAAAATAATTGGCACTGACAGTGTAATCAGTAAATAAAATTCAGTTACACCAATGTAACAGCAGACAGCGCAGGTTTATTTTACAGAAGCTCCCAAACTTCTGTGGAACATAAACACTTTTCTGATTATCATGAAAAACACATTTTTTTGTGCAAAAGCTCCTAAGAACAATTTCAGAATAAATTCATTCATATCTAACTTGATAAATGAGGGCCATTTTCTGTAGGCTCGAACAGAATATTTATTTGTATATGAATGTCCTCATAAATATTTGTGATTTCAGTTTGTACTAAAAAGTATGCACAAAACAAAACACACTGAATGTAATTATAGCAGCAAAAAGAATGAAAAAAATACAAAAAGTTATTATCAGTTCTGAATGTTAATAAACACTTATGATTTTATTTATTGGCATGGATGGTCTGCACTAATTCATAAAGGACCAATTAAATATTTTAACAGATTCCTAATGATATAGATTTATAGATAGCAGTGTTTCCGTTCTATTTTATTAGTGTTTTAAAGTGTAACAGTTTTAACAAGGCATTGTTACAAAACAGATTTAAAATTTACATTTTAAAAATGTATAGTTTAATATCTAATATTTATTAATATATATTAATCCAAAACATATAGTCCAAAAACATATAGTTTTAGGTTGACTGGTGATGATCTAAAATTGCCATTAGGAGTAAGTGTGAGTGTGTGTGTGGCCCTGTGTAGACTGGCTACCTGTCCAGGATGTCCTTTCAAAAACGGCTGGGATAGACTCCAGTTGATCCCTGTGACCACCGAATTAGGGAATAAGTGGGTATAGAAGATGAATGAATGAATATTAAATGTTTATTCCTATTAAGCAAGCCAAAGGTGAAGGTGGCATAAAAATTATTACGACATTAGTTAATACGACTCAAAAGGGGACCAATCCCCATCTGGGCAAAACTGGAGCTTGATTATAAATCATTTCCTTTCTAGGATGTATCCAGTTAAGTGGGATTATGTAAACATTGGCCTTTGTGCTTCCTCTAAATTCCTTACTGCCAAAGCCATCAAACATCAAGGCATCGTTAGCAGCAGATAACAACTTCAAGTGATGAGATTCCAACCAAAAGTGGAATAACTAAAAGGATGTTATCCTAATTCATGCTAAAACATATATATTATATATTATATATAAACATTGTCTTCTTTCTTGCATCCAGATCAGTATATCAAAAAGTACTTCATCAATAACAGATAAAAGAACTAGAGTATAGCAAGGAAAATAGGATGTATATGTCTATAAGTTAGATTTATTGCAGTTTTCAAAAACCCAATGTATCCAAATGATCAATAACCACCCAAAAGTAAGATTAAAACAGGAAATATATCTGGAAATAAACCATGCTAGCAACCAAGAGATTGTGATAAGCTTGAGGATATTGAGACAGATAAGTAAATGAATCATGGTTATTATATCTAGATAAATACTTAGAGAAAACCTTTACTGTAAATCTTAAACCCTTATATGCCCTTCAGTTAGTCGCACTGAGAGGAACACTTCCTGGATTTATTAAGAACTATACATCTGAGTGTTTCCCTATGTGGCGGCTTTCAAGTAGGAGGTGCTTAACCTCTAAGTATTATTTAAGGAAGATGTTTATTTATATACCTCACAGTCAGTAAAACATGTCTATCAGTATACATAAGAAATATTATATAAATGATATAAATGATGTTTTAATAGTTATTAAATAAATAACAAAATATTTTAGTTTAACATATTTTACATCCATGGTGGTGTTATACACTATGTTGACTACCTGACTGAGCACTGAACGTTTTTGGTGGTATTTTTGGTGGTACAGCCGGAGAATAGACACACGAACAATATAGCAATATCTCTCCTGTTCTGTCTCTTGCAGTCAGTGTAATCTGTGACACACACTTTTAAATACTTACACACTTCGGCTCTATCCATCCACTATGCACAGAAAGCCACTGGGAAATAATGGCAGACATGTCTCAGCTCTTTACAGTAGATCTACCGATGTTCACCCCTGAGGCCAGAGAGCTATGGGTAGCAGAAAGAATCTTATTAATAGCCACAGCTGTTAACCCGGCATTTAATTTAATTCTGTACACCCATTTATAACTACGTGCTCTCTGATTAGACTTTTATTATACTCTTCTCAATTGTCCTTGAAACTGTTATGAATATTAGATGCAAAGGGTGAAAGAGAAATTGTTTGAGAATATTAAGTCAATATTATTTCATATAATGACTGTAATGGAATTGATGGGTAGGTGTAAAAGTCTACACACACTCTGCTCCTTTACAAGCTTGTCCTATCTACAAAATTATCCAAATAGCTTGAGACCTAAACCAGGCGCTGAGTATAGAACCCACAGAGTTCTGTTTTTCTTCAGCCTCCTTGCCTGGAGGAAGCTGCCAGGTGCTCTGTTTGCATAGCACCGGTGTCCTCCTGGGGAAAAAAAAAAAGATTGATGTGGATCACGACCATCTATCAAAACCTGAAAAAAGGCCTGCATTAACTTTTAACAAATGCCTCTGCCAGAAAAAGCCAACGACTCAGCACCAGGTCCGACCCAGCTCTCTTTATCAGCAATATCCTTCATCACCCATCACCCTTCGAACATAGACTTTCTCTGTTTATTTATCAGTCTGCACCTTGCTATTTCTCAGCTACAGTACAGTACTCTTTTTCAGTGAGACACTAACAATTATTCAAGCTTCAGGAAGTTTAGCAGTAATGTGCAGGAAACTTTAAAGTTAAAAGGTGATACTAGTTGTTCTGGGTAAGAATGAAACACTCTTATTCAGAGAATTCTTTCATTTTAATAATACCTTTTAACAAGCGTCGTGACCTGAGTGTTCTCCGTCTTCCTAGCAACCTTGCTACTGTATTATCGGTACCTATCTTTAGCCTTTTCCCTGCTTGTGTGTTTCGAGGCAACCACTCCTCCCAACCTTCTACCCACACTGCTGTGCTCAATGGTCATCACAGGCTCTCATCCTTGCCATCATGTTCCATGTGAAAGAGTGCTTGTAATTATGGTGGCTCTTCTCAGAGTGCCACTATTGTTGAGTTCACATTGCTTTCTATTTCTGCCACATGGCTGGATCTGGTTGAGATTAAGGGCAGCACAGGGAGGCAGAATGTTTTACTGTCTAGGTTGCATGGCTCTCTAAAACTCATTAGACTCGGAAAGAGCAGAGTTCTGCATATTTCTTTTTAATCCTTACTAATGAAAAAAAAAACTAGAAAATGCTCCTGGCAACAGGCATCTTAGTTGAATGGTGAAGTATCGATTTTCCCCGGTTGTTAATCAAGGGTCCTGATTAACAAATTAATTAGTTGGCTCATCTGATTATTTGTCTTTGCCTTAATTAAAAAGGATTGACATTTAGCTTGTCATTACTTTGGTATAAGTAAAAACTATTGAGTTTAACTAGCATTGTAATGTGTTCGGTTATGAGTATAAATAATCTCGATTTATTATTTCTTCACTAGAAATAAAAGGAGAAGTGGTAGCTTAGTGGTTAAGGTGTTTGACTGCTGAGCTTCAGTTTCCAGGACCGTCAAGCTTCTACTGCTGTTCCCCTAGCAAGGTCCGTAAACCTCAACTGCTAAGCTAGATGTAAAAAATATATAAATAAATGAATTTGAATCACTTTGGATTAGGCCAAATGCCAGAAATGTAAATGTAAACACTGTCCCAGTCCCTGTGCAGAAAAACCCTTGAGCTTCTTAGTTTGCCAAGATTGGTGTAAAAAAAAGTGTTCTGCACATAGAATCCCACTGACCTCAATCCCACTGAACAGATTTACATTCAGGACATTTGGCAGACACCCTTATCCAGAGCAACTTACTCTGCTCTGGAGCTCTGAATAAGGGCAAACTTGGTCGTGCTGAGAATCAAACCCCAATCTTCCAATCAGCAGTCCAACATCTTAACCACTGAGCTACCCGTTCACCATAGCTGATAAACTGGGGATAAACTGAAACACTGACTGCACCCCAGGCCTCCTCGCACAACATTAGTGCCTGATCTTACTAGTAAAATTGTGGACGAATGAACAAATCATCACACTAACACTCTATAATCTACCACATTCACAAGCATAGAGTTACTGTATATTGTTGCTTTATTGGGCATGGTGGTAGCTAACGAAAATATTGTGAATTCGATTTCAGGCACTTGCTCTGTTGTATAATGAAGATAAATGTAAGGTACTCTGGATAAGAGTGTCTTGAAAATGTATTGTAGGAGTAGAAGAATAGAAAAAATGTTTTCTAAAAATACATATGAATATAATTGACAGGTGTCTGAATCATTTTGTTTTATTTTATGTTACATGTACATGTAAAGGTGACTGTAGCATTGTGTTTAAACATATAATGAGATAAGCAACTTTTCATCTGCCTCAGTTGCCAATGTGATTTCTGCTGCCACTGCCTTCCTGCGCTATAAGGATAAGTATTAAACACCTTGAAGGTCTTATAGGATTAGAGATTCAACATGATTATGGTAGAACAATTGTTCTTTGGTCTGGACGATATTTATTAAGCTTTACACGTAGGCCTATTCATAATTCAGTTATTATTTATTTTTTTCAGTTTTGCAGACTTTTTTAAAAAATAACCTGGCTTAAAGATGTATAAAACTTATTTTTACTAAGCAGTTTTCTCAAAGGTGTCGTTTCAAGTTTAATTGACATTTAATTGCAAAAGGCAAATATAATTCTGGCATAAGTGGTTGAAAAGATAAACAACAAAACTCATCCTGCTTGAACTCATGATGGATATCACCTACTGAGTAATTATGTCAATGTACGTATGTAATGAATGAATCAGCAATCACCTAAAACTTAGGCCATATGAATCAGTACTAGGACATCTGAAACAGTAGTTTTATGTCTCCAGCTTAGAAGCTGACAGAGTGAAGAAGATAAAAATCAAGCGCTGATGTTGCAATGTTCTGACAGCTGCATGTAAAGACCATCCATTTAACTAATCGACTGCTATTTACGTTCATCTGCTCTATCAGAGCAGTAAAGCACATGGGAAAAGGAAAAAGTGCTGACATTTTCACACTAGAAAAAAAGCAAAAAAAGGTAGTGGGGCTTTCATTATGTTTCATTATCATAAGAAATGCAACAATGCTCACCAGTGACATTTCCACAACCGAGAGTTTCCTGCATGTTTTGCTTTTATCCTTTTTTATTTCTTTTTTTCCACCTTCCTCGTTAGAATAGGGACAATCAAAAAGTTGGGGATTTTTTCAAAGTATGACAAAGGATATTAGCAAGGGTGGAAAGTAACTAATTACAAATACTTTTGTTACAGAATGCAAGTAGATTTTTCCAGTTTTTCTACTTTTTTAGTATAATTAAATATTGGTACTTTTTTTTTTACTTGAATTGTTGGAAACTAAGTAATTAAAATTCACCAAATTTGTTTTTCACCAAAAAGTACAAAGTAAAAATTCTACAATTTATTTGTAAGATGCATAAGGATTAACCACCCAATGGGCCATAAAAAGAAGCTATGGCCTATCAGGTATCCCTTCAGGGTGGATGGTGTAAGCCTTGTAGTTAAATGTTGACTTAGCATAATCTGTCCAGAAATCCTGAAAGTAACATGATCAAGGGAAATGCGTACAGATGAAGCCTCTGCCATGCAGCCCAGCAGGGCTGGAGGCACCAAAGAGAAACAGAGCAGACGGCACTTTGTTTCCTGTGAAGCAAACATATCTATGTCAGCACAGCCAAAGCAATACCAATTTTACTCCGCCACCATTGGGTAGAATCTCCATCCTGCGGTTCTTAGCCCCTGCCTCTACAGAATGTCTGCTCTCTAATTCAGGGATCCCAGAATATAGATTGCTCTCAACGAGTGACGTTTCCCCTGAGTCCACTGAAAGGGCGCAGACTCCCTCAGTGGTTAATATAAGACACCAGTGACATTTTGTGTAATGTTGCCCACTTAGTTCTGGTAGGAAGTGCTTTAATGCTAATCCACTGCTGGTATCTCCAGACAATTTATCACAGCCCTTGGGCATAGCGGTCACTCATGACTGCTTCCAAGGCTGTGAGGGAGGCATCTGAACCTGATGACATGGAGCCCCCAGTTCCAAACATTGCACCAGAAACCAAGGGTCCCTTCATATATCTAAGGTACAAAGGCATCACTTAGAAATCTTGACTTTCCAGAGTCGATTGCTTCTATTGGTTTTGAGCCACCACCGTAGCAGTCTCATATTCAGCATATCAAAAGGTATCACGTTGGTTGCTGCCGCTATTCGGCCCAATAGCCTATGAAACTGCTTAACAGAGAATGACTGCCCCTTTCTGAATACCCTCATGGTCGCTAGTGTTGCTTCGACACAAACCTGTCTAAGCCTGGCCTGCATCGCGACCCAGTCCCAGACAACTAAGTAGCGGCACAGCAGACTGTGAATATGTGCAAAAGCGACATCTTAATGCCTAGCCGTTTGTTGTTGTGAATAAGTCAAGATCAGCCAGTTGTCTATGTAATTTTATATGTGGGTACCCTGTAGTTGCATAGGTTCCAGGGCGGCATACATACACTCTGTGAATGTATAGGGAGACCATGAGTGTGTTTACCTGGTTTAACAGACATTATTTTATAATGATTTATAATGATTATTTTATTACAGATTGGGCTACTGTGCACATGTGGAATAGCTGCTCTGTGCTTTCTAAGCAAATGCACACTAAAGGCTAGACCAAATACAGATAGTGCAATACAACCAAAACAGATTTTTCCCTTAATTTTCTTTCCTAGTGTTATAAATAATAACCATTCAATTTTTTTTTCTATTGAATAATTTTCTTAGCTATCCTCAAGCCACACCGCTGTTTTTTAATCCACATCTGCTTTTTTTCATACCAATTTCTTCAGTGCACCAGGAAGCATAGAGAAATAGAGTTTGTGTGGGAGGGGTAGGCATGCTCATAAAGCAATACAAAAAAAAAATTCCACATTACTTGGTATGCACGGAGTGGGTCGAGCTATCGTGTTATAAACTGGCATGTGGCAAGCAGCCATGACTAAAGTGCATTAGTCAAACGGCTTGCATAAGTAATAAAATACAGAAGGAAGAAAAAGGGGGAAGAAAGGTAGGGAGGGAAAGCAACGGGAAGAAATCAGCTCTTAGTAGATTGAGATCATGAGACGGCTACCTGCTGTATGATATATTTAAAAGGCAAACTCTGTTTAAATCCAGTCAGAGAAAGATCCTATCACAGCAGCAGCTTAGCAAAGCTAAATTAGATGACATTCATTTTGACAAATAATTTTTTTCCTCCTACCTGTCTATAAGATGCAGGGAGTAAGGCCAAGTGTGGTGTCAAGTAAGATACACTATACAGGAAAAAGTAATTGAAGAGCACAAACTTTTTGATAAAGATAAAGAAGTCCATAGAGGGGAGAGTGTGTCTGCAATAGAAGATTGCGAAAGTGCATATTTGGCTTCTGTTTAGTTGTGGGCAGCAGTACGGTAATGCGGGAGTGAGATAAGCTTATGAAATAATGAGACATTGAAAAGCTAATTTAATCGCATCCACTGTCGAAATAGTGACCTCTAAAATTAGTGGCATTTTTCAGTAATAAACAAAAATGAATGTAAAAAAATAAACATACAAATTCCTGATTATTTTTCCCATTATCTCTACCTTATTAAGTAATACTGTTTTATACAGATAGACAGATAGACAGATAGATAGATAGATAGACTGATTGACTGATTACTCAATTGAGATATATAAAAGTCTTTAGGGATCTCCTGGGAATTCTTTTGGGATTTTCTCTTTCATGTTATCAACCATTTGAGCAATCATGTGAGCCATCCAACACATCTTTAGTAGATTAGGATTAATTTGTGCTTAGAAAAATCAGTCCAATGTTACACCATCCCATTCTTATTTCTGGTTATTAATGCTAGGTTATATTAAATAGTACAGGATCCTATAACTAATACAAAGACAATAAAATAACTTGTTATTTTCTTTTAGGCTAAGCACTCACAGTGTTGTTTGTAGGAGTCACAAATGTCAGCTAGTCAGTTAAATGTAAAAAAACCACTGTGAATTTACATGGTAGAGACTGCCCTAATCTGTATTTTCCAGAATGTGTGGTTGCACTGATTGTACCTTTTGAGAAGTTACTTAACAATAGAAATTTAACTTTCATTTATTAAACAAACTGCATCCATGCAGTATAAACTGAATATGTGTTAAATTCTGAATTTGGTTTGTTCTGCATGGATTCCGTGCAGTAAAATCTATCACCAAATGATTGCCTTCCCTGTTGGTTACCGCTCTTAGAAATAATATGTGTCGGATTATAGTCTGTGCATAGATTGTTCTGTAGTACTTACTGGATGGTACAAGGACAAACAAATAAAATGAAAGAGCATATATAAGCGCAGGGACGGCATCACAATCTTATTTCCACTTGGTAACAGTAAGATGTGTTGATAAATTATGACCTCCATAACTTTTAGTATAAAAGTGTTCAACAGAACAATCAGAAAAAACTCTTTTACTTTTTAGAATTTCCCTTTCACAGGATTGTTCTATTTGTATGTCCTCTGGTGAGTAATGGCTACAATGAGAATTATTTACATTAGGTTGGTTGCAAAAGCAGATCTTAGTTGGTCTGCCCTTAATGTTTAAATTGAATAGTTTTGCTTCTTTGCAATACCTTATTATTAATAAAAAACTGTACCTACAACTTTTTTATCACAATAAATGATTACAGATGTGCCATCGTGAGAAAATTCTCTCAGTGGTTTTACAAACCAATTGTCCAGTTTGCACCTGGATTTTTAAAAATCCTTCCTATTTCACAATTCATTTAAGCAAAACCATCAAATATTTGTTCATGGTTCCTCCATGTGCATAAGATAAGCACAATTGTCTGTTACTAGTATTGGAAATTCTGTCAATAATAGAGTTTTCAGGTACGTTATGTTTTGGTAAATTACCCTGATGCTTAGCCATGATAATAATAGAGATCAGTTCAGTTTAGTGCCTTTGTTTACGTTACGTGCGACCAATGTCCGACTACCAAATTGGTGAGGTATTGTAAAAACACTCTAATTTGTTGACTAAGCTGGTAAAAACTCATGAAAACCATGTCCACCGAACAGGTAAAATAGCCTGTGCTACACTATTTTTTATAAATATCATTACATAGTTTTATTTATTGACTCCAGAATTGAAAACTACAATGACAAAACGATTGTCAAAAGCCTAGCTATTTTGCTTGCAAAGTCTGTATGTAGCTTTGGTTGCAAAGGGTGTAATCAGTATAATTGTCTATGTAGTTATGTAGCCATAATGTCCATAATATTCTATATATTGGACATTGTTATCTGTTTATAAGGCTGTAAGACATTACTGTACACAGACAAAATAACTGCTCCTAAATGCTCCTAAAAACAAAAAGCATATTCTGTTATTCACACCACCACTGTAGTCATTAATTTAAAGCAAGAAGTCTTTTAAACCTCTGAATTCAAGTAATATTTCTGGATCTTACTAAACACACTAAAGCCAGGTGTTGTGATTTGTGTAGTAGGTGCAATCACTTTACTCAACTCGCTATGACAATAGGTGCCTAGCATAGTAACTATAAATACTGATAACATTAGCCTACTCAATGACCAATACTTACGGAGATTACGTGCATAAAATAATAAATCTACTTTTCACCAGAAAGCATTTATCGTGGCTTGGTAGTCATTGTTTTGAAGCATTACACTTGATTTTTAAAGAGGCATGGCATGTTAGCTATCGAAAGATCATGATATGCAAGCTTTAGAGACTGGCAACATTACCTGCTCTCTCGTTTACCTAACGGTTATAAAATGTGACTCAGTAGTTCACCAATGAAAAGTACAGGGTAGTTGGAAAAAAATAAGACCTACAAATCCAATAGCAGAAAGGTTGGGTGCCCATCAGTTTTGCAACCTGTTGCCTTTTTCAGCTTACACCACCAAGTGTCATTGTGTCCAATCTTCTTTTTTACACTTCGTCCAACAAAACCCTCTTTGATTTCTTTTCTTACTCTGCCATGATATTTGTTTGTCTTATGATTAGCTGTTGGTTAACTCTACCACATCTGCCTGTAAAATATTTGAATTTTAAAGTAAAGCAGGTTTTACTCTACTTCTGGCATGGGATGTGCAGGGCTGTGTGTACCTGCCTGATCACAAAACGTACAGAGTGTGGTTTTAGCCATTAGGAGGCTGCTCAGCGGCAGAAAGATTCATCTAATAAAGAAATGTTCTACCACTGAAATGATTTATTTATTATTTATTTATTTATTTATTATAAGTTCAAAAAACTAATTTTAGAATAGAAAACATTTTCTGTGAACATCAAAAGCACTTCTTGCAGGCAGCCCTGGTGGAAATGGACCAAAAGATCCAAAACATGTTCTTACTACACAACTGGAATTTAAACCACTAAGCCAATTTAGCTAGCCAGCTAATTAAAACACTAAATAAAACATGAAAATTAAATAAAAATAAAATTTCCAAATGCAAGCTACTTTGTCAGATTGTCAAGAACCACTAAAGAGTACCCATTTAGAATATCAACTACTTTTGTCTTGTCTTTTGACAGCACTTTGCCTTTACAGTGACATATTTACTAATGGATGTTTGTCTAACAAGTCCTTCTTTTTGTTTATATGCCAACTTTGTGTACTGTACTTCATTTTTACTACATTTACAAACACCCTTATCCATCATTGAACAGCTCAATACTGGTATGCTAGATCACAAAACAAAATGTAACAGCCCACAAAAACTGTTGAAAAGAGCAAAATAGATAAAGAGCAACACAGGGGGAAAAAAATCATTTTTAATAGATTTTAAATGTCAAGTGCCAGTTATTTGAGAAAGAAGTAAGTCTTCAATTGTCTCTTGAAGGCAGCCAGTGACTCAGCTATTCTGAAGTTTATTTTACCATCTTGGTCCCAGAACAGAAAAAGTGCTGTCCAATGATATCAGGGACAAGATGGTAGACCTACACAAGGCTGGAATGGGCTACAATGCCATGGCCAACTTGCAGTGAAGGTCACAACAGTTGGTGCAATTATTTGCAAATAGAAGAAACACAAAATAAGTCGTGTACATCATGCAAAGCCGCTAAAAATCAGATTAGACTGGGCCTAATGGCAGCAGGCCTAATATGAGGATGCTAAACTGGTGGCTTAAAAACTAGCCCTAAAGGGCAATGCAGATTTAAGGACAATCCACTTAACAAAATTAAGGCTTCGTGGCAATGTCTTTAAACCTTATATATGGAGGGACCCTTGGTTCCTGGTGAAACTACGGCCTCTTTCTCGTCGTGTAACACTTTACAAGCTAGCATATCAGATTCTTCAGTGAACCCCAGGGTCTTTAATTCAGGAAGCAGGTGTCCTGTTAAGGCAAAAGCCTGGGGAATGGAGTCTCAACCCAGGTGGTGGAGCTCCTATGAAAATGCTTTGCCACAGAAGATATAGATCTACTTACATCACAGTGCATTGTCTACTCTGGCACTCTGGACATGCCTTCTATGCCCTTATGAATGGTAAATTGGTGGGCAGAAACCCACTCGTAACATGGTTTCTGCATGGCACAAGGAGGCTAAGGCTTGCGTCACTTGTCATACCTCCAGTGCCCCTTCTTGCACTGAATGCGAGCTTATGCTGGCACAACACAATGTGTTTATATTGCATTACTTCCTGGTCGATGCCATCACTGCCCATGGTACAATGCTTTTCAGCTGGACAGATTTTACACGTCTTAGGCCAAAGGTTATAAAAGGGCATTCCCAGAGCATTTTGACGCACTCTGCAAAGAGTTTTTTTGTGAATCTATATTGAGGCAAGTTGGTGCCCAAGAAGCTGAATGATGGCTGCTGTTTTAACGTAATCTGATCCTGTGCATGAGGGCGAGAGACAGAGATCAGTTCCCATGCCAAACATAACTCAAAAAACCTGTTTAAGTGTCCTGTGCCTTGTTCTTCTTTACAGTTTTCTCACTGATGGTGAGGATTAGCTGCAAGATTCAGTATGCTCGGACCACCCAAGCGGCATGTGCTATATTGCTATCCCAAACAATAGTGCTGAACTGGCACTATCCATTCAGAAGTCAGACGGCAGGAGTACAAAAAGATAAAATAACATTTAAGATGGCAAGTTCCATTATATGGGTTCCAGTTGTATTTTCACATGTCCTTTGATATTCCTTTTTATGAAGAATAGGCAGGAATAAAACAAAACAAAACAAGGAAGCAAGAAAGTTTCAAACATATAGTGACATAGTTTATCTATATATAGCGACTCTATGCTGTTTTGTATAACGAACAGGCAAATTACGATGCATGAGCCCATTTAGATTTACAAATGCTTATTTCGATTAGATTTAGTCATTAACAGTACCCATATGGTACATCTTTATGTATTCCTTAATCGTTCTGTATATTTGATGGACTGTCTACCCCTGCACTGATACACTTGTGAAAAGTAGAATATGTTTGCCCACCTCCAGACAAACATCACACCATTTTAGTCACAGACTCAGCATGAAAAAAGACATATCTTGAAGAATAGAATGAGCAGCTGTGCTCTGTTCATGGGTTTGGTATCCAGTAGTGAAAGAGTATACAAGATCCATCTGCTCAACTTGCCAAAGAACACAGTCAGAGTCAAATAAAAGTATGGTAAGAATAAAATGCAATAACAGTGATATGAAAAGGGATAAAGATTTTTAGGAAAAGATTGTGGGCCTTTGTGGCTCAGCAGTTTCTGCTCACAAAAGATGGAAATTTCAACCGTTAATATCTATGCATATCTGCTTTGTAGAATGCATTATGTATCTAGATTATGAATGCAATGCGCTCTACTTTCAATGTGTATGTTGCATTAGCTACAGAATGGACTAACACATAAATAGCTGACACGCTGAAAATCCCAAACAATAAATTAATGGATTGAACAGAAGCGAAACGTGGCAACATGCACTGAAAACTATTATAGCTTGATGGAATTCAATTGATTGAGTAAACCCGTTTCCTCTATAACGTGAATAATAGGCCAAAACATCTTCATCTTCAACAGGGCTCAAACCCAGAAACTGGATTTTACTTGGTCATCATTGTAAAATTAGAAAAGCCTGTGCAGACCATTTTACACCTCACTATATCTTGAGCCTTATATAGACAGTTTCTTCAATTTGTACAAGTTTTTCCTCCTCTTGGGTCTATTTGTACGCTTGTAACTTTTCAAATTAAAAATTAGCTCTATTTTTAAATCGACCGCTTTACCCGTTCACCTGTCACTCAGGTCCACATTAACCAACAAGCAGTATTCCAGCATATAAATATAGGTTTGACCATTTTGACACTGGAAATTAGTGAAATTAATGACTGGGATAAATATATAACTCATGCAGACATAGGAGGAAATGAACAAACGGATTCTTGCAACTTATTGTTGCCTGACTTTTGTAAACTAATCAAGAATCCTATTGCTCTTGCAGTAATAATTACTTTTGCAAATAGCTAGACGTAAATAACGCCAATGAAATGATGATGAGCACATTTCAAAACATGATTAGTTTGTCGCCATATGAATTTAAGTAGCTGAATGGATTCATTAGTTACGAAGCCCGAGGGCGCAATCATTTCATTCATTGTAATATGATTGTAATATATAATAATGGCTGTAATGTTAAGGCCAATTTTTTAGAAGAAAACCATTTTAGCCAATTTACACTAAATGCAACAATAATGGTCATTAAATCAAATACTGTTCTTTATGTTGCATAATGGTCTTGTTTCTGATCATATGATGGTATGAATTAAAAAGAATATATTTTTAAAACATTTATAACATATATAACATTTATAACAGCAAAACTTCAATGATTACAGCCAGAAGGGTGTTCCAAAATGATGGGCCACACAACCCACTTTCACTTGGCCCAAATACATCAATGACTTACAGTCCATGACTGGACCTGGTCTGGTTGCCAGAACTTAGACTAGATATGGCCCATGGCATACAGTAGCCATTTATCAGCTGGCTCTATTCTGGTATGTAAGACCAAAGTCAGTCTTAAAAACAAAAGCTTTTTTTCATTGGCTGAGCTGGAATACAAACCTGGGTCACCCAGAGTATAACGGCACCATATAGCAATGCACTGCTCACTACACTACCACACTCAACACGAATAATGTCTGATGTTATCAACATTTAAATATAACAGCTACTATTATATATATTGTTAGCCAGATCTTTAACACTTCTCATATTAAAAACAATCCCAAAAAGCTAATTGTCAAACTAAATATATAAAAATATTTATGCTTATAATTTTATGCTTTTATGTACTTATAATTATGCTTGTTACAGTACTTTGCTTATATCTGTTGTAGTTTTTTAATAAGGCACTAGTTATTTAAGCTGTTTTATTTTACATTTAATATATTTTAACATATACTATAAGAGCATTTTTTAAAAACATGAATTCTTACTGCTTGTTAATAATTGTGTTCCTATTCCACTTTATGCAGGCCATCCTCACAGGCCAGAGAAGTGCTTTCTCAAGCCTTCACAGTACTTAGCTCGATTTTATGGCTGCAGCAACATCAGCAAATCTGAAATCACTCATGCTAGTGCTTTGAGGAGATATTTAACTTCACTTAATGTGGTACTGTTAGAACAAATACACAATGTGCATTTGTAGAATTACCCCTGACAATAAAGTCTGTAAACCGCTGTCTCGAAAACACAATTACAATCCATAACATATAAATACAGTTTATATGTGGCTATGTTTGCTCTTTACATAACTTAATGTATTGTTTTTTTGTGTTAGTGCAGTAGTTAAGGTGTGGGACTGCTAATTGGAAGATTAGGGTTTGATTCCACCAAGTTACCATTGCTGGGCCCCTGAGAAAGGCCCTTAACCCCCAATTGCTCCATTGTATAGAGATAAATGTAAGTTGCTCGTAATATTGCTAATATTATATATTAGAATAAATCAAATCAAATCTCTTATTAGATATATGAAATATTTGATGAAATCCACTTGTGTAAAATTTTCACTGCCACTGAGGAACAGCTTTATATATATATAATGGGGGCAGGATGGCTCAAATAGGGGCAGGGTGGCTCAAATGGTTAAGGTGCTGAGTTAATCTGAAGACCAGAAACACCTGGGTTCAAGCCCCACCTCCGGAAAGTCAACCACTGTTGGGTCCTTGAGCAAGACCCTTAACCCCTCCTGCTCCAGGGGCGCTGTATCATAGCTGACCCTGTGCTCTGACCCCAACTTATTAAGATGGGATATGTGAAAAATGCATTTCATTGGCTCTGTACATGTACCTTGCACAATGAATTGAATATACTTATACTTAAAAACTAAACTTTAACCTTGTGTAACCTCATGGGCAACGCTGTGAGGGCTTTAGGACGATTCTAATAGCCTATGCACTTTGGGGGTCCACACAGATCTGTTTTATTCGTAGTAAAACTGGGGAATGCTTGTGGTAGGTGGCCCAGTCTCATATTATTTCATAGGGTCCAAAATTGCGGTGTCCGGTGTAGCCTATTCATTGTGTGTTTATAGCATTGCGCTAATCGATTGATCCAATTTATTTCCAACTTACATCAGCACTAAGATGCTTTAAAGGAATCTAATATTTCCTCTTTTATAATGCACACACCACTGTATAAGCCAAGAGCACTTGCTTTTCCGGAAAGTACCATTTTCTTGCTCTCCCTGAGCTCTCTCCTTTTCCATTCCATTAGCTTCCATATGAATGATTCTGCATCATTAAATGAAGACGAGGCAAAATGTATTGGATTTACTCAGGGATAATGTCCTTTTCTCCCACTGAGATTTCCCCACAGCACTGCTAGACACTGGATGCATTTATTTTTACCCCTAATTGATCAGATCATTCTCAAAGGACTGCACAAAACTGTATCTCAGAAAGCTGGGTGAGATGAATCACAGGGTTTGTCCATTCATAAGCAGAAGTTGCTCTGGGCTCAGATTCCAAGCATATTTTGTACATGCTGGTTGATTATAGCACACGCTATCAATGTCAGGGTGACTCAAATTGTTATTGTGTTTCTGTGCTGGCAGAAAATGAATGTTCATTTGGTCAAATTGTGACTGAATAGGGGATTTCCGGGATCCCACAGTGGGAAGTGTTTTTTTTTAGAGAATTGCTACGATCATGATTGAAAAAAAAAAAAAAAAAAAAACAACTAAAAACACATTCCTCTATTTGGCCTAATCGTTAGGTAATATGAGTCAATGTAGCTAAAACTTGATAAAACTAAATACCAGTACTTATTTATTTCAAGAATCAGAAATATTTATAACATTGCAGTTAATACAGTGATATTGTTTTACTTAAAAAATACTGTAAATGTTATTATTCATTCATTTATCTTCTTATTCCCTAATTCGGGGTTACAGGGATCTGCTGGAGTCTATCCCAAGTCTCTGAAGGGGGAAATGAAGGAGGGGTACACCCTGGACAGGTCACCAGTCTATCACAGGGCCATACACACACTCATTCCTATGGGAAATTTTAAATCACCAATTAACACAACAAACATGTTTTTGGATTGTTGAGGGAAACTGAAGTACAGGGAGAACATGCAAACTCCACACAGAAAGGCCCCTGCATGGGAATTGAACCTAGGAACTTCATGTTGTGAGGCAACAAAGTTAACCACTAAGCCACTGGGCTTCCCCTTAAGTTATTATTGCAATAACCATATTATTTGAACATACTGTAATGCAATATGGACAACCTCTGTATCCAACATGAACATACTATCTGGTAGGTTTTGGACTGCTAACTGGAAGATTGTGGGTTCAGTTTCCAGCACTGCCAGGTTACCACTGCTGGGCCCCTGAGCAAGGCCCTCAACCCCCAATTGCTCAGTTGTATAAATAAGATAAATGTAAGTCGCACTTAAAAATATATTATCAACAAGAATCCCTTGTAACTTGTTACGTTCTTATACAATATATGCTTTTTTGTCATTATAATGTGGAACATCTGAAATCACACCCCCATTACATAATAACCTAATTAAAATACAAATTGTTCCTGGATATTGTCTAGGGTTTGCAGAATGAAACAAATTTCAAGCCCCCCCCCAACACACACACAATTTATTTTTTAATTTAACATTGTAATTAATTAATAGTAATTAACAAAAATTGAATGTGTGACAACTTACTTAAAAATAAACAACTGAGTAGTAAGTCACTTTAGAAGAATTTGTAAAATTTGGAAAACCTGTAGCATCTACAGCATTTTATTATGTAACTATCCATGGTTTTAAACTGGTTTTTCATCAGCACTAATGCAAACAGTAAAAAAATATATTTTTGAAATTTCCTTTCACCATGTTATTTGGGCGGACGTTGAACATGAGCCATACACATACAAAGTGTTTGTATAGGCGATAAGCAACTCAACGAAATATATAGGGGGCTACATGGGGAGCGAAACCTGCGCAATAAATATTGCTGGCCGGTTGGCATGACATGGCATATATTTTCCGCTCAGATTTCAGTCATTTTTTTCTTTCTTTTTATAAAAGCTGCAAAACTCACTCTAGCCTTTCATGCCCAACTTATTATAACGCCCCAAGTTTGGGAACCACTGATCTAGGCTATAGGTCTCGACCAGAGGTGTCAAACTCAGTTCCTAGAGGGCCAAAGCACCAAATCGAAAAACATGGATTTTTTAAACTAGCTTAAAAGACATGATTAGCTGGATCAGGTGCAATTAATTATGGTTGAAGCTAAACGGTGGCCATCCAGGAAATAAGTTTGACACCTGTGGTCTAGACCTATTTTCTGTACCTACAATGCCTTGCATAAGTATTCACACCTACTTAAACATTTCCACAAAGTGACATATTTTCACAGTGGTGTTGCAATTACAGATGCAATTAGACAACATGTAAAATTATGTACATAAGAAATTATATTTTTGTGATTTCTTAGGTATTGACACACTTTTCTGCTGTTTTCACTGCCAGCAGAGGTTTAATTTAACTGTAGTAATTTAACTGAAGTTTTAAACAATCATATTTTCGAGAATACATTTTCTTGTTTTTTTGCAATGCACCAGAAGGAACATACCTAAAAAAATGATCAAATGAGCTACAGTAACAATTCAGTTTTGGTTAATTTTTTTCTTTACAATATTTGCATGGAAAAAACTGCTCAAGTTCAAGGAGCTTTATTGTCATTTCAGCCCTATATAGCAGATGCAGTACACAGTGAAATGAAATAACGTTTCTCCAGGACCTCCCGGTGCTACACATACAGGAAAGAATATGAATCAACTGTGATTGGCTACCCACCAAACAACCGATTCTTTTCATCAAAGTTTGCAAAAAATAACCATGACATATAAAGCTCGAATCATGCGACAGGTTGCTTGACTAGAACACTGAGCTCCTCGCTAAAAATGGGAAGCAAACTTACAGCTATGTTTGAGGCAGATGGATTGAAATACCTCCTAATGTTTGCTTATCTCTGTGCAAAGTGGCTCAGGAAAACACAAGCAAAAATAGTCCACAAGTGTGGATATTTCTGACAGTTTAGTAGGTGCTGAAGTTCATGTGTGAGTAAGTTCAAAAAGTGTGTTTGTCTGTGGGATATGTGAAGAAACAGGGCAGTGTGTAACTGTCAGTGTTTTATCCCTGGTGTACTGAACTGTACTGCCCTGGCCAAAATAACACACACACACACACAGACCACTATACACATACAGAGTTGCTGGAGGTATAAATCTTAATGACTTTGCTCTATTTTCCGGAATTTATTTATTAGAACAGTTTATGAACAACACCTGAGTGTGAAGGTATTGCACAAAGAAGTCCAAAATGTTCGTATGCCTGAACAGAGACTGGCAGTATGTCTAAGGTATGGACACATACACACACATACCCCAAACTGCAGTGTTGGAAAGTGAAAGGTGCAGCAGAGTGAGTCCCGGTCTATCCTCGAAGCTCCTTAAAATCAGGGGAGGATCTTCTTTCTAAGGGTCTACCAGTAATCTCTGGATACCTCGGTATTGATATAAAAACAAAAGGTGGGGAGAAATTAGCGTAGCTGCTGTTTAAAGTATTAGCAGTAGCACTAGCCAATAATGTGCCTTTATGGTGGCTCTGGTTAAAATTTATTTTCTAATGGACAAATGTTTTGGGGCAAGCATGATTGACAGAAGGTAAGCTTGGATTTATTTTTTTAACGTTTGATAATTTCGGATTACAATTTTGTGCTTAGTGTACAAAGACTTTTAGACCAA
Source organism: Bagarius yarrelli (assembly GCA_005784505.1). Lineage (NCBI taxonomy): Eukaryota > Metazoa > Chordata > Actinopteri > Siluriformes > Sisoridae > Bagarius > Bagarius yarrelli. The sequence goes on along the minus strand of VCAZ01000031.1, from coordinate 1,690,590 downwards.
AGGATAGAGTGATAGAAAAAGAGAAATAAAAGAAAATGATACATTTATTGACCTAGAAACACAGAAAGATTCAGTTTTTACGTTTAGGAATCTGTTGAGAATCTGTGTAAAATAGACCGAAGGACGATGTGTGATGTATAGTGAAGAAATGCATCACACACCAAGCTCAGAGGCATATAAAAGCAAGGTCCATGGTTACACTCACCTGTAATATAATCAGAAAAGCACCAGAATGAAAATAACTCAAAACACTAAATGAAAACATTTAAGTGATGTAGGAAATTTGTATGTTGATATAAAATCAAGGGTAAACATTGATTTAGAGTTTAACATATTAGCCATGCAGCTTCAGGGTTGTAGGATTTATTTGTACCACCACCCCAATCATGTTCTCCCTATGGTTTAGAGTTTTTTTTAGCACTCTCCCCCCAGTCCAGTGACAGTCATTATAGGCTAATTGGTATCCCTAAATGGTCTGTCGTGTGTAAATGGTGTCCCTTGTGCTCCCACTCATGAGAAGGGTCTCCAGGCACCTCTTACCACTGTGTAGGATATGCGCTAAAGACAATGGATAAATTGATAGATATTTAATCAAACACAGCAGTATGATGATGCTCATATTTTATCGTCCAAATCCACTTTGATGGAAATGAACCGAACTGAAGGACATTTGAATTATAATCATAGAAATTAATCTTGATTCTTTTTAGATCTCACTTTCACAGTTTCAACAGACCTTTTATCTGATTCCATGGTGACAATAGAGTTTCTGTTAAAGCAAAACCAGCATTTTTGTCTTTCCGTCGCTATGATTAATCCCTGTTACCCTAGGGGCATTTTCTTGCTATCCATCTTAGCGATGCTCTCAATCCTTTGTTACATGTTGACGGGCTATGGTTCATCGTCCAACCTTCATATTTAATGTGGTACTAATTACATTTCTTTTTCTTTTTCTTTTTGCTGCTCACCTGCCCACTTACACTCTGTCTCTCGATCTCTCTCTCTTGAACACTGCTCTCCTGTCTTTCCTTGCAGCTATTTTTCAAAGTCCTCCTCCAAGTCTCTCTTGAGAAAATGAAGGGGCAGACTGTACACACATGATGTTTAAAGCTGGATAATATCACACTTGTTCAGTGTAATTGGACCAGAAACACACTGTAATTTGCGACTGGAGAGCAAGCCCTGCCGCCTCCTCCTGCCATAAATTTGCATTCGAACGCCCACCCTCGCTTAATCAGTTCTCATAAAGAGAATGCTCTTGCTTCATTAGCAGCGCATTTACATTTTACCCTCTCCCATAAAACTGTTCAAGCTCGAATAAAATATTCAGCTTCATCTATGAGGAGAACTCGGCTATAAGTTATTCCACAGCACTAATTTCTGTTTAAGTGAATGACTTTATGCCCTTTCATAAACACACCTACTCAGTATATTACTCTGCGTGGTGTTCTGCATCTTGGGCACCGTTACCAGATAATAATTTATTTATTTACCAGTTATTAAAATACATTATTTTTTTAATTTAGCATCATTTTTTCTAGTCAGGTGTAGCAGACACTGGTACAGTTTCCATACAAGGTGAAACAAAGAACAACTAGAAACCAGTATACCAAAAAGATACTAATCTGCACTATTATAAAAAATAGCCAACATTGCCTGTAAATTAGTGATGGAAAGTTTGGAAATTAGTTTACCGACTCGGACCCTTTGATTCTCGTTCATTTTGTTCATTGTGGCAGGATATAATTGAAATACTAATGTGTTGCTTCCTTAACACATCTACTACTTACACAAACGTTGATCACACATTTAAAATGCTGCTAAAATGAAAGAAACAGATTAAATAATCGTTTACCTGCATTTTTATTCTATGATTAGCTCATTCCATCTCTTTTCTACCAACTCTCAGCCTCATATGCCTAATATATATGCAGTCTGACTCCAAGAAGAGTTTTTTAGGAAATGTCTTTTGATAATTTTAGAATAATACCTAAATATAATATTAGTATTATTGACTATAGGATATCATGCCGATGAAACGAACGAATCATCTCGAAGACTCGCCAGATTACCTAATTATTTCTGTTTAAAAAGAATAAAACGCACAAATCTCTGCGATAACTCGCTGTTCCCGAATCATATTAGGAATTAGTTTAAAATTAACGAATCGTTCATAAACTACACATAACTACTGTAAATTTAATTTACATTTTCGAGTCACACAGATATCACAGTTACAGATATGCATGTAAAACCAAAATCATAGAAGCAAGTGACCTAGATATGTCCTGTCCTGTAAAAATTTAAAAATTTGAAACTTCTTTCATCTTAATTTAATGATTTAGCTAATATTTTAAAAAAAAGTTAGAACAATTGACTGGAAACATGATTCCTGCCAGTAATAGCAAATAGTTTTTGCAGGTTTTCATATCAGCATGGGGAAAAAAAAAAACATGTCACTGGAAGAGTCAAACTCCCTCTGCCCCATCCATCAGTCGACTGTAATTGACTACAACATGAGGATGAAACTCTGACAGGAACCATGCTGAAAAGAGAACCTATTTAATTTTGAGTGACACTTAATAATGGGATGACAAACATTACTTATGTATTAAAAGAATGTTAGGAATGTTTTTCTAAACAGAACCGTTTTCACACGCTTCTTATACAGATATTTTGAGTTCAAATGGCAAAACAGCAAACTTGGCAAGTGAGGAGAAGGAGTGGACAGAGCTTTTCACAGAGTTTGTTATAACAAATCATTATGCAGAAGATTTCATTGGTTAGATTCCCCCAAGACAACACACACACCAGATGTAGAGCATCAGAAAGAATCTGATAGGTCTGGAAGATGAAGTAAGACTTAATAGTACTTCTATGTCAGAAATTGTCTGTAAATAATTAGCATAATAACATAATATAAGGGAAACACCAAGCTTCAAAATCTTTTAAAAAGTATTTTTAGGAGTGTGGCAGTTAATATAGGACTAAAATGTTCTCATGACCCTTTTTTAAAAACAAGCAATTCAAAATCCGAGAAATAATCTTCTCAAAAATTTTCTGAAAATAATTTTTACAACAGTTATTTACCTTTTATAAAGATGGTCTATGAAAAAGGGTTAAAAGCGATGAAAAAGCATTTGCAGAATAAATTCCGCCGAATATTAAACTAACTGTGACTAATCTGCATTTTGCTGATGGTTCCTGTTCTGGTTCCTTTATAACAACATGGCTGCTAGCAGCAACCGTTACATCTGGACAGATGAGGAAAGCTGCACTGCTCGGACAGTTATTATTTGTCCAACAGTTACTAATTGAAGTCCTGTCTCCATTATTCTTTTTTATTTGTTGGTTACTCCGAATACATTTTGACATAGTAAACATCAAACCCTTGGGACTAATCAGCCGCTTGCCTTGTTTTATTTACTCTTGCTTACTAGGTTACCAATATCAACATCAGCTGCTAGAGCAACTTGATAAAAACACACCCAAGTTGCATTTTTTTTTCTTTCAAAGATTCGCTTCACATTATGTTGGAAACCCGGCACATATAAAAGGTTAGATATCCCTGTACTTTATTTCATACACATTGTTGTACAGTATATTAGTGGTAAGAATTGTCCATTGCATATTTTATGACCCAAGAAAACGTGTAGGTACAGATGCAACTGCAGGGAAACGGTTCTTCAATACTAACCAGGCAAATTATTAAAAAACCTTAAACAAAATCTTTCTCATGAAAATTAAAACAATAGTAAGGCCATTAATCAAAGACAGAGGCAAAAACAACAGTATACCAGAGACGGAAAACCTGTCAGGGTTAAAACCAGAGAGCAAACAACAATTAAAGGGCATGGATGTGATTGTGTTTAATTGAAAATATAAGTGTTATGGAAAATATATTCTATTTTATTTTCTACATGGAAAATGAGCCGTGGCCAAAGAGTTAAGGACTAAAAAATAATTCATTGCATGATTTCGGTTAAAAAAAACTATAAAATCAGGCACCAAGGACACAAACAGCACATAAATAGTGTACATAAATAGTAATGACTAGATATTACTAGATATAACTGAGTTATTTAGGAAACATAGATAAAATAAGTTGAGCTGGTGTATAAACTGACAAATTACCTAAAAAAATGCCCCAAAGCCAGTTTCTTTTATGCATTTGACAAATTTGGCAAATACAGTTTAGTACAGTTTATCTAGCAGTATTTAATTAACAACTATTATGGCATAATCACTGATTTATGTTTGACCAGGTATTGGTGAATGAACCGGTTAAAGAGGCAAAGCAGGTTGTTTTTCTGAACAATAAATTTAAAAGAAAATCCCCGTCTGGTTTTTGGTTCTGGACAATGTAATTTTCTACAAGGAAGAAAAAGTGTTTAATAAACCCTGACCTTTAACTAGCTGAATACTGGCATGAATAGCTGAGAACGCTGCGTGTGATTTAAGTAGATTTGTCAATGAGCTGTGAATGACTACTTTCTGTAAAAGAGGTTGGTTTCTCTGAATATCTCAATACAGCGAGAGTCTGAGAAGATTATTAACAACTCTGCCATCCAGTTAAAAAGTCCTGAAGACCACTTAAGGCTATTGAGAGACATAAGACAGAAATTTGTTCACTTCAAATCCATTTGAAAAAAATTTACTTATCAAAGTGAAAGATATTTTTTTTTAGATATTTTTTATCTTTGCCAAATGTGCTCCATAGCAGAAAATCCATGTGGGCTTCAGCAAAGTGCTCAGATGATGTCTCTATTACTCTCTCGTTATGTCTTTTCTCAAATTCTCCTGTTTCTTCCTCTTTCCGCCTAACTATAGCCCCCTAACTGTGTTCTTCCACATGGTGGCCATATGTGCAGTTTCACAGTAGCATCCAGACATGTTCCCATCTCAGGGCCTGTCACTCTTTCCTAGACCAGGCATGTGTCAAAGACAGACACACACATACAATCAACTCAGCCAGGGAGAAATTAGTGGCCAACCAACAGAACAGCCTACAAACATCCAACAAATTCTCTCCTACATGCTTTTGCAATTCAGGGTTCTTTCTTTTTTGGTACTTTTGCAAAGTTTTCTGTTAGCAAGTTAAAGAGTTCAGGTTTTTCGTAACAGATTGCTTATACGATTGTTTATAAACGGTTCCAAATATTACTTTATTCTTACTTATGTTGTATTCATGGCCACTGGTGTAGTCGGTGTTGTCTCGACTGTATCACTACCTCTTGTTTCTAAGGTGGTCATGTTACCGTATGTGTGGAATTTTTGTATCCACATGGGTTTTCTTTCCATCCTCTGGTTTCCAGAAAACATGCCAGGAGATGGTTTGATTACAACAAATTTTCCTAGGTATAAGTGTGTTCAAACGTGTGTGCATGGTGCCCTGCTGTGGTCAGACTTACCATCCAAATTGTATTCTCGTCTAGTATTCCTAAAATAACCACAGAATTTTCCCACAATTAACCATTCATTTGTTATAATTAATTATTTAAAACAACCAATAACAGAAACACTTGTAAACTAGTTAAAATTCTATAGGACACAAAACATCAAAAGATAAAACAAAGGCTTACAATGCGTTTGGTAGTTAACATTTAATTTTCTAAGGCTGTAAAACTGTCAGGAAAATGTCATTGGGACTGCCCACAAAATGTAAACTGTGGTTTAATAAGTGCTCTAAGATGATGGAAACGGTCAATCAATTGCAAACTGGCCATAATTCCAATTCAAATAAATAATCCGAAGCACTTCCTCCGACCCGCTTTCAAGTTCAATATAAGTTAAGAGCAGAGATTCCCGATTTGACAAACACTTACTGTATTCAGACGCAGGCAGATTAATGCAGCAATGCAACATGATTAATGCATTAAGTTTTGGAAGCAATTCAGTTTTTTCAGGCATAGGATGAGGTAGAAATGCACTCCGTTTTAACATAGATGTTTCTGTTAACACTTTCCTATTCCCCACTGAAGGACGTCCTTAGTGTCTCTAGTTCCTCTGTAGCATCCCGCTGCAGTCGGGTGTTTCTTGTCTACAGGAAGGGACAGCTTGAGGCTCAGCACGCGGCCAATAATGTCTCTCCTCTCCTCTCAGCGGCAGTCATTTGGCAAGTCACATGCACGCGTTCTGTTTGCCACCGAGCAGCTACCTGCTCATGTGCTAGTGGTCACAGCTGAGCTGGAGAGAACGCCACAGGCCTTCACCCCTTTTTAGCAGCCAAACAATCTGTCCCACACTCACAGAGACACACGCATGCAAACACATACTGACATTTGAAAAATAATCCAAATCTTTTTATCACTGCTCACTCTGGCTGGGTATCAGTAAGCATTTTAGAGCTGTCTGAATCTCTGTCATGCTGAAAAAGACATACACAGTGCGCTACAGAGTACACTGTTAGAGAAAAATGGGTCCTCCAACTGCACTTATGTTTTGATAAAAATGAAAGGGGAGGTTATATTCCTAAATGGGGTAGGAACACTGTAGAATTATTAAGCTTTACCTTAAAGTTACACTAAAAAACACTTTAATTTTGAAAAAGGCTTGTTCTTGCTTGCTGTCTGTTATAACACTGTTAGCATTTGCTTCCTCTTACAGACATGGAAACAGCCACTAAAGCTAAACATACACAAAGAAACCTGAAAGCCTTTTTTTTTTGACAGAACTTTCGACCAATAATAAACTAAACACTGTTAGACTCTTGGCTGCAGATGGCTGAGGCTTAGATGGTATTAAATGTAACATTCTTTTGCCAAAAAACCTTTTTTACTGTTTACACACATTCTGATTCATTGTTTTCTGTTTTCTTCTGGTGCAACTTTAGCATACTTAAAATTTCAGTGATTCATTGAACATGTTGGGGGTTGGGGGTGGGGTCTGCACTCACACCTGCTTTATAAGCTAGCGTGCCAGATTCTTCAGTGGACTCAAGGCAAACTTCTCTTGCTGAGGCCGAACTATATTCCAGGGTCCATAAATCAGGGAGCAGACGTCCTGTCGAGTCAAGGGCTTAGTCCCGGGAAATGGAGACTTAATCCAGAGATGGTGGAGCTCCTAAAGGCAGCCTTGGCAGAGCAGATGTAGATCTACTTGCATCATAGGACACTGTCCGCTTTGGTTCTCTCTGGAGCAGACATGGCCAAGGGTAAGTCTGTACCTGTTTCTCCAGTCATGCTGCTGTTGAGAGTTTTGAGCGAATACGGGTCAGACTACTACTGTAGCCACTGTTCTGGTCCGTCTGAGACCTGATATACCTTCTAGACAGCCATTTTTTTCAGATATCCAACAGGAGGGAACTTGAGTTTCTGAAGGGGAACATGAAATGTATGTAAAACATGGCTCCCAGAGGGAATGTGATGCTGTGCCACTTGTCAACTTATCGAGCCGTGATGCGTGTTTATATAGCATTAATTCCTGGTCGCAGTCTGTGGCGAAATGGTGTTTGATTGATAAACCATGGTTACACACATAACCTGAGATGTTCTTTGTTTTTCTAAAATAGTTTTAGCCTGTTGTTGGGAACACAAAATGCTAGAGTATTGACATGGGTGGAGGAACAAAGAAATTAATGTTTTGTAGCCTCTAAATGTCAGTTTCATTAGTCATCATGGATAAAACTTTGTGTTTATTTCTCTAGCTATTATTTACGAATTGATTGCAATAGGTTAAAATTGGCCATTTACACTTTTTTTAGGGGGAAAAATGTCAAAACAACCAACCTTTTTTCACTGCAGTGGTGACAAACATAGCATTTCACTGCCATCTTCATCACACAACACTAGCATACAGGCAATTATTGCTCTAGAATTTAAAAAGCTAGTATTTGCAGTCCTAAGTTCAGACACATACACACAAAAAGTGGCAATGGGTTTTGAGTGAACAGCTGTTTTAATTAAATGCAACAGTCCGTCTAGACAGCTACGGTGAAGTAATTCATGTTGTGACGCAGATGAGAAAGAGAAAACTAACATAAAAAGCTGACTTATTTGTAATCAGTGTTTTTTTTATCACTCCAACTTTTTAACAGCTTAAATTAAGAAATGTGAGTAAATATTAGACTGCCAGCAATGATTTACATATTTTAGAGCCAATATTAATTTTATATCTTTTATTTAGCTTGTTTTAGTCTGTTGCTCTCTGATGTTCAGTTTAATTTGGAAACAGAAACATATTTTTTCTTTGGCATGTCACAAAATGTACAATTTTACTGATCAAGACTTTTTTTTATATCCAAACTGTTGGTTATTACATTTTTGTGCTTTAAATTCAAGACTAGACAAATTATTTTTGGACAGCAAAGCACAGGTTTGGATATTTAAGTCACTAAAACAACTACAATGAAATTGTGGCTCAAACGTTCAAGGTTAAAATGGCTTATTTTTTATTGCGTTATTCATGTAATGCAATCTTGACCGAAGCCTGGAAGTTAAAAATAAAAAAAACCCACAATGAACGATATAGCGGACAGTTTGTATTGCAAATGGTTTAAACACTATTTCAGAAGGAAAAAATATAAACAGAAAATATTAAACGTGGGACGATATCCTTACATCATGAAGATGAGCATCCTTCCAAAGCATCCAAAAATAACAACTGTTCATTTTTTGTCCCTAAAAGAAGAAATTTTTGTACTTTTGATTAACCTAGCAACAAGCATTCAGTGCTGCTCTCAATTTTAGCACTAGGATTGTTTACTATCAATCAGCACATCAGTTCTCTTTTGTCCAAACACATTAAAGAAAAAACAGCATACGCCAATTTATTTACTCATGATTTTGAGAAGTCTAAAATGTGAAACGAATTTTTTTTAATTTATAGCTTGATAATTTATGCAGAGATAACAGAAGGGTTTGCAGTGTAATTGACAAACTAAATTATAAAAAAACGTCTACATAACATAAGAGCTAAAATCAGTAATAGGGCAGTGCAGAGTCACGTTTGTTGCCACAATGTTGGACGCCAGAAGCTGTTTGGAATGTCTTTGTATGTTATTTCTTTACATTATTCCTTCAATGGAACTAAAAGGCCTATATATTGTTTTAAGTTAAGAAAACACAATGGAAAATCTTAAGTATTTATTGCAGATCCCTGACTTGACAAACTGGAACGGCAACTGCACCCCAGATCGCCTCACCCAGCGTTAGTACTCAATCTTACAGACACTATTGGGACTAAATAATCAAATCCCCACAGTCATGCTTTAAAATCTAATAGAAATCATTTTCAGAAGAGTTATAGGAGTAGGAGTGGGACCAAATCTAGAAAAGAACATTCGAAAAAAAAACCCACATACTCTTCACATAACTGTTACCAAGGTGATAAAAGAACAGCACCACTTCAGCATTGCTGTTTTAGCAATCAGACAAGCACATGACCATGGGGTGGGGTGGATAAAAAGTGCAAAGTCTGGCTGCCAGAAAAACCTCATCTCCTAATTGTGGTTACAACAGTGTGGGCAATATCTGGCACCTTCTATCAACTGCTCAGATTCCCCTTCTGCCTCTTTGCTACAGTGCTCGATCACAGCTGTGTTTTCCTGCTGCACCACAATGAGAGCTCTTGCCAACAAGAGTGCCCCAGACCTCTAGATACTGCCAGCCTCCACCTGTGCACCTCCACCTGGCCCATGGAGCTTCCTGAGCTACACATCTCTTAATCCCTTACACAATGCTCAATGCTGGCACTGTTTACACTGCTTACACTTAAAGTCACCTTTTTTTTTTACAAACTTACCATTGTGTTGTCTGAGTTCTGGGTTCTGATTAAACTACAAATGCACCAGAAAACCTAACGCATAATATTTAAGGGTAGAATTTTTTTTTCTGTGCACTTGGACTGAGAGAACATACTGTTCATAATACAAAAAAAAATACTGAATTAGTTATTTACCAATTTACTTTTCTGGCATTTGGTAGATACCCTTATATCAACTTAAGTTTATCTTATTTTTTAGTCTAATTGAGCCGTTAAGGGTTAAGTCTTGGGAGAATACAGCAAATGCAGTTTTGTGATGCTGGGAATTGAACCCACGACCTTTTGACTATCAGCCCAAGGGTCACTGAGTGTGAGTCTGTGATGTTTTGCATTATGCAATGTTTACAGCTGTGTGTGTTTGATTGCCATATTTTCATACTCAGTATGTATTAAAGAATTTTTCATATTTTGTTCTTACTTATCGTATTTTTCTCTTTCCTGGATGTCGTAGTATTGTAGTGTATGCAGCACATGTCGGTTTGACTGTATTTTTGCTGAAATGAATGCGATGAAAAAAAAAAAAAAAAAGAATGAAACTAACTTACATGATTTCATTTACAGGCCGCCGTGACAGAGAACAAATTTAAGAGATAAAAAAAAAGAGGAGAAGAGTGATGCACTAACCGCAGCCTAGCTCACCAGCCTGCTAAAATGACAGTCCAAATCTGACAGATAGGATTATAGTGGGCCTCCGGTAGGAAGGCTTCTTACATGGCAAGCCTCTGGTGCAATGCAAGGAGCTATGTTATAATTAACTGTGCTGCCAAGAGATATATCATCAGGGACAGCGGAAGTGCGCTAGCTGCGACGGAAACATAAAAATCATAGCTGTGCATCGTTTTGAGCATAATCAGGTCATCATTGTGGCAACTTGAATTATAGTTATTTTCCAGGTGCTGGTTGGTGTGCATGACAAGATCATATCATGTGTCATCATGTTGTTGTTGTTTTTTTTTAATATTTGCTGATTTTCTGGACAGACATTTTGCAGCAGGCACAGCAGACGGCAAGCAATTAGGGCCAGATTGAAAGTGAATGAACGAAGCCATTCGGGCAACTGCTGAATGGTTAAATAACAACAATTACAGACTTTAGAAAAAAAAAACTGAGCAAAAGATGCAAAAATGATAGCCGTGTGAATGGGCTGCCAGACTGCCATGGAGCTGTGTGTGAGTGAAGTACCTTCACCTTTGTGCACAATTCTAATTTCTGTGATGTCTCAGTTTCAGTCTCTAGTATTTAGTTATCAGTAAGATTTTATTTTAAAAACACTCTACTCCAACTACTATGTATACTATGGTGTTAATGAAAACACTTACAATCAAAACAAAGGCAGAATCGTAGTCAGGCGGAAATCAGTTCCCCAAATTAAGCAATACACTTGAGTAAACAAAACCAAATCGTATCAAAAAACTAAAGCAAGGCAAAAATAGGTAACATGAAAATCCAATAACTAATAATCCAAGCGCTTGTTCTGCAGACATGCTGGAAATACTTCACACAAAAAAAATGCAGTTTGTGTTAGCTTATGAAGCTAACAACTGGAAGTAACATGCGCAAGTGGCGCGGCTTAAAAACTCAGGCGAGGGCTCCCACCTGTGGTCATTGCGTGGAGGTGTCAAGGTTCTTACAGTACCCCCCCTGTTCTACCGTCCTTGTAGTCTGTTGGCTGTGTGGAACTCCTGTGTGAGAGAGGGGTCCAAAATGTCTGTAGCTCTGGCCCACAGCCAGCCTCTCTTCCGGTCCGTTACATTCACAGTCGACCAGGTACTCCAACTGGCCTCTGCTCCATCGTGAATCAAAAAAATTTCCTGAACTCTATATGCGGGAGCCCAATGGAGGTGGTGGTCCTCGAGACTGCAGTTCATCCTCCTGTCTGGGATGGTAGGCTTGATTAAGGAGACATGAAAGGACAAAGTGATGCGATATGAAGGAGGAAGTTCCAGCCTTGAGCTCATTGAGTTTATCTGGCGAATAATTTTGGTGCCCTGAGGTGAGGCTGACATTAATTTCCAGCCTCTTACAAAATTTTGTTCAGAGGTAAACTAAGCGATCCGAAAAGGATACAATATAATTTCAGGAATGCAAAAGTTTTTAAACAAGTGGATGAATAGTTGCATGGCTGCTTTCATTGCTGTGGGTAGGCCTTTAAGTGGGTCAAGACGATAGAACCGGTCTATGATTTAAGGTATGGGTAAGGGTTCTACCAGGCTCTCTGGTAAGTGTTTGGGGGTCTTTGACTGGGCACACACACGGTGCAAGCCCTGACAAAATTTTTTGTCTCCCTCTTGCAGGTTGGGCATCATTGTTGGGCCGGCAATTCGAATCTGATTCGGTTAAAGAAGAAGTCTTTAACCAATTAGCAATCTGCCACTACTAATATAGTTTAAGTTACATGGGCAGCACTACTGATTCTGAAGGCTTTGGGCAGATTAGATTAACATGGCAGCACATAGAAACTAAAAACTGATTGGACAAAAAATCTAACATCCACTTACACATACTGGAAGCAGAAAAGCAGAAAAAAACACTACAAAATAAAGAGAATAAACTGTTGGGAATAAATTAATACAATTTAATGGAACAAATATTACAATTTATATTTGTAAATGTAGGTCAGGCCAGCAGAGAAGGCTGGCTGCCTGCACACCACTAATAATAGTTATTGATCTTATGTCTTTCCAGCACATGAACTACAGTAGGCAACTCGTGTTTTAGTAATATCCTTACACTATCCTCTTTTTCTGTGCTCATTCTCTCCCCTTCAATTAGCCAGGTGTGAATACATATCTTTTTGTTCTTTGCCTCCATGTTTAATGCAGCTCTTCTGATTTAGGCCAAATTACCTGCCATTTTAAAATGGCAAAAACTTATTCAGCCCTGTTTACCACTTAGTGTGAATAATGAATTTGACAAATGGAATTGCTCAGGAGTAATGGTACGACTGGCTTTGAGCCCTGTTTCGTTAGGCTTGGCTGACTTTTTTAATTATGTTTTTTTCCCCCATTTTTTGGTTCCCCTGCTATTTAAGTCATTCTGTTTAAATAATAAAAAAAAAATCGCCGAATTTAGAAGTAATGAAGTTGAAATTCAACACATTTTAATATTAGTAACATTACCTCGTTTTTATGAGCCATACAGCAGAAATAAAAAAGAAAAAGAAACTTATTTAAAAAGAAAGTTCAGGAAACTTTAGTCAAAAAGTAGTCAAATACTTTGAACTTTGAACACACATATATTGACATTAAAATACAGCTTTATGACACAAAGTGATTAAATGTGAATGAGAACCTTATCAACATTTCCAGTAATGTAGTTCAGCAAATGGATCTACTTTTAACATGAACCTTATTCGACATCTCTCTCTCTCTCTCTCTCGCGCCTCTCTCGCTCTCTCTCTCTCTCTATATATATATATATATATATATATACACATATATATATTATATATATATATATATGCTCTAAATATTAGGAAAGGTATTATATTACATGCTTAGCCTTAACTACAGCCTTAATTCAGCTTCAGATGTCTTCCTGTCTTCCTCTTTGTTCTGATTTAATTATTTTATTGCAAATTACTATTATTATTATAAGTTTTGTCCAAGAAAAATAAAGGTTTCATTTTTTTTTGTCATTACATACAGTATCCACTTGTCATTGTTTTCCAGCTGGTTACTTAGATAATTATGCTGGAGGAAGGTAACAGAATTTGAACTATGCACTTGTGAGTATTCATTAATACTAACTCCTTATTGGCTCTTTCTGGCATCCTGACCATCTGGTTGCATTGAAGGTCACACCTAAAGTAGACACATGGCATATTATCAATTTCCTACCTGCCAGTGAGTTCTTTCTAGTCATAGCATTTTGTCTTAAATGAAGCTTTTTAAAAAATAGTTAAACAGCTCACCAAATACAGTTTCATATAAACACCCTGCTAAAGTAGGTTATTCGGTGTATTTAGTTTGCGATTGATAACTATTTGTCCTGGAATATCTCATGTAATTTTTCATAATGAACATAGAGGCCAGTTTATTTCAGTTTCTCCAGTCATTCTTGTCCTCTGTTGTTCCTGGCTGTCCCTTAAAGACATCTGCTAACCAAAAAGTATGTGGCCGGTTTCTCCTGCTGTGATCTGATGACTTACTCATGTGCTCTGATCACCTCACACAGTGCTCCTGTCACTTCAGTGTCCACTGCCCAGTTAGACATGATCAGACACGGGGCTTCTAATGCTGACAACTCAATTACCCAAATTAGCCTCTGTCCACTCACTTTAACACATGGCATCTAATAGCTTTAATACTGTTGGATACTCTTCCTAATAGGGACAGAGTAGACAGGCTCTTCTATTATTTTGTCTACACTGACAATTCATTGACAGACGGTCACTTGAGGTACAATTTTAGATACTTAATGCCAGATTTTTTTTTTACTATAGATTTTACAAGAAGAAATTCCTGGGTTTAATGCTTATAAGGACATTACTTAATAACACTATAATAATTTCAGCAAACATGGCCATAGCCTGACAAAATGACAAAATATGGAAATGAAAATTGTATGAGCAAATGAGCTAATATATTAAAGCATTAAAATCCCAGCACAAACAATCAGGCTGTGGGTTCATGTATAGTTCATTCTCAGTTGAATTGTAGGCCTTAGGGTAAAAATCAACTTGAGAAAAAGGTCAAATGTAAGTAAAAAAAAGTCTTTATTGCCCGCTTCGTTTGATTTAGCAATGGAAGCAATAAATAATTGTTTTATCCGAGTCCTGTTTTCTTCAGCATTTCTCTTAAAAGTTAACTGTTTCTAAGCCTCTAATGACCTCTCCAATTAGCCTAAGACTTCTATTCATTAAAAACAGCAGGATATGAGATCTGATACGGTGGAGGGTGAAAGGTCAAGGAAAACTCTTTCCTATTTTAGTTACCCCTGTCTTCTTTAACTTACCTGTTTCTGACATTAGTCAACTTTATTCGAGCACTCCTGTGGAGGCGTATGCAGTTTACAGAGCAAAAGTGATCACAAATCCAAATGAAGCCTGCTCCCTTCAGCTCCTTTGCTTTCGTTTCTCTCACTAATTAGATGTTTAAAAGAGAGTGGACATATATGGTTGGTCAAGTCGGATGTTAGCCCTGTATTTTAACTTCAAGGAAAGCTCTTTGTTTACCAGAGAACAAGAACCGCATGCCAGCATGAGCTTATTTTATAAATATATATGTATATATATATATATATATATATATATATATATATATATATATATATATATATATATATATATACACACACACATACACTATATATATATATATATATATATATATATATATATATATATAAGCTGATGCTGGTATGCGGTTCTTGTTCTCTTGTACCTTCATATATCTTGGGCTTGAAGGCATCGCCCCAAAAACTTGATTTTTTGGAGTGGATTGCCACTCAGGGAAAAAGTCTTGGTTTTGAGCCACCACTGTAGCGGTCAAAAAGTATCAGGCCCAATAGCCTCTGAAAATGCCTGAGAGTGAATGATTGCCCCTGGTGTTGACTCCTGAACCCAGTCTCTGCATATGTGCAAGAACGATGTCAAACTGCTAGCTGATGTAACTACACCAGTATTAGCCAGGTGTCTTGGAGTCGCATAGAAGATTTTTGTGACAAAGGTCACAAAAAGGTGACAAAAAGAAGCCAAAAGGAAGAAAGGAAGAAGTATTAGAATGCTTCACCCCGAAAGCAAACCACAGGAACTTTAACTGTTGGGAAATGATATAAATATGGAAGTATGCGTTATTGAGATCTAATGTGACAACCCAGTCCTAAGATCTGATTAGTTACACAACCTGCTTTGCAGTTAGCATTTTAAACCGTAATCATTAATTGCCCGGTTAAGCCGGCGTAGATCTTAAATCGGACATACTACTCCAACCGCCTTTAAAAGTATGACAGCCCTTGATGAGTAGAAATCTTTTTTTAAGGTTGATTGGTGATTCTTAATTGCGCAGTGGATTGAGTGCGAGTGTGTGGCCCTGTGATGGACTGGCGACCTGTCCAGGGTGTACTTCTCCTCCCTTTTGCCCTCTCAGAAACAGCTTAGATAGGCTCCAGCAGATCCCCATGACCCCAAATTAGGGAATAAGCAGGTATAGAAGATGAATGAATGACTGTCACAGAATGCTTAATGTTGGATGTTACCCTTAGTTAGTATTGGTTTAAAATCTATACATTTTGTATTTATATATTTACTGTATGTTGGATCTATGTTAGATAGATAGTTCAGTTAGGATGTATGTTAGATAGGGTTTGATTCCCCAAACCTCCAAGTTACCACTGTGGGGCCCCTGAACAAGCCCTCAACCCCCAATTTGCTCAGTTGTATAAAAGAGATAAATATAAGTTGCTGTAAAGGTTGAAATAAATCATCATTATAACTGTTCACATGTGTAGCAGGACTGTGTAGCCTTTGGTCACATTCGCGAGTATATAACACCTTGGGTGTTCAGAAAAACATCTATAATTATTTATGCATTATTTGCCATTGAAAAGCCCACTGTTTCAAGTTAAACTACCCTATTAACCTATCCTAATGGCCTAATAGGGCAGTTTTTGTGTAAATACAATTCATATTAGCGTTCTAGAAAATGTCAGTCTAAATAACTGCTTTCTGTTTTCTTTGACCCTAACTGCTCTAGTTAAAAGGCCAAAACACACATTTGGTAAATGTATCTTCTCTAGTACTCCTCTGAAGGCTATTAAAAGGGCTTGCTCCGTTAAATAAACAGACAAACACACATTAGAGGGCTCCAGGACACGCTGCAAGTGAGGCTCACTCTTTGGTGCACACCATTAAGCATATGAAGGCCAGGCTATCAAAATGTGCTGGAGGAGTTGAGACATCCCAAAAGCTAAAAAAAAAAATGTAAATTAGATTACTTTTTTATCATTAGATGTTTTAGGGTAGGGCTGAATTCTTCTACTCTCATTTGTATATTGTTGTGTGATGTGACAATGTTTTTGTGCACAATTTACTAGGAACATTGTATTTATTCAGTGTCCAGACCAACAATCACTAAATATTATGGTATATCTGAATGATTAATATGAGTATCCGAATGAGATTGGATGGAGCTATGACACCGTTCTCTGGTTTTAGTTATCGCTTGTTTTTCTATAAAGTCACATTAATTACGTCCTATAATTATTTCCCTGTTATTCTCCACATCTATTCTAGTCTCTTTTTGTTCTTGTTTCATTTTTGCTGAAAGTTTTTTTTTTTTACCTAAAAAGGCTGTAGTCTCCAAGTGATTTCTACTGCCTCTGAGCTATTTTCCACTCGGGCAACCATGAAGTCATACTGGCACTAAACATATGGTGAGTCCTATGTGAAGATATTCTTGCAGACTGTGCTGGAGTTTCAGTCGTCTTAGTGAATAACAACATGGATTCTGTGCTTGATTCATGCCTGCACATGAATTAGTGCTTTTGTTATTTTTCTCCAAGACCACTAAGCTGTAACGTTTGAGCTCCTGTCCCCACCCCTTTTGGGATATTGGGTGAATTAGGAATATAGATGGATATGGAGATAAAATAGGCTTATTTGGAGAGCTAAACAAAAAGCTGTCAGTAATTTACTGCATCTGTGCTCAAAAAATTGCATATTTCAATTTCAAACATTTATGCACCGAACTCTGCACATAATGCATTTTCTTACTGCAAGTTCAAATGCATTAACGACTATATACATAAACAACACTGAGTTCTATATTCAACCATTACATTATAAACTAAATACGAATAACGAAAATCAGAGATGCTTTACTCCAGTTTTGGAGCTCTACAATTTCATTACCAGGTATATCGGATGTTTAAGTGTAGGGAAATCACCAAACTATGTAGGAGAACATGAATATCTGAATTTAGGTTCTATGTAAGGTGCCCTTAGACACAGATACGCTTGCGTAGGCTACAGTCTAGTGCATGTAATATTTCTTTTTTACTGAATCTATGTGACCCAAAACCCTGTCTCAGCATGACAATGCCCCACGCACAAAGCCTATGACCTCCAAGAAGACATGGAGTATTCTAATTAAAGAACTACTCTTTCTTTGAGTTCTGACCACAACTTTCCTGACCTTTAACTTGCACCTTTAGGATGCACTGGAACACTGACTGCACCCCAGACCTCCTTACCCAACATTAGTGTCTGATCTAACTAATACTATTGTTACCGAATAAACACAAATCCCTACAGCTACACTCCAAAATCAGGTGGAAAGTATTTTCAGTAGTTTAATTGTGAAGATGATGAGTAGACATGAGTTTAAATCTGGAAAAGAATGTTGAAAAAACACATATGGATGTAATAGTCAGGTGTCCAGTACTTTTGTAAATAAAGTGTTTAAATGCAAATAAATTAAAATCAGTGTTTCCAATTGTTGGTATACCACTCAACAGCTATTTATGCCTGTAAACCAATGCAAGAATGAAAAAATTGTAGAGGTAGGAATATGCAACAATATGCACATATCACTGTAACAGTGTTATTATGTTTTGCTGTTATTTTGTTGTGCTTCTGTTTTTGTTCTTTTATACCCAGTTTAGTGTATCGCACAATAGTTTGTGTCAGTTGTGATTTTGCTTCAATAAAACAAGGGGATTTGCACTGATGCCGATGCAGTTGTCTACTACAAGTTGCTTTTACTTACCTGTTGATTTATAAAGCTCAAACTGTAAATGCAGGGGATTCTGTTGCACTGTTTATAGTTACAGTAATTATTTCCTTTGTAATTGTTTTTTTGATTGTGGTGGCAAATGGGTAATATACACTACACAGAAAAAGTTAAGGATATTTGGCTTCTGGGTGAAGTTTATGAACAATGTATAAAGTCTTCTGAGGAATGGCATTCTAATCTTCTTGAAGTACGGCCCTCAGGTCATTGGGTTTCTGGGGTGCAGGGTTACGAGCCTCTACATGGTGACTCAGCTAATCCCATAGGTATTCAGGTCTGGGGAAAGTGCAGGCCATTCCATTTGAGGTACACCAGCCTCCAGCAGCCATTTTCGAATGATGCAACCTCGATGAGCTGGAGCATTGTTGCCCAAAAAAGATGAAATTAGGCCTGGGTTGTTCATGCAGGGGCACAATGACTGGATTAATGATGGTATTCAGGTAGTATTGGTTTGTCACATGGTTTAGGGCAGTTCTGTATTGAGTAGACACACCCAGATTGTAACACCACCACCAGCAAAGGCTCGTCTAGTGACAACAGT
This sequence comes from Bagarius yarrelli, assembly GCA_005784505.1. Classification (NCBI taxonomy): domain Eukaryota; kingdom Metazoa; phylum Chordata; class Actinopteri; order Siluriformes; family Sisoridae; genus Bagarius; species Bagarius yarrelli. The sequence continues at coordinate 1,671,555 of VCAZ01000031.1, read as the reverse complement.
GGCTAATGCATAGCACTCTCGTTGCTGTCTCCAACGTCATTGGCTGCCGCCATTTCAGAAGTCTACTTCTATGTCTTTCTGTGACTCTTTCAGTCTCTCTGTATCTCCGTCGTAACCTGCTGTTCTGTGATACTCTAAGCTTAGTGGCCACTTCTCTCTGAGAACATTGTGTTTGAAACCTCGCAATGGCGAGGTTCTGTTGATCAATTGTTAGGTGTCGTCTTGGTCTTATGATGTCAAAATGTGAACAGCATGATGAATAGGCCTGTTTAAATACCAATTCTGATTAAACCAGACAATGTATTGGTCAATTCGTGGATCAAAAAACTGTGAATTTTGCCATTAAGCACCTTGTTAGAGAACAGCAAGTTACCCCACAGAGGTGCATTTCTGTCGACACTAAACAAGGTTAGCCCGTCTAGCTGAATGGCAGCATCAGGAACTCTGTACTGAGCCATGTTTCAGTGAAAATGCAAAGATGCAGCAGTCTCTTAATTCACGCTCTGTAGTCTGCTGTAGTTGGATGTAGTCCAGTTTATTATCCAGGGAGCAAACGTTGGCAAGTAGTATAAATGAGAGTGCCGGCCAGCTAGGGTTTGTTTTTAGTCTACCGTGGACACCCACCCTCTTTCTACACTTCCGTGTGCACCGATTCCGATGTCCCCTCACCCAGCCATCTGCATCAGGCTACAGCGAGGACCGGGGGCCTGGTTAACAAGCTAAGGTCATGAAGTTTGTCAAGCACATCATCATGCAGTTGGGTTGTTGTATTTGAATAGCGTCTGACATGAACACCATTGTCTTCCTTTGTTGGGTTAAAATGTAAATAGCACCATTTTGGATATGAAGAGGCCGCTGCGTGCTACTGCTGCGTCACTATTTTGGATTACCATATGTTGGTATGACTTGTAGTCCGAAACTAGTAAAAGCCGGCCTACATGCCAAGGACAGCTACAGTATGAAAGATACAGTATATATATAATAAACCCCATATATGATCCTAACTAACAACAACAACTACAAAAGCGTTTTCTGTCCCATAATATGAGGAAACCAACAAAACAATTTATTTTCTTTTATTATTTTCTATATTTAATTTGCTTATAATAAACATTTAGTACTGTTTTCCATTACTGTCCCATACCTGATTACTGTAGTAATTCATAAATGCACATACCAGTACCAGCTAAACAAGAGCAACAGACTGTATTCTTGACAGAACTCATGTATTTAACCACATGTTTATCAATGCTTATTAGGGATCTACATATACATAACAGATTTCTGTAAAGAATGAGTTTTAAAACAATATCTACTGCCTGAAAGCAATAAAACATTTCCAAAAAAATATGAGCTGAACCTGATTCTGTTCATTTGTTTTACTTTCATGTGCATACAGTTATGAGCACATCATTTGAAGCCAGTAGAAGCTTACTAATCTAAGAACAACAGATGAACCACTGCGCCTAACATCTGCTGTTCATGAGCTTCACTACAGAAGTCACAAAGTCAGAAGTATGCATATGTTCTGAATCACTACTGGGAATTTAAAGTAACTTGGTAAAAAAGTCTTGTAGGTAGGTTATTTACATTAAACAATGACAAGGGGATACTTTGCATGGCATTTCATGATTAAATTCAGTGACCGCCAAACTAATTCTGCTAGTGGGAGGAAAGGGACGAACATTTTGCATGAATCAGCGTAGCAAGGTGAAGGAAAGAACAGGGTGGCAGATGGATTGAATTGTGGCCAAAGTCAGGGGTCCAAGGCACTGTCCTCTGAGGTATTCTGCTGTGCTCCTGGACATTACAGCAAAGTCACACAGCAGAGAGGAGAATGGGTTTGGCCTGAAAGGTGGGATTTTTCAAGCACCTGCCAGTAAGTGGGTTTCATGGAGACTATCTGTTTATTTATTTATTTATTTTTATGTAGACAGGTGAAAACTATATAAACTATATTTTCACCTCCCCCCTGTGTGTTTCCACCGTGCTTAAAGGCATACTTTAGTTACCCCTCCCAAGACACGTGTTGTAGTCTGACTGGCATCTCATTGTGTGTATGTGTGTGACTGAGCCCTGTGTTGGATTGCCACTTTGTCCACCTACTAAGCTACCAAAGAACGTTCCCACAACTTGCATCATTTTGATTGGAGGATTTTATTTAGGTAACAAATTTTTACAAAACTCTGAATAAAATGTTATACTATAATGTTGCTTAATAACAAATGAAGAACATTCTCTCAGCCACATTTCTAAAACGTTATAATGATATTACTGATATCTAAGATGATCGAGATGCATCAGTGTTTGGATGTTTTAAAGATGTGGTCTAAGAAACAGATTATAAAATATTCTCTTAATAAAATGTGAACATAGTATTGATTAATAACAAATTGAGAACGTTCTCTTAGCCACAATTAGAAAAGCATGATAAGGATATCATTGAGTTATGAGATAGAAGAATGATTTATATAACTATAACATTTTAACAACATCATTTAAAGAATGTTTTGAGAATGTTGTTAGGGTAACAGATTACACTGTTAATAAATAATTGGCACAATATTGCATTATAGAACATCCTCTTTACCATTGTAATGACATCATTAATGCCTGAAGCATGTTCATTCCGTGGGGTTCACCAAAAATCATCACCAACATTCAATATTATACCACTGTGACAGCCCTCCATAAGACAGTTTTGGAGTCCATCTTCCTGAAGAGTCCCATAAGCAGCTCACCCCATGACTCACTTTCCAGAGTTTTGTTTTCTGACTTGATCTAAAGTGCCCATTTTAAACAATGTAGGTAATTGTGGTAGGATGATATGATGCTCGCTCAACAAATTGATAACAGTTCATACTTCTTCAAATTTTCTCCTAATTAGAGGAGTTGTAAAGTTGTCTTTGCCAACCTAATTGAAATAGCTAACAAGACTATTCAATTGTGCTGAATGATCTGAATGGAGGTAATCGGTAAAATTGTGAAATACACTATGAACTTATAAAAAAAAAGATAATAAGACGATGTACAAGACGCATCATTGTGGGAAAAAAATATTTATCAGTTTTTATTTACATTTGAACAAAAAGTGCCATTTCCAAAATTATTCATACCCTTCTCAATAATCAATAGAACAGCCTTTATTAGCTATTACAGCAATCGAACGCATCCTATAATTGCTGACCAGCTTTTTGCATGTCTCCACTGGTATTTTTGCCCATTCATCTTTAGCGATGAGCTCCAACTTTTTCAGGTTGGAGGGTCTTCCTGCCATTACTCTGATCTTTAGCTCCCTCCACAGATTCTCACTTGGATTTAAGTCAGGAGTCTGGCTGGGCCACTGCAAAACGTTAATGTTTTTGTCTGCTAACCATTTCTTTACCACTTTTGCTGTGTGTTTTGGGTCGTTGACGCAGATTGCCTGATGTTGTTGTTGAGAATTTTGCTCCTTTTTCATGGTGCCGTTTACTGTGATTAGATTCCCCGTTCCACTGGCTAAAAAACACCCCCAAAACATTAGGTTCCCACCACCATGTTTGACAGTGGGGATGGTGTGTTCTTAGGGTTGAAGGCTTCTCCTTTGAAGGCTACATCATTGTGGCCAAACAATTAAATTTTTGTTTCATCTGACCATAAAACAGAAGACCAGAAGTCTTCTTTGTCCAGATGTGCATTTGCAATAGGCCAAACAGGCTTTTGTGTGCCTTATCTGGAGAAGTGGTGTCCTCCTTGGTCTGCATCCGTGGAACCCACCAGTGTGCAGTGTCCATTTGACTGTCTGCCTTGAGATGTTGCCACCAGCCCAGATTTATCAGGATGGCCTTGGTGATGATCCTTGGATTCTTTTTTACCTCTCTCACTAGCCTCCTGGCCAGCACAGGTGTCACTTTTGGCTTCTGACCACGTCCTCTGAGATTTTTCACAATGCGGGACATCTTGTACTTTTTAATAATACTTTGCAGTGTAGCCACTGGAAATTCAGAACATTTAGATATGGTCTTATAGCTCTTTCCTGACTTGTGAGCAGCCACAATGTGCAGCCGCAGGTCCTCAGTGAGCTCCTTTGTCTTAGCCATGACTGTCCACAAACCAACAGCAGAGGGCTTCTGTTTTTCACCTGTTGAGTTGATTAAAACAGCTGTTTCCAATGAATCAGGGAAATTAGGATGCTTTAGAACAGCTTGGACTATTTGGAATAGTATAGAACTTTGGATTTTCCCATAAACTGTGACAGTTTGCAAAGGGTATGAATAATTTTGGACATGCCACTTTTTGTTCAAATGTAAATAAAAGCTGAGAAATATTTTTTTCCACAATGAGGCCTCTTGTACGTCGTCTTATTATCTTTTGGGAGAAGCCTGTGTCACTTCCGGTCAAAAAAAACTCGCTGGTTGAATAAAAGTAACTTTGAGTCAGAATTTGTCAGGGGTATGAATACTTTCTGGACTGTGTGTGTGTGTATTATATATATATATATATATATATATATATATATATATATATATATTTGGCTCAATACATTAAGTGTATTTTTAATCCATAATCCTTCCAAAGGGTGAAAGATTATAAAAGCACTCGCCATTTATTTTTAGAAATTCTGTGAATTGCAGGAACTCCCAAATGCTTTTTTCCCCTTCTCAGTATTATAACCTCTAGTTTCTAAATGCTGCACCACAGGGATATAACTGCGACTAAAATCTTCTTCGTATAGTTCTCTCAGACAGCCCAAGCAAGCTATAAGCTATAATCATATCTACTGGGAAGCCCGTTAAATAACATTCTGGTCTTTAAGTTTCTTTGTCTGTCACCAAATGCTTGTTAGCCACTTCACCGAAGTTGGTGAAGACTACATTAACCTACTTCTGTTCTAAGTAAGGAAATCTAAAGAGTATGTACTGTCATCATCATCATCATAACATCCTTCATCCTCCTGTTCAAATCTTTCAGCACAATTTAATGCTTTATTTAATAACAACATACATAACAGATTTAGCAAATATTCATGGAATTTCCTTCTTGGCCGTCGACTGTAAGTGACGTCACTCCAGAATATAAACACGCCCCATAGTATAGTCCCACCCCTGACACTGATTGACAGGTTTTAGTGTAAAGCTTTGAAAATTCAATCGCACAAGGGGTTTTGTCAGCACAAAATAAAAATTGTCCGCGATATACTTCCATACGTCCATACAAAAGAATTCCAGCTGATTTTTTCTTTTACTTAGATTTAAAATTTAAAGGTATTAGGTTTTAATAGTTCTATGATGTCTGTTTTTCATTGCATGTTTCAAATTAAAGCACACACTTCATTCAGGCGATCAGCTCGTGATCAGGTGTTTTGCGTCCCTCAGAATGGCTCAGTTCCAAGTGAATTAATGACTTGTTTATTACACATGCTGTGCAAATTTTTGAAAAAAAGTTATATGGAGTAATTGTTTTTCTAAAATTACTTCCCACCCCCAACAATTTTAACTATGATACGATCAACTCAACTAAAACTCATAAAATATCCAGTACTGCGTCAGGCTAATTGTAAGAACGAAGACTATTCTGCAGGGCCTCATTATGCCGTGCTGTGAATATTTAATATTGAAACAATTTTATAACAGTGGGTGAAAATGGAAAATTTTAAAATGTTTTATTATTTTCAAACACTTTGTATTTTTTATAAATCATTCTGAACAGTTTGATGTCTTAAAATTTAAATATAGCACAAATTTAATTTAAACCTGTCAAACTTATTAATCGGCCCGTGCAATTGCTGTAACACAGCAAGTGATAAATTCGCCCACCAGCCTTTATTTTACTGAAAATTGCACAGATATTAGAGGACTCACCAAATGCAATATGCACTTTAACAAGTTGTGTTAACTCAAATATGTGTTGGCAGTGTGTGTACACAACCATCCTATAATTATAAAGATCCACCCACTGTTTTTTTGAATCTCATTAAATCATTTCCCAGTTTTCAAATTTCTAATTTTTTGTGACATCACACAGACTAAGGCAGCTCCAACGATTGTTGATTGACATTTTAGCAAAGCACCTGTCCTGAGCAGTGTTGCCAGATTGGGCGGATTTCACTTAATTTTCACCAAATCAGACCTAAAAAAATTTATTTCTTTTATTTATTTACGCATTTTGTGCTGGTATTTTTGGGGTGGGTTTTACTCTGTAGTGATTTTCAACGCAATCTGGCAACCCTGGCCCTGAAAATGCTTAGTCTTAAGCAGTTTTTTTTATTATGAGGTCTTTTTTTTGTATGAATCTTTGCAAATCGACTTTTCTAATAATAATAATAATGTGCTACAAGTTTTACAATAACTGCAGCTAAAGTGTACACTCTCAGAACACAGTAAGCACAGTTCTTTATGTTCAACCTTCTCAATATAATTGTCATGGAGGAACCAGACAGGAGACAGAGATAATGATAAGACCCAGCGGGTCGCTTTATTTATGAGTGCAGAATTCAGGAAGGAACAGAGGAGACATAGCTTTGGTGCTCAGAGGATGTAGATCCGGCTGCTGGAGAATCAGACAAGCAGGTCTGTAGCGGGATGCTAATGAGTAGCAAGTAGTGTATGAACATACATGTGTATAAATAGGGTGAATGATTGGGAAGGGCTGATGAGGTGCAGGAGTATCTGGTTAATACTTGAAGGTGTGCTGGTTGGGTGTGGAACCCCGCATGGCTGTTCATCATAAACAATGCATTAAGGTGATTGTCTTATTACAAACTGTGTACATTGTCAGTAAAGATTCATACATAGTAACCCTACATCAATCTTACTGTTGATACTTTATAACGGAGTCTGTTAATGACTATTAAGTAATGAAAAAATATATATTTTTATTGGTTTTGGAGCAGTGGAAACGCCCCCCAAACACAAGAGAGCGGTGGGGTGAACAAAGCTCATTAGCATTTACATTTACAGTTAGCAGAAGCCCTTATCCAGAGCGACTTACATTTATCTCTTTTATACACTTGAACTATCGGGGTATAAGGGCTCTGATCAGGGGCTCAGCAGTGGTAACTTGGTGGTACAGGGAATGAAACCCTGATCTTCCAGTTAGCAGTCTAACTATTTTTACACTATCAGTGAGAATGTTATAGACTTTTCAATTATAAATCATATCAACTTTTGGGAATATCTGCAGTCGATGGGCCTTTTATAGGTCAAACCTGCAGAACAGCAAAGATGTAATGTTTGTCTCAATAGGAAAAATTTCTTTTAATTAATCTAATTATTGCATAACAGTCGAAACCTTAGTTCTATAGTCTTGTTGGCATAACCCATTCTTTATCCAAAAGAGCCAGATTTAATAGGTAGGGTCATCAATGGCCAAACCAGTCCACTGTGTCTGGCACTAAGAATGCAATCATTGATTAGTGTGCAATACCAATTGTGGTAATTAATGCCCAGGTTATACTGAGAAGACAGGCAGAGACATATGGGCCATTTATCACTCCCTGTGCTTGTTTGTTCTCAGGCCATTGAACCAGCACTCTGGCCTTGATGAGCGGAATTTTAATGGCTGCCAATAAGCTGCCCATATGAGAAAATGAAAAAGTCCAAAGGTGTACAAGGTCAGATCAAAATGTCAAAGATGATCTCTCTCTCCTCTCTTTCCCTCTCCCCAATCGTAATATATCGCCAACGACCTTGTAGAATAGGTCATAACAAAGCAAAAATGTTCCCCATTTGTTTTAAAAGCACATATATACAAACTCTTTACTCATTTCCGCTTCAGATAGCTAGCAGCCCAGTGAACTACATGATAGTTTCTAGTGCCAGCAAACGCTACAGCATCGCTCTAGAGAAAAAGACTGAAGCCCTATTCCATAAGATTATATCTCAACATCCTCCAGTAATGGATAGAAAGTGTCTACAGAACTAATATGTTGGTATCAGCAAACACCTGAGATAAGGACAACCCAGGGGGAAACATTCATATGCTCGATCAGCTTGATCAAAGTAAAATAAATGCTGGGTAAAGAGTAAATTATAAAAAAAAAAGATATACTGTATATATATTATGGAGTTATGAAATATGAATTGTAAATTAACAAAACTAAATATTAGGTAGCATTTAAAATAGTTTTGTATATTTGACGTTTAAAATGTAAGACAATAAATTATTTTTACAATAAATTTTTTGTTTCGAAATTTTACACATCAATTAAAAAATACAGATTCGAGTTTTTAATATGAAGCAATACGGAACATTAAATTTATTCTTAAAGGCCGGCGCCGTGGTGTGGTGGGTTAAGGCACCGGCACCCACAAGTGTCCTTTCCAGTTCCACCCCTCTCTATCTTCCCTATTTCCTCCCATATCTGTCCTGTCAGTTTAATTAAGGCAAAATGCCCCCAAAAATAAAAATATAAAAACAGAAAGTAAGCGCTCTCTGGTGTTTGTTTTATATACGTATATTTGGTGTGACTATGCCACTGGGTCTATAAACTGTGTTTTGAGCTTAAGACTTGAATATCATGAACTGTGACTTAACTACATTGGTACAATGGTCCTGTGGTAGAGCTTTCACCCTGCATATTTTAGATTAAAGGTTTGGTTTGGTGCTTTTAGTTGGGTGCTTTTACCAGACTGAAGTGCTCTACATCGTCTACGTAAAGAGAGCTGATAATATTGGCAACAAGCACTCCTCTGATATTTAACACACCCACCAATCAGTTTCCTGTTAAATAGAGATGTTTCTTTTCTTTCATGTTAAGCCGTGTGTGCTGTGTGACTGTATGTGTGTGTGTTGTAGAGAGACACACGCAAAGAGAACTGTTCATTTTTTTCATTTTAACATAAGAAACTGATACAGGTGGAAGCACAGAACTAATGCACAAAAGCGTGACTTTGCTCTTAATATACGATCATTGATAAACACCTATGGAGGATTTGAACCTTGAACCTCACCATGCAGGGTGAAAGTGCCACCACAGGACAAGTGTGTGTCACTGTTTTTATGATTTTCAAGTCTTAAGTTCAAAACAGTTGAAGACACAGTGTCAGAAACACAACAAACAAACAAGACCAGAGACAGAACGCTGAACAAATATATATATATATGCAAACATAAGGGCTATGAAATGCACACTGACTAACAAGGAACACCTGAGAACAATAAACAACCAACCAATGAAAACAATACAAAAAAAAAAGGGGAGGTCTCACATGACAGGAAACAGGAAGTAAACAAAGACATGAACCGCCTGGGCTATCTTAGCTTAGCTAGCTAGCATAGCATAGTTTTAGCTAGCCAGCATAGCTTTAGCCTAGACATAACAAAACAATAAACATGAAACAAGATGAAAATAAAACATGAACAACAACAAAACAACAAACCATAACCCTGAAAGGTACAGATACATTTCAAATGTTAAATATTTAAAACTTTTTGTGGGGAAGTGGTAGCCTGGTGATTAAAGTGTTGGACTGCTAATTTAAGACCAGGGTTCGATTCCCAGCATAACCAATTTACCACTGCTGGGCCGCTGAGCTGAGCAAAGCCCTTAACCCCCAATTGCTCAGTTTGTATAAATGAAGTCACTCTGGATAAGAGTGTCTGCCAAATGAAATAAAAATGCCACATAATATCCAGTTTCATTAAATTTTACTTGTCAATAACTAATTTTTTTTTACAATTCAAATTCAAATAGTTTCATCATATTCCAGGCTGCATGTTTTTTACCATATTCATGTTTTAGCAACTTTTGCAACCAAGTTTAGCAAGTAGGCTGAGAGATGATACTATATTTTGCAAGCTCCCTTGGGGTCCAGCAAGTGGATTAATTTCTAATAAAGTGATAAAAGATGATGAAAGATTATAATGGACAATGATGTATGTATTTTAGCAAAAGAGAAAAAAAAGCTGAAGAGAGAGAAAAAGAGGGGGGGGGGGTAATGAGTCTTCTTTTAAAATGACTAATTGAAAAAATAAATGTCAACAGAGAAGCGAGACCAAAGCAGGAGGTATTGAGCAGCAGAGATGGACATGGAGAATAGTAATGACATGAAGAGTAACGACAAACACCACGATTAATGCTGGAAGTGTGCGTTTTTTGTGTGTGTTTGTTTTAACATAATACATTTATTTATAGTCTTATTTTTCTCCCTAACTATCACCCACCCAAAGCAATAAAGATTACGTATTGTTGCTTTAAACCTGTTTAGAGTTCTGTGCTAAATAAAAGCTTTGTGTTCATCATGTCAGAAATGTCACTGTATGTTACACAGGAAATGTCTTATCAGTTATATCTGAAAAAAATACATTTGCTCATATTTCAGATCAATAATTAATGCTGGCTGCAGTTCCTGGCTGTGTGGACAGTCACGGTGTCGATTAGAAAGAAGAGATGTAAGAGAATATGACAGATTGCTGACCTTTCAAACTGATCAGAACCGCCAATGCAGATGACAAATAAACCTTTAAGTCAAGTAAAAGTGCTGACAGAAAATAATATACAACTCCCTTGTCCCTCGGATCCTTCATTCTCTACTTCTCTTCTCTCTCTCTCTCTCTCTCTCTCTCTCTCTCTCATCTCTCTCTCTATATATATATATTATATATATATATAATATATATATATATATAAAATCTGTATCCTGAATGTTTTGTTCTCTTTAGTCGAATCTCTTTCTATCATTTTTAAATCAAATGCATACATAAGGCACCGCTGCTGCCGAGTACTTGAGAACACAAACTCAATTTTTTAAAGCAAATAAGAGGACAAAACAACAAACACTACACAACTTAAACAAGACTTTGCATACTTAGGCACATGATATCATTAACAGCAGTACAGCAAACATTTTCAGCATTTGGCAGACGCCCTTATCTAGAGTGACTAACATTAATTTCATTTATACAACTGAGCAATTGAGGGGTTAAGGGCCTTGCTCAGGGGCCCAGCAGTGGTGGCTTGTTGGAGCTGGGAATTGAACCCACAATCTTCGGGTTGGTAGTCATGAGCAATACTATGAGCCACCACTTCCCTGCAAACAATACCAGATAAGTAAAAAAACAGGCTATAAATACTAACCAAAGTGGAACATAAACCAACCAACAGAAACATTACTCACAGACAAGGAAATTTCCCCCCCAGTCTATGAGTGGCTTCCAAGACCCAAACAAAAACCTAACACAAGGAGGGTGGTCGAGTAGGTGGACAGGATTTTGCTAAATAGATTGTAATCCTGGATTAACATTATTTGTTGAACCTGAATCATAAACAGCTGAGGTCATCAGTGTGTGCCGACCAAACCTGCCTCAAACCATTTTTGAATATTTCCTTTTTTGTCCATAAACAAATTTAAAAACTGAGTAAATGCTGATAAATATCTTATTGGCTAAAACTGTTTTAACTTTTTGACTTTTTAAATCTGGAACAAATTACTGACAATGACAATTCCTGGATTAAAAGTGGATCACAAAATAAAATTAAACAAACTGTTACGGCGAGCACAGTAGTAGAACACAGTATAGAGCAAAACTCTTACTATAAAATAGGGTTTATGTTAATTTTATTACATCACAACCTTTTGAATTGTAACAATCACAAGCTATATTTTTATAACCATAAATTCCATAAAAAAATCTATGTATTTACTTATTATTATTATTCATGCACGCACACCAAAATACATTTTACTGCGCACACACATCAATTTTCACTGTTAGCTAAACTGCATGTGACAGATTACATATGTCTTTTAATTATATTGGTTTTTTATTTAATAAATACATTTATATTATTACATTTAATTTACTTAAAGTAAAAAATAAAAAAATGGATTGAGGTGGGTTTGGTCGGCCACTACTGATGACATCAGACTGGTTGATTGAAATGTTGGTCCAGAATTAATAAAGGATGTTAATCTAGGAATACATCGTACTTGGCGAAATCATGTCCACTGTGGAGTGGAGGTGGTACCGGGGCATGGAATGAAGGGGTAGGGGTAAGCCTGTGAAGCCCCGGAAGACTTGGAACTAGTTTGTGGGGAAGCCACGGCAGTGCTGGCCACCCTTATAAATGCAGCCCGTTATATATAACTCCACCATGGCTTTTTACAGGAAGCTTTTTTTCAGGCATGAAGTGCCAAGCCTGAGTTTGCTCATGTCATGTACTTGAGATGTACCAAAATACAGTTTTATTTAAATCAAAAAATCTGGCAAAACAACAAACACAAACTTGACTTGACATGACATGACAGCTTAAACAAGACTTTACATACATAAGCACATGAACTTACCAATATCAATACAGCGAACAATACAAGACATGGGACAAAAAACAAAAAAGGCTATAAATACCAAAAAAAAAAAAAAAGACATAAACCAACCAATAGAAACATTACTAACAGACAAGGAAATCACATTACATGAACACATTGGGAACAATGTTTACAAGGCAAAATCAGGAAGATAAACAAAGATCATGAACACAACAGAAATACAAAACTTGAACATGAAACATAAAATAAGAAACTCAAGCCGTAAACATGAACACCCTAACCTTTCAGCACAGTAATATAAAAGGTGGTAGCTTAGTGGTTAAGGTGTTGGACTGCTAACTAAACCATTGTGGGTTCAATTCCCAGTACCACCATATTACCACTGTTGGGCCCCTGAGCAAGGTCCCTAACCCACAATTGCTGTTGTATAATGAAAATAAATGCAAGTCGCTCTGGATAAGGATGTCTGCTGAATGCTGTAAATGTATAAACAGCTTTAGGATTTTGAATTACGCTAAATTAAAATTTACAAAGTACACAGCTATGTGTGAGTCTCATGATTTAACAAATTTAGATATCAACACACAGAGGAAACAAACCCCGTCTTATGAGGAACACAATTCTAGGTTGTTTGGTCTCAGCAGACTAGTCTCATTTTGATTTACTGCCTCGATCTGTCTCTATCCAGCAGCAGGGTGTACTATTTATGAAGGATTGCAAGGCCTTGTATCACCCTACATTGTTTATTTACTTGTATTAGCTGTAATGTGTGTGCATGTGTGTGATAGTGAGTGTGGGTGATGGAAAGAGAGATTGTAACCATTACTGGCAACGATCAGTTTGCATTCTTATTTAAAGAGTTTTGTGTGTGTTTTCAAACTTGGTCTAGGTTTTATATTATTTTTTTTAATTGGCACATGGCCAAATTGCTTTTGCAGCTTAGTATATACCTCTTATTTGAACTAAACTTAAACAAAGACCCTAAAAGCTAACTATTTAAACATCCTGAAGTGTCATTAATATACCATGGAGCAATACCTCTGCATCCTCTACATTTCACATTAAGGAAAAATAAAGAAAAGGTGGTAGGTGATGGAGATTTGACTTAAGATTGACTTAAGAATAATATAACAAACAAATGTTTTCAGTGTTAATTCCATCTTATGAAATTATTTTCAAGATTATTACTGGTAATAGTCTAATTAATAAAAAGTGGGAGGGGTATAAGGAAGTGATAGCGCAAAGGTTAAGGTGTTGGACTGCCAAGTGGAAGATCAGGGTTTGATTCCTAGCACCACCAAGTTGCCACTGTTGGGCCCCTGATCAAGGCCTTTTTACAACTGCTCAGTTGTAAAAAAGAGATGAATGTAAGTCGCTTTGGATAAGGGCATCTGTCAAGTACTGTAAATTTAATGTAAATGTAATGTAATGTAATAAAGTTACTGACTACTTTAAAAAAAAGGCTAAATTATTTTAACTTTGCAATTTTGCCTGGGGCCTCCACTTCTCTTGGCTTGCCTCTGGACACTACCAATGACAAAAAAGTTTTTTTTATATTTTACCACTATAATAAGAAAAATATATACGCAAGTGTTGCAACAAAAACCTCAGATTACAGCTAAACTGGAAAAGTGGTTGCTAATTGGAAGATTGGGGATTGATTCCCAGCACCACCAAGGTACCACTGTCTGCTCCCTGACCAAAGCCTTTGACCTCCAATTGCTCAGTTGTCCAAAAAAAGAAATACACGGAAGTCGCTCTGTATAATGCAGTCTGCCAAATGCTATAAATGTAAATAAGTGCTTTATTAAAGAGAAGTACAAATTGAGGGTGAACCAGTTACTGTATGAGTTTTTCCTGCTACAGTAAACAGAACCAGGGTTTAGGCGAACACTAACCCAGCTTGTTTTAATGTCTTCAATTTCGTTACAGCTAACTGACAGAAATTGTGAGTTACATAAAGTGGGTAAACTAACTTAGCTAGCCATATATTCATTACAATCCAATCTATCAGCATGCAGTGCTGTCCGAGGCAGACCTGTCAAATTTAGTCATTGATTTTCTGTCTGTGGTGAAAAATTGATAATTAAGCCTGGCCAATCGCACTACAGTTAGCATTGACTGATTGGCCTAAGTTACACTGCATTCTACATCCCCATAGAATAGAACAGGTTTTCGTAAAGGTTAATCACTTATCACAGGTTTTAACTAACTTAATTCACAGTGAGATAATCATTTGTCTGTCATTTTCTGTGGTACACTGGATGACAGGGTTTTTTAATGTCATACTTAATAGTTTTTATGACTTGTTATTATTCTAATAGTTGCAACGTTAGGGTCATCGTCAATCCTAAGTATACTGTGGCATCAGTGAGTTCACACCGATCCATTACAAGATGGCTGTAACACAACATAATGTACTGAAAACACAGATGATAATTCAGTCGAAATAACTGTGTTTGGGCATGTGTGTGTGTGTGTGTGTGTGTGTGTGTGCACTCTTCCTCTGAGAGCCTGAAGTGCTCATATTGTCTGCTTTATGGTTTTCTATGATCCTCCAGCAGTCTAATCCAGTGTGCCCAGAGCCACTTCAATTAATTGATCCTTATACTGCATCCAATAGTGTAATTAAAGGGATAAAGGGATAGGAGGAGGGGGAACTCGTTCCCTTAAGACCATTCGATGAGAGTCATTTCTCTAACCCAAATCGACTAATTCATCACTATGATTTTTTTTTTTAAATGGTGGAGCTGCATGAATTCTATTTCGATCACAGTTAGATGAGAATATGTGCGAATGACACACATATGGAAAGGGATCGATTTTGCACATGATGAGCAAATGCAAATGTCAAAAAGGCTCAAAGCAATTCTGCAACTGGGTATGAAATCTGCTATAAAGAGTGAGGTTATCCACAGGCTTTTCAGCCACTGAATAAAATGGGAGGGGTGTGGCATTGTGAGGGCTGTATAGTGAAATTCCAGCATGTGTTTTTATTTATTCAGTTAGTTATTTTACTAGCAAACATCTTGAGTTTAGTATGTAACCATGATTCCCAGAAGGAACAATACGCTGACCTGAATCACGTGTGAAATTCGTCCAATTGAACAGAATTACGCCACATGCAGGTGACATCATTGACCAGGAAGCAATGCTATATAAACAATGTTAAGTAAAGCTTGCATTCAGTGCCGGCAGGGACACTAGAGGTATGGCAAGTGATGCAGCGCCTCATTCCCTCTGGGAATCATAGCTACATATGACGCTCCCCGTCAGAAACTCAAACTGCATCAAGACGCTTTGGGAACAAGCCAATTCACTGTCCCATGTGTGTGGGAACCAATGCAAGGACCCTGGATCCTGAGGTTGTCATCAGGTCATAAACCCAGACAAAGGTATGTGGAAAGGACCAGACTGCCGATTTACACGTGTCCGCCAGATATACCCCCAAGGACAGGGGGTCTGAACTTCTTTACGAGGCATCTTTGTGGCTATACATCTGCGGTGCTCACACTGGACACAGAAGGTTCAGCCTTTCCTGGTCTTAATCTGGGAAAGTAGGAAGATATGAGTCCTGCAGTTCAACAGCGTCCGGCACCATCAAAGGCACTTTGGGTGCACACCTGGGCCAAGCACCATAGCCAGGTCCCATGATGGGAATTGTTGAGCAGGCCAAATGAGTTGTTATGAGTTGTTTTCTACCCATCGATTTACCACCTTGAAGGGCATAAAACGCATGTCTACCATGTATACATTTAGTCTGGAACAAGGAAATATTTATTTTTATACTAATTTATAGCATGCATAACAATCCATAAGAAAGTAAGCAATCAGTTTATTACATTGTAATTCTAACTAAACACAAAAAATAAGGTGGATGAATAAACATGCTGATAATTGAGATATACATACCTTTTTAATTGTTGTTTAATTACTTATGTACTTAACACATCAATTAAAGATGAACCACCTGTTAGACCATTCACTGTTTTTATAACCCCTTTTCATAACTCTCTTATATAACAGTATAATCTATGTAACTTTTTTTTATTGTATTTTAAAATAGATTTTTACAAAATTCAAATGTATATGAATCTTCAATAGTCAAATTAAATAGATGTGTCATCAGAAAAGAAACTTGTGGTCCCAAGCAAAAGGTTCGATTTCTATGATTTGGCATTGTGTGGCAGAGGAAATATTGCACAGGTAGATGGAAAAACTTGCTGAAATCGACTTTAAAAATTAATTCAAAAAATGCATGCTTTCAGTCCCCTAACTTGAAATTCAGTAAAAATCTGTGTGTAGGTCCCAAATGTGCTGTGTATGCAAGACGAGTCAAGATGTCTTAAAAGTAAAACCATTACAAATTTTATATTATTGCACACAACTGTAATAAGTACTTGGGATTCACCTACACTAGTGTATATCAAACCGAGTTCGGAAAATTGTTGTTTGTACTTATAAAACTGACCGCTTTGTGAAAATAAGACTTTAAATAATCAACATTTATCATATTGTAAATTTAATTTCGGAATATTGCAATCTATGTAATAATTTCAATTGCATTAACCTGCCTTAACAGAATATACCTGAAGATATTCAATACGGGTATTCCAAATGTTATTATGCATTTGCACATCCATTTCTGCTTTCTCATGCATTTTTGATACACTCCATAGAGTCTGGCTTCAACTTTTTGAAAGGCATCACACAGATAAGAAATCACAGAACTTAATCAACAACTAGTTTTACACACTGACTGATCTTGTTTACCTGTTGCGAAATTTTATAATTGTATGTTTTCAGATAATCTCTGAACAGTTATAATATATGTTACAGTTATAATATTTTTTTCCCTGCAGTTACTGACACTGTCAACAAATCGTTTAAGGGTTGCATGCGGCACATAGTAGTGTCCAATACTTTATTTAAAAATTCTAACTTGGCTTAGCCTGCTAATGTTGCTGCAGAAACATTTCACGATAATCAATTAGATGGATTTAGCACTGCAAACAAATTAGACCATTCAGCTTAGCAAAACATTTGCTGTACCTAAAAGACAGGTCTGGATGTGCCTTCCTTGTTATATGCTATTAAATTAAGTATGAATAAAATTAATTTACTAATTGCATTCTCCAGCGATTGCATTATAAGCAGAATAAAGTGTACTTAACCAATGAAAAATGTTTTTCAGGACATTTTTTAAAAGTAAAATTAGTTACAATGAATCAAACTTTCTCCATTTATTTATTTTCAACTGAGATTGAAGTCTATTAATGGCATTAGCTAACCATCTATTAAACCTTCTGTAATAAAATTGATGCATAGCTGTAATCGTGGCAGGTAACTATTAAAAAAAAGAACGCTTCTCACTAAAGCAGGAGCAAAACCATAGAGGAAACTTTAATTGAATTTTGTTAACCAACTAAGTAAACTGAGAAACAGCCATCCTCGGTTTAAAACACACCAAACTCTCTCGTATTAGTGCAATCTGGCTTATTGAAAAAGCAACAAAATCTAGGTAATGAAAAGATTAAGTAAAATTAAACAACTATTGATAGAACTCAAACAGAAAGTTGTAATCAGTCTGAATTATAGAACCCCAAGCACAATAGTCTAAATAAATAAAGACAAATTGTTCTGCTGCTTTGTCCAGAAATAATAAACAGCCTGTTTGGCCTGTGCTATGGTTGTATCACAACTTGTTTTTTTGGTCAATAAAAATGTTCTGTTTTCTGCCCTTGAGCAACACATGTGGTCTGGTGCTTGATCTTGACTATGGAAAGTCTTTCAAGATCAGAACTGGCTACTGAAACTTAGGTTAATTCAAGTTATGAAACATTTTGCAATTTTACATAAACATATATACTGTAGCTGGTGTAATATGTAATCAAATAAAACTTCAAAATTTAAGTTTTACATAAAAGACAAGACAAGACTTTAAATAAAACACATGATTATATTACAGAGTTTAAACTTGTGCTTTGTACAACAATTCCAGAAATGTTGGGACTTTTTTATATTTGAATAAAATGAAAACTGAAAAACTTTCAAATTACTTAAGCCAATATTTTATTTACATTACTGTTTACATTTAGCAAACAATTAAGTTAATTTACATCAGGTCTGTGACATGATTAGCTATATAGGGTATGTATTTAAGAATCTCTTATAAGTAAAGATGGGCAGAGGCTCTCTAATCTGTAAAAGAGTGAGTATAAAAAAATTTAATACTTTAAAAACAATGTTCTTCAACGTCAAATTGACAAGGTTTTACAAACCTCATCATGTTCAATAAATAATATCATCAAATGATTTAGAGAAACTGGAAAAGGGCCAAGCACGGAGATATTTGTAGGATGCCAGTGGTATTCGGGCCCTCAGATGACACTGCATTACTCGTTGTCATGAATGTGATTGACTAAATGGGTCCAGGAATCCTTCCAAAACCCACTGTCAGTAAACACAATCCGCCGTGCCATCTGTAGACACAAACTAAAGCTCTATTTTGCAAAAAGGAAGCCATATGTGAACATGGTCCAAAAGCGCCATCCTGTCCTGTGGGCCAAAACTCATCTAAAATAGACAGATTCAAAATGGAAAAGTGTTTCATGGTCAGACGAGTCCAAATATGAAATCACGGATGCCGTGTCCTTTGGTCTAAAGAGGAGGGGGACCTTCCAGCGTGTTATCAGCGTTCAGTTCAAAGGTCAGTATGGGGTGCATAAAGTTGCATGTTTTGCAATTCACTATGAATGCTGAAAGGTATATAAAGGTTTTAGAGGGTTATAAGACATTGTGTATTTCAACAGGACAATGCAAAACCACATACTGCAGCTATTACAACAGCATAGCTTCATGTTAGAAGAGTGCGGGTGCTTAACTGGCCTGCCTGCAGTTCTGATCTTTCACCCTTAGAGAACATTTGGCACATAATTATACGAAAAATAGGTGACCACGAAATCTTCAGCAGCTGGAACAGAACAGCACAGAACAGGAAGCTGAAGTATAAACTCATAACCTCAATACCCAGACGTCTTCTAATTTCTTTTTTTTTAAAAAGGGGAGGAGATGCTATACCATGGTAAACATGGCGCCATCCCAACTAATTTAAGCAGGCATCAAATTTGAAATTAGCTCATTTTGTGCATAAAAGTGTAAAATCTCTTTGTTTATACATCTATGTTATCTATGTTCTATTGTGAATGAAATATTGGCTTATGTGTTTTGAAAGTCTTTTAGTTTTTATTTTATTCAAATTTTAAAAATGTCCCAACTTCCTCTGGAATTCAGTTGTAAAACAAACAGGAAATAAATGATATCAGCCATTTTACAAAGTCACTAGGTATTATAATAAGTATCTATCCTCGCCTAAGCAGAACATTTGGGTACCCTTGATTCATCAGCCATCTCACTATTTGCATTCGCAGTTCACATTTGGCTGGAAAAAAACAAAGGGAAAAATCAAGAAGGTGAAAGAGGAGATCTGCATAAGCTAAGGCAGCACTGCTAAAAGATGGAGATCTCTGACAGACAAGAGGAGAGAAAATGAAAATAGCTGCATATTTAAATCACATCACCAACAAGGTCAAGTGGTATATACAGAACACTGACAATCACATTCAGTTCATTCTTAATACCTAAGCTAAAACTTTAATAGACTCTTTTGAGTTCCTGGCAGTCGTGCTAAAAGTTAAACATTTTAGTGGAACCTAAAGGCTTAGAAAGTGATGTATTATAAATCCAGAGCCTTGAATGCTTAGGTAGCTTTCAAGATGATTCTACTGATGTGGAATTTCAAAAGAAATATTGCACAGCCTGATGTTGAGTTCTTGGCACTTTATGTTTTTTTGTGTTTGGATTTTCGGTGTGTAAAGTGCAAATACTTGTTTTTGCCCAACACTCACCTGACCTGAGTTAATTTTTTGGGCATTTGGCAGATGCCCTTATCCATTGTGACTTACTTTTATTGTTCTTAAGTTTTATGTCCTTCATTAGGGGGCATAATGGTGGTGGTTTGGTGGTCCTGGAAATTAAACCAAGGACGTGAGGACTGGTGTGATGTGTACTTAATTTCTATTTTAGTTAAAATTCTGGCAGCAGCGTTCTGTATGAGCTGCAGCTGTCTAATGGTGTTGTTGGGATCACCAGTCAGGAGAGCTTTACTATAGTCCATTATACTGGTAATAAAGCCATGAGCAAGAGTCTCCAGATCCTAACTAGAAACAAAAGACCGAACTCTACCAATGTTTTGAGATGATATTCTGCTGATTTCACCCTTCACAATTTGTACCTTTTGGCACAATACCTAAATACTCAAAAGACAACTACTGTCCAAATGACACCTGCTTGCCTCCACCTTGCCTTATAGCTATGTGGTTGTTGTGTCATTGATTAAAAGTAATTTAATTTTTAGTGAGCGAATGTTTAGAAATGCTAACCTGACGGTGTTACTTTATAACAATTAAAATTATCATCATGTTAAATGAATTAATAGTTTAAGTACATTACATTAACACAGAGTTAGATAACATTTAAAAATTTCAATACAGTGTACATAAGCATCAAGTTAGGTGAATTGAATTATACAATTACTCAAGTTAAGGAGAAAATATTTTTACCCAATCAGTTAAGTTTTTTTCAACTTAAACACATATTTTTTAAACTTTTTAATATTTGTCTACTGTTAGCTACTTAGTACTAGGGAGGCAACAATAAATTGATATGGATTGATGCATCAGTGCCACTTATCGCAAAATATCGATATGCTGTACTTTTATTTTGAAACTCTTATCCTTCAATTCATGTTATATATTTTGGTTGCATTTGTGAGTTATTAAAAATATATTAGCTCATGTAAACTATCAAAGTAATTAAAATTGAATTTAATGGTAATTTTATCACAGAAATGTTTGAGGTATCGTATCACTGACAGATAAAATTAAATATCATATCGAATCATGATCCACTGTCTGATTTACACCCC
The DNA here is from genome assembly GCA_005784505.1 of Bagarius yarrelli. Taxonomy (NCBI): domain Eukaryota; kingdom Metazoa; phylum Chordata; class Actinopteri; order Siluriformes; family Sisoridae; genus Bagarius; species Bagarius yarrelli. The sequence goes on along the minus strand of VCAZ01000031.1, from coordinate 1,650,321 downwards.
TGGTACATACAGTGTCAGTAATTTACTCATAAATTTCATACATGGTTTGGTTGGTGTTTCTGCTTATTGGCAATGTTCATATATTTACTAATGTATATTGGCTGGCACCTATTTGATCATATTCTGTGCCCAGTACTAATTCAAGGGTTTCTAGCTCTCAAAACATCTGAATTTTCCAGGTACAAAATGACTATTATTGGATTGATAAAATAAATTATCTGTACTGGGACTAAGGTAGTTTTGGAGCCCGAGGACCAGAGTTGAAAAATTCTATACAATATTGATTGATCTAACATCAATCAATATTGATTGATTGATCTAACGTCAATCAATCAATATTGATTGACGTTAGATCTTTCAATTTTTTTCCTTTTCATGATCCCATGTGAAAAAAGTGAGAAAGAACTAGTGCTAATAAATGTTAAGACAATTTTAAGATGGTTGTCGGTTGGTTTGTAGGTTGGAATTTTCCTGACTGGTAATCTATCTCCAGTGGAATCGTTGCATGTTAATCTCCTCTGAAAAAGTCAGTGACCTACTTGTGCCACACTGGACATTAAGCCATCATTTCATTTCTTTTTCTCTCTCGTTCTCTCTCTCACTCCCTTTATATAAACCCCACTGTGTCTATATCCATGGCAACCGTATGATACATCTAATGGGAAGGATTAATTGGATACTCAGGACAAACACCGGTTATAGATGTCACAACTAGAGCATCATGACCCCTTCTGCTCACACACCTAATCATGCTTACATGACCTAAAGCTGTCTAAGCACTGAAACAGCTGCTATCCTTTTGGTCAGAATTCCAGTACATATTCCAACCTGACCCATTTCCATCTGTTTTTAATCCCGTTTTTATAGATTTTACCCTTGCAAAATCATAATAACCTATTCAACAATGGAACCTGGTTTGCCTTCAGAAACTGCAGCTTATTATAACCTTTGCCTTGAAGCACGTGTGTAATCTGATCAATCAGAAAGCATTACTTTATGGGTGGCTGATGTCATGCCCAGGAAGTAATGCTATATAAACACTAGAAGCAGCGCACCTTGGTAAGCTCGTTTTCTTTAGCGTATGTGTGTATGCCTGTGTTTGAGGACAAAAATATGGAAAAAAAAAAGTTAAAGATGGCAATTGTGAAACAAGAAATTTAAGCAGTGTGTTTATCTATGTTTGTAATTTATTTAAGGCACATGTACACACAACACATACATTGTGTTAGCTGTCTGGGAGTAGAGCATGCACAGTCAGCATTAACCAATGTGTGTGCTCTGCTTTTGTCTGGCTTAATTTATTGAAGATGGCCAAACACAGAGTCTGCAAGGCTAAGACCCCTTTCTGCTGGGATGCTGCTAAGCGAAACCTATAGTAAGCTGCTGTGAAAAGGAATATTCGTCCACACTGGGATGTCAACATCCTGGAATAAATCAAAATCAGCTAGGTTATTTAGCAGATATAGGGTACAATACTCCAATATAGCTGAAGCTGAGGAGTATGGCTACCTGGCGATGGAACGGGTTAAACAGACTGCACATAATGTCTATGCTACAGGCCTACCAAGCAGACCTGCTGAGGACCTGGATGAAGGAGTGGATGTAGGTGTTGACATCGTCCACAAATTTATCTCTTAGGGCCACTAAAGAGACTGCCAGAGTCACCAGCCACTCTATGGCAGCTATGTTGGTCACCTCCTGGAACCCCAGTCGCTTCATTGGGCCTCTAAACTGATGAAGTTCAGTTGGTAGTCGAGAGGTTTCAGGAAGCAAAAAAGACACTCGGCACCACTTCGAGGTCCAAGAGGATGCATCCCCTGAAATCTAGCTCCTTATACCACTGTGGCAGATGAGTTTGAGAATCGTCACTCTCTAATCGTTGCTCTTTGGGTATGTTGGGCTACCCCACATATATTTGTGTGGTTCTACAACCTAGATTTAGCCACAAATCCAGGATCGGACTTGGTGCTATGGTGACTTGGGTATCTCGATCCCAAAGCATTTTAAAGCAGCTCTAGTTTCTAAAGGGTACAGCTCTAGGTTATGTTTGCAACCATGGTTCAAAGCTGCATAACATGCTATAATCCCAGCGTCCCTGTCATGCTAAATGTGATCAGGCACATTGCTGCTCAGGTTTATATGGCATTACTTTCTGGTCGATGACATCACCTGCTTGTGACGTAATGCTTTCTGACTGGACGGTTTAGACACATGCTTTATAGCAATTGTTATAAAAGGGTGTTAAAACTTGTTGACACAGTTCTCCCTCTGAGAACAAGAATCCAGTTCAAAAACCTAACCTTAAAAAATAGCCCAACTCTTTTAGGGGAAATACCTTTTATCTTTTCTGTGAAAGATTAGAGGCTCTAAAATAAAAGTCTAAAAATAATTTTGTAATTGATTTGATAAAATCCTAAAATAGTTTATATTTGAAAATGTATGTGCCATATATTGTTTCTCTAGCTGTATATGTTTAAAAAAAGCTAAAGGCAGGTAATGAATTTGCTTTAGCTATAGAAATCGTTTTTATCTACTGTAAAATGTAATTTCCTGGTAATTATACACTCACTGGCCACTTTATTAACTGAAACATCTCTGTAGCTGCATCTGATAAAGTCACTAAAACGTCCAGTGCCTACCCTTTTTTCAGCATGGTTGTACAAACACTGTGACATTGCCACATAAGTAAATAAAGTAGACTTCTTGAAGTCAATGGTTAGAAGTCTTAACTTTACAATATCTGGGTAACTTTTTAAGTCTAACAGGCAGACTATACATGGACCTGATAAAACTTTAATCTTACCTAAAATGTAGATGTGATTTAGTCCAACTTATGGACAAGAAGCATCTAAAAGTATCACAACATGGTGTGAAATAGAGCATTGAGGAACACATAATATACACCATTTATTCCATTTCTTTTAGCTTACTAGCTACCACTACACCACTTACACTTTGGGGCCCCTTGACCCTTAATTGCTCAGTTGTAAGTCACATTTACTCATTCTCAGTTACCAAAAAATGCATAAGGAAACCCCACCACTTAAAGTTAACTAGGCTATGCACGTAGAATGGCCTAAACCCAATTTACAAAGATGAGGATGGTTTTAGCAATGAGACATGTAATATAGGGGCTACTCTGTAGAAGAAAGAAAGCTCAGATGATCCAGACCTAACCAATATAATAACTGAATAAATCGATGAAACATGCACATAATTTAATTTTGTGGTGTGGATTTGGTGGACAGTTAGACCGTCTGCACTGCTGGTTTTCCTGAAACTTTTGTTGTCTTAAATTACTATGAGGAAATGCTATCACATAGATAATGTGGTCTTTATATATGATATATAGTCCATGATAATTTTAATTATAGCAAGAAGTATATTACAAAAATATTCCTTGTAATTACTTACGCCACACAGATTGTGGAGTTCTTTCTTTCTTTTTCTTTCTTTCTTTCTCTCTTTCTTTCTGTCTTTCTTTTTCTAACTCACTATTTCATTTTAAATCATGTTTGCACTGGATGCCTGTTCTTTATATTTTTTCCCCTTCTACATTTAATACAATATCATTCGCTGTACCAATATCATCTCCTGGGCCCTGTATTCCCTCAAATAAACTGTGATAGAATTTATATCATCTCAATTAAATAAACAGTTATTGCGAGACTTTTCTCATCACAGTGTTTATTTGTTCATTTTCACAGCACATAAAACTTTCTCTTATTTTATACTGGAAAAATAGAATATTGGGGCTGTGCACAAAAACACCAAAGTCAATTTTTACATTGTGCTAACTGTCCATTATTGAATTGCTTTGTAATGTAAAAAAAAAAAGAAAGAAAAAAGACACTGTGTTTTTCTGTTTGGTGACAATGTTTTTGGCAACTTGTATGTGTTTTATGTTTAATTCTCAATTAACAGTTGATAATATTAAGAGGATTCAGGGTGTAGAGGTAATTTTATTTCATGATTTCATTGCGCACGTGGAAGATTTTCACCTATATTTTAATTCCATATATGTGTTCTTGTCTATGTTTAAATATATGTTTTGCTCATTTTTACTAGGCCATAATTCAGCTATAAACGTATACCCGCTCAAGTCAAGCTTTAGTTGTGCATAGAACATTTACTCGTTTATCAGTCAAAGGCCATATGCTGGCAAGGGAAAAGAAGTGGCAGCAGTTTGATAAATATGCAAATTCGGTCCTGGTACTTACAGCCAAAACCAAATGGTGACAAGTGTATCCAAGCTATGACTACCATAATTGTCAAGCAAGCAGCTTCAAAGATTTGGCTTGAAAAAAAAAAAAAAAAAAAAAAAAAAGTCTCAATACATCACAAACTAATGCGCAACCAAGCAGTTACTACCTTGGGTAAAAACTGGACACGGAACCTGATTTATTAAGAAATCAATCAAACTGATATAAAATGATTATTTAGAGCAGAGCAGTATCTTCCAAGAGAAGCTGTTCAACTTGAAATAGGTTGAATAGTAGAAGAAGAAAAGTGCTTGCAAATTTGCTCACAAATTTCTTTAAATTTATAGGGCAGCTACTATGGCAGTGGGATGCACATTATGCCAACATCGACTGCCTAGCTTTTTTATACTGTCTGGAGCTACACTAAAAGTTCCAGTAAAATACCTATATCTTCTCTCAATTATTGCTTACAGGTACTTTATATACTTTTGCTTGTTGGCAACGTTACCCCTTAACAACTTTTTACAAGAATATTGCACCATTTCACACCAAAAAAATGTGTATAAAAAGGTTGCAGGACACTTTTTATTTTAGAGCTTTGGTGCCAGATACCACAGTGCATCATTAGACCTCTTGTTGTGTTCATGCCCTGAGAGGGGAGAGTTGTTTTATTGGCACCTTTACAAAATTAGTTAGATGGCTTTAATGTTGTGGCTGATAAATATATGTCCTCATAGCAAAAATTCCCTTTCATAATTCAGTACCACATGACTTCCCACCTAGTCTATAAATCTATACCATTTGTCAGAAATGTGCAAGGCAAAGTGATTTCTAAACAATTTATTGAATATATATATATATATATTAACGAACACTCCATTTATTGTAATTTGTTTGTGGTTGGTCTTTTTGTGCAGGATAAGCAAAATAAAACCTTCTCTGCATGAGCACTTTCAACAGTCTTTCTAGTTTACATAATACAATGCAAATAAATGCAATAAACGCTTGATTGGTCTCTTTTTTTGGGGGGGGGATTTTTGTACTTACAATTTCTCATAATATATAAAGATAAAAGAAAAATGGCCATTAATCAATACTCTACATAGAATAGTGCACTATGGCAGTAGATTTTGTTGCTTTATCATGGAATTAAGTTTTCAGAAGAAAACAAAGCAAAACTCTGGGAAAATCAGCACTAAAACATATTATGTACTGTAATGAAATTTGAATTTTGCTTACATACATAAAAATCATTCTGGATTTACAAGCAGTGTATAGTAAGCTGTGGTTTGGTGATTCTTTCCGTTGGGAATATATCAAAGTCTCTTTAGTTAGAGACAGAAATAATGATCCTATTTATGGTAATCAGCTTTATTAGGTAGCTGATTACTAATTATACATTGGGTAAACATGCATTAAAGAGACAGACAAAGCAGACAGGGAGGCTGGCCTTAAAGGTGCTCTTAAAGGTGTACCTGGATGTGTTGTGCATAGCTTATATCACTCAGTGCAAGGTGTGCAAATGGTGGAAACTTGTGTACTAGACTTATCAATTTTAACCAATAGTATTTCAAGGCTAATTATATACATATACATAAATATGATGCTATAGGGTTAGGAACGAGTTTATTACGGGGACGGCTCATGTTAGATGTTTTGGGGAGAAAGTCAGGGAAGCCAGATTGAGGTGGTTTGGACATGTACAGAGGAAGAATAGTGAATATATTGGTAGGAGGATGTTAGACAGAAGGCGGAAGGCAGAAGGCAAAGAGGAAGACCAAAGAGGAGGTATATGGATCCGATGAACAGGGTTAGGTAAATAGGTGGAGTTAGGTGGAGACAGATGATTCACTGTGGTGACCTCTTAAGAGGAATAGCCGAAAGGAGAAGACATAAATATGACACTGTAATATACCATAAGGAAGTATTAACCTCTATAAATACCACAGTCGCATTAATTTGCTGCTAATATTTATCATATCATAGCTGCTATCTCTGCTATTTCGCGTTTTTAAATTTTGCACATATTATAATATTGATTTTGCACATAACTAATTTTTGTACTTTTTTTCCCCCACTACTGTTTAGTCTACTCTTACTTAATTTATACTTTTCATTCTATTTTATATTCTTCATTTATGTTAGTATTTGTATTTGTGTGTTTTTTCTCCAGCATTCACGGTGGACAGCGAAATAAGAATTTAATTGTACAGATAAACTTGTTTCCTCAATGTGCACATGACAAGAATTGCTTTAAATCTTGAATCGTAAGACTACCAGATCACCATACTTACCACCATAGTCCTGGAAATGCTTTCCACTTGATTTTGATGTGAGATGAGATACTAATGTTTGATGAGGAGGTCTGAGGTCAACTATGTTGGCTAACCAAGTCTTCATGGAGCTCTTTTTGTGCACAAGCATTTTCATTTTGGAAAAGGTTAAAGCCTGTTAGGCCTAGTAATTAGAAAAAATGTAATGCCCCTACATATAGAGACATAATAGACTACTGTGTTCTTCCAACTATTTGACAAAAGCACATTTATATGTTTGGACTGGTATAGTGTTCACAAACGTTTGGTCCTATAACAATTTATTCTGAGTATAGTAGTATTTATATAGCATTCTTCAACTAGTATGTTAAAAAAAAATATCGAGATGACCAGCTGGTTTTTCTAAAATTCTACACGATAGGGCCAAAATGTAACGAATCTGTCGTAAAAGAGCTGTCAAAAACCAAAAACAAAAGAGCAGTGTCTACTTAGGTAAAAGTATTCATTAAGAAATAATTCACTTGGGTACAAGTATAAGTACTAAAAATAACATAAATCAAGTAAGAATAAATAAGTAGTTTGTTCAAAGTTTGTGTTACAAAGTATTTTAGTGTGTGTTAAATGTGATTTTAAGCCATTCAGCCACAAGTGGATGTGAAAGTGAGCTCAATTCAGCACATTTTGTGCTGCACATTCACAGAGCGGCTTCTCATAGTGTGCAAATTTAGTTGTTTTTTATGTCCTATGCTTGAACAGTCAGTTTTGTCTAAAATTAATGTGAAGGACAATTTAGTAATTGTTTAATTTAATTTAACTTTAATACCATTCACTTGTCTTTGGTCATATTAAAAATTCAGCATATTTTAGAATTGAGAATACTTTGTGGTATTTTTGGTAAAGCCACATGCTAAAGTTTGCCATGTTAGTGTTGGCTGCTAATTTTTGTCCATGGTATTCGGTTGCAACAGAATAAATATGTTTAAATAAAAAAACTTTTATAACAATCGATAAGAATCATAATCATAGCCCCATTCGCTATAATTTAAACAATACCAAATGCTCCTTTAATGTCAGATAGTAAAAAAATTACTTAACTAATTCATTTTATAAACAAAAGACAAAGAACAAAAAGACATTTAGTATTTAGCCTGTTAAAACGACATTATATAATCCTCCGACAAATGTTTTACAACTTAAAAGCTGTATTTATATCCAAACTAATCTTTGAGTAAGCCCCCCCCCCAAAATTACTAAATTTTATTATAATTAAATGTTAGCTTTCTTCATTACACTTAAGTGCTAATAATATCTCTTGCAAATGTTTTTAAAACAATTTTACTAATTTTTAAAGATGACCATATCAAAATAATTTTCAATTGTTCCAGCCTTTATGTTAGTTCATTAATGTAATTTCTGACCAAGTATATGTCCTGTGTGTTCAATGAATAAACGAGAAGACAGACTTGTTTTTTTTAATCGTTATATTTTCATTTCTGCAGAGACAAAAAATGACAAGCAAATCTATTTACAGAAATATCTGTACAAAACCAATAATTAAATTAAGTAAAATAGTTCATAAATAGAGGTGGACTTCAGCGTTCAGTAAGTTTTGCCATGTTCAGCTAAGCTGCGTGCATAGTGACTCCTAAGAAAACAATGATTAAAACTGATCGTCAATTCTACATCAACATCTTAGTCTCAGGACAGATAAGAGTATGGGTTAACATTACAAATCTCTCCACTAGGGGTGAAATGGCTGACAACGCAAGGTTAAGTCTTAAATTCCAAGTTGACAGAACACACACCTTAACTTCTGAGAAGTATGTGGACTAAATTACTTCCTTTTATCTACCTGCCTTTTAACAAAGCTCTGCTATGAGTAGAACAAAAATATTTTCAATTTTTTAAGGATCAAAGATTCGTTCTGTATTACATTTGCATTCGTCACTATATCTTGTTTCCGTCAGATATTTTCTGTATTTATCTGTAAAGTCATTTATAATATGTGTAGAAAAGCAGGTGTATGTTTTGCCAGCACACGTTTCCGTATATCTCTTTACAGTCTGTTGGCATTTAAGACCAGCATCAACTAATCAGTTTTATGTCTCTACTAGACAAACTTAGTTTAGCTCATCAATCAGCATCGAGCTTAACTAATGCAGCATTTACTTTAAAGATAATTTCATTATCCTTACTATCATGACTATGATGATCTCATTAGCAACACTTTATTAGATTATGTCTATAAATAGTGGTTTGGTCAAGTAATCATGCGGAAATTTCGAAATTAGATGGATTGGTACGCTAGGAGATTGGCTAAAATGTGTACAGTTGTTACTTATCGATAGACTTGACAACATTTGACCGATCTAATATGAGAAAGTCACAAGTTAAAAACTTACTTTTTTTTTTGTGTGTGTTTCTTTTTTCGGTATCTTATAAACAGGGTGTGTGTGATGTTTCCCCGCATAACGCCCTTTCACCCATCTCCGTGTTTTTACTAGTCAAAACGATGAATCGTACCAATAACGGTATCAAAAGGCACAGTTGCATATTTTGCATTCACTCTATAGTTTTGTTTTTTTTGCTTTTTTTGCTTTTCTTTTTTTTTTTACAGAAGAATACAGAAGCATTCTAAATATACAAAGTGGCACTGGAAAGGAGAAAGAAAAAATATGAATATGAAAATATGAATAACACAGGTTGTCAATACAAAAGTTTACATTTTGAAAAAAACAAACAAAAAAAAAACCCCACAAATTTCATGCCAAAACGATGCTAGCTCAGTTTCGTGATGAATTCTGTGATTAATGTGACGAGTAATCGGTGATGTGATCGAAGACATTTGGTCAGAAGAATTAAAGAAAAACACACAAAAAACTGATTGGTCGAATGTGCGATGCTTAAAAAAAACCTGATGAATCGTTGCATTATACATACATCATTTTTTATCCTGGACAAAAATGATAATCTAAGCCATACTACATGTCTGTTTATAATGTTCATTTATAACAAAAGCAAGCAATGGACCTCCAAGATCACACAGTAAGTTTTTTTTTGTTACCATTTCCTTTTTTTTTTTTTTTGCTTTTTTTTTCCTTCAAAATATGTGAAGTAGAATTCCTTTAAACGTGCATTAGAAAGTAAATATTTCTGTATACAGTGAATAAAGCATCAGAGCACTTCTTTTAACGACAAATAGAACACACAGACTATAGATTCAGGCTGCAAGGGAAAAAAAATTAATCAAAGTGCAGTCCATTCAGACTCCAACGTACAAAAGAGTAACTCCATTGCATCTGATTATTGTCACTCGGTTTAAAAAGGCAGGATTTGAGCCTCTTAATGTGGAGTTTTTTGAGCACAGGACCATAACATGAGAACATCTGTATTTAAGAATGTATGTGTTTCAAAGGACATCATCTAACGGCTGTTTTTCTAGCCTCAGCCTTTATGGATAAACGTGCGGGTATTTAAACCCAAACAACAAACCAGAATTTAAGTTTACATCTTCTTTATATACCAAAAAGACGATGTAACGTTCTTTCCAGGGCTTTGGTTTTCGTTTTTTTTTTTGTTTTTGCATGGCCACAAGTGCTCCGTAAGCCGAATGACATCGTAAAGATACCTGTTTTGATTGTACAAATTGGTTTCGCTGGTGGATCCTCTTGCCTTTGTTGTATTGGTTTCTCAATATTCGATTAGGAGGCCTAGTCATTGCAGGCGTGTCTACTGTACTTTGGGTAGATATGATTGAGATTAAATACTTCTACGTCCCTTGGGTTTATTGCTAATTGAACACTCACAATTTGGGAATGTTACATAGGACCAGCCCAAGCATGTGGTCTGTGGGACCAAGTCATCTTAATCTTAATCATTTCCCTGCTAGCTACTCTTACGAAAGATCCTAATAGCCGGTTAGGTCCTATATATATATTTGTGTGTAAGGTGCTGTGTGTTTTAGTGTGCATGTGTAACTCATTGTGTGCCATAGGTCACTAAGAGCTTTAGTTTTCAGTCGCAGAGAACAAACAAAAAAAAAAATTAAAATGGCATAGATCGTGTCAAGAGCTCCTAGAGTGCTTGGGGAATTGCAGCACTAAATGGTAACCCAAGAAATGTCAACTCCCACAATGCAGCAGTGTACAGAGAAAAGGACGGCGGCGGAACGTTTGGTGAGTCGACAGCTTAGAGCAATAAGTGTGTGTTCCAAATATGTTTTGCTTATTTATGTACAAATCCTCATCCACATGAGATCCTGTGTGTGTGTGTGTGTGTGTGTGTGTGTATTTAAAAGCAGATAGGCACACAGGTAAACTCGCTTCTCTCAGTGTAAGTTCATCATTTACAGCTTGTATGCCAGCGTAAAGATATCTACAAATTCGGTGTAAAGGTTACAGTCACGAAAATGTTACATGACGACATGCTCCAGGTGTTTTTCGGAAAGGTTTTGCTTTTGCCCTGCATTGATATCACTGATAAAATGATGCATCAGGTCTTGTCCTCGGTTGGCCAGTTTTGTTGTTTTTGGTGTCTCAATGAATGACAAGGGTTCCACTTAAACTAGTCCAATGCTTGGACAAATTGCATAAGTATACAAAAATTGAAACTATAAAAAAAAAAAATCTTCATTTTTTTTCCTTTAGGAAATAACAAGAAATCCAAACGATACATTAAAACTAAAAAGCACCAGTCATACCTCCTGCAATCTATTTAGCATTAATTAGGAAAACAAAAAAACCCAGAATAAAAGTCAGAAGAAGTATAGTCCAAGTCTTAGAGCTAGATTTTGCATGCAGGCTTATGATGAATTCTACACAACCAGGCAGCACTTTGGAAAAAGTCAGAGGGCCCAGAATGCTAGCAGCAAATTGACACAGGACTCATCCACCAGCATCCCTTTCTCTCCACCTCTGACTTTCATTACTCCTTCTCCTCCTCTGTCTCCTCCACAGATACAAAACTGTTATCCATGCTTTGTTGTCTTTGACTCACTGCTTATATCAAACAAGCACACATTTCATGCCAGGCGTTGGCGCTACAGAGCGTCTCTAAAATTGTCGAGTCAGCGTTGGATCGAATAGTAAATCGTGACTCGTTCACTGGGTAGTTCACAGGTAAACCTCACGCCTGGTAAGCGTCCCGCATTGTGTGGGTTTATATTCGCCTGTGGGTGCCAGCGGAATTTCTTCAACAGGCCGAGACGTTTCGCCACCAGTCGAAAAGGCGGCCGAGCCGAAAGCATCATAGGCTGAGGAGGAGGAAGAGGAGGAGGCCATTTTCTTGTTAAGGAGATTGCGGTTGCGGTCTCCGAGCAGGTGTGAAGGCTCTCCGTTGGCAAGTGGATCGGAGCTCGTGGCCGGTTCGGCGCCACTGCACCCGGCTGAGCTCGAGTTGAAGGTGGAGAGTTTGGGAGGGGTGGCTTTGGGCCTGCGCTCGGGTGAAGTGCGCACTGGCATCCAGCAGGCGTCTGAGTGGCCGTACTCGTCACACTCGCGCGTACACTTCCCCGTCATGGCTACATCCGGCAAGGGCCGAGAGTCTGCACAAACACACAAAAATCACATCGAAAGATAGTGTTAGCTACAATATTTCAACTTCAAGAAATATTAATATTTGGTTGAGGAGAAGAATTAAGAACTGGCTGTGCTATGTGCTTCATGAAGCCTGAAATTTTTACGTCATGTTACAATTAACAGAATACACCAAGAAACTGGTTTTAGATCAAATGTAAACAATTGTTTTTCTGCAGCTAAACAGTCATCAACCTTTTCTTTTTTTAAGCTTCATGGTTAACACATACCACGTAACACAAAATAACACACACATCAAGACTTGAAGTCAAAATAAACTAAGAAAGAAAGAATGAAACAAGTGAGACGAGTTCTTTTTAAAGAACATGCTTTAAAAAAAAAAGCATAGGGGCAAATCATCACTTTTATGATTTCTCCCCCTAAATCAAAGAGTGTAGAACTTCCATTCTGGTTTTGTATTAAAACCTGTGGCCTTTTTGTGTATGTAGTAGTGCTTTTTGGTTTTTTTTTTGAATAAATAAGCTGACTTACGATATAACAACTCACAAAGTTGAGGTTCGAGAAAGCAGATATTGCAGATAGCATTTTTCAATAAATGTAAAAAAGCTGGCTAATCACTGTACTTCTGTATAAGTATTTTTTTTATACAGCGAAACAGAAACAAATTTATATTTTCATTTTACACCTAGTAAAATCTTTATATATGTGCATACAGTATATATTCAAGAACTAAGAAGAAAAGAAGACTCAAGGATTTTGCTGTGACTTATTGTGCAGCCGTGTGCATAAACGCATAAACACATACAATAATTAATAAGTGCATTGATGAGAAACACTAATAAAGGGCTTATTAGTGACACAAAATTAGGAAAAAAATGAAATAAAATCATATAGCAGCCTGGACTGCACAGGGAACTGAATGGAAGCATACATATAAAGCCTTTTTGTAGCGGATTCTGGTTGGTTTTTGTTTTGTTTTTTCGTGCCAAAGCTTAAATGTTGAAGCTGGTCAGTTAATGACCAAATGTGGGGTATGACACAAGCAACAAGGGGTGAGAGCAAATCTAAAGAGAACGCATGCTGTCTCTGGCTAGATTTAAAAAAAAAAAAAAAAATAGTTTTAACCATGGCTTACTTTCATTGTTCTTTTTCTCCTGTAAAGAAAGAATGAGATAGAATCACTGTTTGTCTCTAGCACAGTGCTTCATCTTTGCAAAAAAAAAAAACAAAAACAAAAAAAAACCATGTAGCTGCCAAACGATTAATAGCAAATTTGGTGAGAAAAACAAATGTGTTGGAATTCAATTTTGTAAAGCACCGGTTAGTCAGAAAAATAAAATAAAATAGATGTGTAAATAAATCATCAGCTGATACACAAATACAATATTTACTAACTGCACGCAAAAGTGATGTAAGCATACCGAGAAATTATGCTATTAATTTAATAGATCCGTCTTAAATTACATATTAATGCCATTCTGCAATGCTCTAGTCACACACTCTTATCTCTCTTTTTCTCATTCGCTTCCACTCTCTCTTTCTGTTGCTTCTCCTCTATTTCTTTCTTTTGCTCTCTCTCTCTCTCTCTTTCTCTCCCTTTCTCTTGCTTCCTTTTTTCCTACTCTCTCTCTCTCTCTCTTATGAATCCCTGTTAAGGTCTCTTATATTAACCTGTGGCACCCCTGAACATGTTCACCTGACCTTGGTGAATGTTCCTAGGCTGTTTCTCAGCGCTCCCGTGTGAGATCCCATTAGCCTCTGATTCGTGACGGGTTGAGTTAGGGTTCACTGAGGCTGATGTGAACTTTAGTACCATAGCAAGACATTAAAGACCAATGTGAGTAGGTTTGGGGTTGGGGCTGCATTGCTCAAGCCCGGCTTACGTTAAGAAAGTCAAGCTGGATGGATGGTAGCTCTGAGGAGCGGCATTAAGGAACGATTGATTAACTGACTCATGCTCAGAATTATGCTCAGTCATGCTAAGATGATAAGTGTCTGGGATCAACAGTCAGTCAATTAAATCAAGACGTGCCGATTTCTCAAACAGAGATTCATTCTTGAGTCATTTATCTAATTTAACACTCAAGTAAGTAGAAGATGGGCTTTTTATGCCATGGATATGTTGTTATTGTTAATAAATTGCTGTGGTATAGGACAAATAAAACCTTTTAGAACGTGTTGTTAATAAAGAATAGTGAAGTTCGAGATAGTTGAGATTAGTTTGCATCTCACTGCCCTTTTTGGAACAGTTTTGCCATAACGATATGTCCCATCAAGGTACATTTTTAAATAACCAGTCAGTTAAATGTCATGCCGCAAATTGCACAACATCTAAACACACTAGTAGTGAAGTTATATTGTGCAATTCCAGAAATACAATGTATCTAAGATTGCAGTCTGGGTTTAATCCAGTTCAGTATTTGCTGCAGTAGTAGGGGAAGGGCAAGAAGATTTCATTTTTACTTCTCTGGCTTGACACTTCGCTGTCTGCTTTATAATGACTATCAGCATGAGGGTTTGTCTCCACTGAAACCCCCCCCCCTCTCTCGCACACACACATCTACCTTGTCCAACAATTAAGCCATCAGGGCCTTGTTGCAGTTCTAAACCTCTACACAGAATTCTTTGCCAGCTTTCCAGGGAGCACCAAATTGCACTGGCTGTTGGTTAAAGTGTCAGAGTTCAGCTGGTGATCATATCACCTCAATCATTCCTTCTGACCATTTCAACCTCCAGCCAACCCTCGACCCTCTCACAGAGCATTTCAATTGAATTTACTACCCAGGTCTTTTTCCCTTTTGAGAGAATTTGTTCATGTCAGGGAAACCATGGGCTAATTAATGCCCACTGTGGGATCTGTTGCTATTAAAACTCGGCAGGAAGTAAACAGTCGAGTGTAATGAGTTGATATGCTAAGGTTCCCTTGATGCAGCAATCAGGTTCGGATTTAACCTGAGAGACATTTGATTACACATTTAAATGCATGTGGGTAACATTATTAGCAGGAAACAATCCAGATGTGAGATGCATGACCAGGTCTAAACAGGGTCGCATGTCATTGAATGCGAATGTAATGAAACTGCTTAGCGGCTGAAAACTATAAAGGTCCATGCATTTGAATGTGAATGTCTTCTAAAGTAGGATTAATTTCACTTTCTCTGTTTGAAGTACAGATGAAGCCAACATTTTCATTTAGGTTTTTTATTTTTTATTAAAATGAGCTATCTAGTCAGTGTAACAAAGCCATCTGGCTACCTTTAAATCAGCGAAAAGCAGCAACAGATTTGAATGATTAGACGGTAATGCATCAGAAAACACAGTCCGTGATACTGTAATAAATTTGCAGTAAAACGAAAAGTCATTTGTTGTGTTCTAGGACTTATTAATACATACCGCATTACAAAACATACACTTTTTGGCCAAATTGGCTTTTGGACACCCACAGTATCCAAAGTATTTCCGCAGTCTTTCAGTCTACTTATCTAGATTGTCATCACTCAGAGACCCAAACAATGTTTCAGCATGACAATGTCCATGTGCACAAACTCCCTAAGCTCTAAGAACACACAGTGTTTTATGGCCAGTCTGGAAAGACTTGAGTGTGCTACACCTCCGCATTTGACATTTAATGTCTGAGCTTAGTAATACTTTTATAACTGATCAAACACATCCACTCTTCCTAATCAAAATCCTTCACAGAAATGTGGAGGTAATTATCAGGGACTAAATCTGAAACTGGACATTTGAAAGACATAAAAATGTAACAGTCAGGTAGCCCTAATACATTTGTTTGCATTCTATACCAAGTACTATTATAGATGATGGAAATTGTGTGACTAAGGAGCATGTAATTGTCATTTCTACCATGTACGTCTCTCTTTCCTTTCATTATATGCATATTACGTCGATAATTGAAATCATAAGTACCATCAATCTGAACAAAAACCATTCACTTATGTGCACTCCCTCAGCCCCAAATTAAATCAGTAACATGTATTCACATGGCATTTATTTTAAACATACGCTCTTTTTGTAAAGGAAAAGAATAGGGCCAAGAGTCCAAATAGGATCTAGCTGATTAGTATTGTATAAATACCGCATGGTCGAATACACTTCTCATTCAACAATATAATTACATATAGGACACACAGAGGCAACAACACACTCAGAAATACACTAAAAACGGTCATTTCTGTGAAGGGAAATTGCATGTGTATTCTCACTTCTCATTGGTCTTTTTCTAAATCCTGCTGACCCTAATCTGAACCTTAAATCAGTCAGAATACAGTCTGACTGCAGAAAGACTTAAGTGGAGTTATACAAATGGGGCCACACACTCAGGCCGGAAATGCTAGCGGCTTGACGTTGTACTGACTGTCGTGCCACACAGTGGGCTTTTCTGCCAACAGCGGCTCAGTGCATAATGTGTGCCATTTTCCAGCTAGTCTCTTTGAATACATTGAAAAGAGGCCTAAACTTCAACCCGCCAGAACGATTGAGGCCGAGGGATGAAGGATGGGGTGCAGCGGAAGAAATGGTTCGGAGCTATTCTGCAAGTTAATTACACACAGACAAAAGTGGATTCTTGGGCACATTCGGTTTCCCGCTGTTGGGCGGCTGGTGACAGAGTAACTGCAGGGTCGTATGTGGGCCAGACAGCCGAATGATTGACAGCACAATTTGTAAGAATTTAAAAATGTGTGCGTATACGTAGGTTTGTGTTCCTGATGAGAGTTAAAAGAAGGGAAAGTGACTTTGTGTGTATTTTCCTGTCTGTAATATCAGCTTTTTTCCTGCTGAGAATAGCTAAAATCGGCAGTCTGATGTTTTGAGGGTTTTTTTTTTATTACCCTTAGAGACTTAAAATATAGGTGTGAACTTCAACTGGATTTTAACTTAACATTTTTTTACTTTTGAGCTAAAGAACATGAACTTGCACTTACTGTGTACCAGCTTACATGTGTAGATATGGAATTTTGTAAATGGGCAGTCAATTTAGTTTTCTATTTATAGGTTCATACCTACACCCTTTGATTGAATAGAAATTGAATTTGCATTCGGCCGCAAGTTGTTTCAGCCAAATCATTAATTAAGATTAACCGGCATTATAGGAACATACTCTACCTACTGATTTACAGTGATGTGCACCAGCATGGCCACCTAACAAATAAAACTAAACACCACAAATGCCTTAAAACACAGATACAGTATCTCATATTTTCCCAGCCACAAAAAAATAACCACAAAGGGCACTTGTTTAACTGCTTGCTAAAGTTTCACATGCACTACTGTCTATACTTTATTTCTCTTACACTAATCCAGATTGTATACCAGACTTTCCTCTTAACAAGCTAATGAACATCACATCCTCTCCTGTTATCAGGTCATTAACTCGCCAGTCTTAAGACACTTCACATGGTTCCCATTTTTCCAGAAAACAGAGACCATGAGCTGCTTGTGCTTCTCACAAACCTTTTTTTTTTCATTTTTTTTAGATCAGCTACGAAGCTTAAACAATCTTTGTGCAGGATGCAATGTATAACATATAGCTACACATATAAAGTGCTTAATGCAAACAGCATGCTAGCATTCTGCACTAAAAGGATTATATAGAGTGTGATAGTGATAACACATTATATTTCATTATGTTTGTCTTTTATATGCGCATGTAAGAGAGAGGACACGGGAGAAGGAATAAAGAGAGAGAGATTTTCTTATGTCGGTTCAGTGTAATTGGTTTGTACCGGAGGTTTGCTGAGTGATTATTGGCAATAATGAGCAGCTAGCCTTAAAATCGTCTAGGTATGGAAGCATTCTAAATAAGAATGCGATTTCTCAAAGTATCCTACACACATACACACTCAATCCTGAATAAGGGGGTACATGCAACCTGCTTATTCCCTAATTCAGAGTCACAGGGATCTGCTGGTGTCTATCCCAGCCGTCTCTGATAGTGCAAAAGGCAGGAGGGGTACACCCTGGACAGGTTGCCAGTCCATCACAGGGCCACACACACACACACTTACTTGTATGGGTAATTTAGAATTACCAATAAAATTAACATACATGTTTTTGGACTGTGGGAGGAAGTAAATTTAATTACACAAATTTAGGAAATAATCTCCTTATAAGTTAATATCTGAATTTATTTAAATATGGATTTTTGGCAGGTTTTTTTTTTCTATTTATAGGTTTATATCAATCACATCCTTTGATTGAATAGACATTTTTATCAAATTAATAATTTAACAGGGCCGCATTTGGTTTAGTCTGCATTTCGATTAAGCTATTGGTTATATATTAATAGATTAACCGGCATTACATAAACATACTTTAGCTACTGAGTAACAATTTTACTAAAAACTATCAAATATTGCTATAGTTATTATTTTGCTACCATTGTTTTAATCCTCCAGGATTCCTTACTAGTATATAATCACTAAAGACTTATAATTGTAAGGATGACAAATATGGCAAAATTTAACTACCATTTATATAAAATTGAGAGTGATGCTTGTAGTATGGTACAAAAAGTTTCAATATTTCCATTTAAAAAGGGGCTTTTTTTGTTTTAGAAATTTAGAACCAATTTAGTTTTTAACTCAAATGTAAAAAAAATTCACGCATTCATGATGTTTGTATTTTTACAAACTTTTCAATATTACAAGTCCTTAGCTGTGATCTATTTATTACATCTGTGCAGGTTTTTATATGCTTAATGCATGTTATTCAAAAGAAATATACAGGCGTTTGTATTTCACTTCCAGATGCTTCATCAATCTGCTACATTTTTTTTTATAAATCTAGAAAGCCTTTTAGCTAAAAAAGGATGATCATGCTATTTATGAGGGTAGAAGGGATGAATAAAAAGAAGACTATTATAAGGATACTAAGACTTTAAGAGCTGAAGCGAGCGTTGACCTGGTTTGCTTGAGTAGGCTCAGTGTCCAGCTGCATATGCTTTTAGAAGCCTTGCATCAGTAAACCTGGGCAACATTGTAAAACAACCCATCCTAACACAACGAAACACATCAGGAACAAGAGCCATGTCCGATATGGTGTACTGAGCATGCGACTGACATCGTTTTCTAGTTTTGTTTTGTTTTTTTCTTGTCTTTCACTTTTTCATATATTTAAGCTAGAGTTGATGGTTTAGAAACGCATGCTTTGTTGTTGTCACTTTTTTCTTTGTGTGTGTGTGTGTTTGGGGTTACTAGCTGCTTCATGCTCTGCTTTAATTTATTTATTCATTTAAATTAAACGCTTCATATAGATTTTTTTATGAATTGGTGTTACTTCTGGAGTACCACATGCTACAATAAATAACAAACTAATCCATGCCTACTCGTTTTGCCCTCTTCACACCTTTGTATTTATTTTACTTCTTTCTTTCTTTCGTATGTTCTGACATTCTGCTGTTTATATTTGTTTACATTTTATCTTGGTTATTTTTTCACTATTTATATATTTTTATTAATATTACTATTATTTACATACATATTTATTGTCCGCTTTATTAGGAACATCTGTACAGCTGCTGTCTTATACTTCTATCTAATCGGCAAATCAAGAGGCAGGAAAATGACGCAGAAAATAAGTTAAACAGGTCTGGAGCTTGAATTAATGTTTATATCGAACATCAAACTGAAGGAAAAAAATATAATTTTATCATTGTATAAGGATTTAGAGCAGATTGGAAGGTTTTCATGTTTCTGCTTGGATTTTTACACTCGTCTATATAGATTACAGAAGGTTTCGAAACAAACTAAAAAATACCGAGTGAGTGACAGTTCTGTAAAAACACCATGTTCGGAGGTCAGAGGAAAAACGGCCAGATTAGTTTTTAGGCTGCCAGAAAGAATACAGTGACTCATATTTTCTGGTTTTTAGAGTGGTGAGTAAAAAAGCATCTCAGCCTGTACGCAACATTAAACCTTGTGGTGGAGGAGCAACAACAGCACAAGCTGCGTTTGGGTTTCTCTCCTGTCAGCCAACAACAGGAATCTGAGCTATCATAAGCACAGACTGACCTGGAATCAGAACGATGTCACCTGGTCTTTTTTTTTTGTCTTTGGCTGTCCAGGCTTTCCTTATAATAGCCTCACATACTTGTTTTTCACTGTCAGGATTGAAACTTGACATGCTCATCTGATGTTGCAGGTAAAGTGTGATGTGTTGTGCATTCTAAGAAGGTTGTGTTAAGTATTTTTTATGCTAAAGTCACAGCCTGATTAGTTAATAATTGATCTTTCTCTCACCAAAAAAGGAGTTTTTAGCCTGGAAATCCTCTGTTTACAGGATTATTTTTGCTTTTTGTACTTGATCCAGACTTATAAAAACCATAATGCAAAGGCCACGTTATCAGCATTTGAAATTGTCCACATTGCAGTGATGAGCACTTGCAGATCCTCCAGGCCACCGAATAGGTGATGAAAATCCTTCCTGATGGTGAACAGCACTTGAGGAAATAATTAGTGTACGGTTAGACCACTTCAACTGTTATTAATTGAAGGGAGATTAGCTAGCATAATTTCATCTTGGTGCTGATGTGGTTGGCAATTACCTAATGCAACTCCTTTACCATCTCTTTCTCTTTCTCTCTCTCTCTCTCTCTCTCTCTCTCTCTCTCTGCCTCGCATGGAGACCTACACACAGCACACCCTGCATTCACAGAAAGGCTTGTAACATTTAAAAGCAGAAAATGTTCAGCATAGTGAAAGATTAGCTCATGCTTTTCCCCAAAAAAATAATCAAAAAGAAAAAAAGAAGAGACAGAAAGGGAGAGAAGAAATCATTATTCATAGCAGGCACTACTTTCGTTTCACAGATCACATGGCAAACAAATGGGGAGAGGAATACGAGGCATTCAATAGACAGACACAGTAAAACAAGCAATGTGTGTGTAAGAAAATGGTAGGGCTTGAGCTCAGTCTGACTTTTGCTGAGGGAGAAATAGACCGGGGATAAATTCTTGACTGTTTTATGTCTCTGTGTGTGTGTGTGTTTGTGTGTGTGCACTTGTGTGTGCGTGTATTTTGATGTGTGTTATTTTATCGCCCAACCCCCAATCGGTTTTAAACTACGTCTCATTGGCTCAGAGCAGTTTGCCTTATCACGCCCTCCCAGACGCACACACACAATAGCCTATTTTACACCATTAAATGCATATTTGTCAAAATACAATTTTAATTAAATCCTGTAACCCTGCCGCTGTGTGTTTTGCTCCAATTACTATCGAAACTGGAATTAAAAATGGAAAGAGAAAAGGAAAAGAAGAACGAAAGAAAGAAAGAAAGAAAAAGAAAGAAAAAAGAAAAAAAAAATGAAATAAGTAAGGAAAGAAAAGGGGAATAGAAAAATGAAAAAGAAAAAAAGGAATAAAGGAAGGAAGGAAGGAAGGAATGGCAATATTTCGAAGCTCTATCAAATTTTGGTCAAAATAAACTGCAAATGTTGTGGTCTTTTTTTAAGTGATAGATGAATAAGCGAATACAGTAACATTTTCTCAGATTGCACCCCACACCTCTGTCTGGTTTCAGATTAAACCTGGTTCTCTCAAACCCAAATGTCATCTTATGTCATCATGGGGAACGCAGTGCGACTACATACTTCCTATGTTTCTATAGTTGACGCCATTATAACAAACCTAACCTTTTCTATAACCCACAACATTTCCCTGTTACTTGTGTTGTGAAAACGAATGATGTCAAGAACAGGTAACACACATGAATAAGCGTAGGCCTGGGTATGAGTTTCGTTCTCTTTTACAGCAATCATTCATCATATTTCCAAACTCACACCACCTTAGTACTGTGTTGTGCTACGTTATCCATTTGTAACACTATGACGATGTTACTAATTTTATGGGAACTGTGTTCTGTTTCTGTGTAAACTGCCGGTCTGAAAGCTCACTTAGTCATGCTGTTCAATCAGTCCTGATAAGCAACAATCTTCCCCATATCTTCCCACCCTTAAACACCCTCTTCTGATTTTCTTTTCATTAGCACTTCAGGTTATGACCTCTACCAGCGGTCCACCAGAGCTGCACTCGTGATAAGGACCATGCATGTGTTTCTGAGGAAAAGCCACCGTGTTTAATTCCCAGCATGCTGAAGGGCATGAGAGGTTAATTAATTTAACCAGAGGGAGAGAGTGCCTCACAGACTCAAGAGCCCTGACAAACAATGGATGGTGTTGGCCCTGAAGGGTCTCCTGAAATTGAGCTAAAACCTTGTGAACATTATTCTGGTTCATATTTCCTGAGGATTAAAGCCCCGAGGCTCAAACAAGCTTCCGTGCATTTTTTTAAATCCTGTATAACCGCTCATCAAAGTGGGCTAAACTTTCTCATTCATGTAGTTTGGAAAAGTGATTTGATTCACAGTAGGTTGGACTGGGTGATTTAGAGCACGGGTACGCAAGGGGGTCTGTAAGGATGAGCTTGGAGACCGAAGCAAACCAATGATGATTTGAGTTAATATCTATGCTATTCGTAATTAATGGCCTATTGGGTGGCATATAAATATTGTAAACCTTATCCTGGTAGAAAGTTCGGTACTTAAAAATGATGGGATTGGTGGGAAGTGGTAGTGCAGCGGTTAACTGGATGATCTGGGTTTGATTCCAAGCACCACTAAGTTGCCACTGCTGGGTCCCTGAGCATTTACATTTGCAGCATTTGGCAGTCGTTCTTATCCAGAGCGACTTACATTTGTCTCTTCTATACATTTTGAGCAATTGAGGGTTTAAGGGCTTTGTTAAGGGGCCCAGCAGTGGCAGTTTGGTGGTGCTGGGAATTATACCCAGGTCTTCCAATTAGCAGGCTAACACTTTAACCACTAAGCTACCACTTCCCTGAGCAAGACCCTTACCGTCCAAATGCTCAGTTGTATTAAGAAGTTAAATGTAAGTCACTCTGGATGAGGACATCTGCTAAAAAAACTATGAATTTAATACATACCAAAATTTTTAATAATGGTTCCAATCTTTCAGTATGTAAATACAGGATTAAAAAAAAGAAACATTATATTTTATTATTTTACTCTACATTTAATTGGATCTTAAGATCGAAACATCCAAAACACCACCAAGTGCAGTGGTGGTACCCCAGAACCAGAATCGAGATGCACTATGCTTCGGGACCTCTTACAGTAAATGATACACTGATAATACCAAAACCTTCTGCTAGTTAAAGCAAAAAGGCCAAATTGAGGGCAGACATAGAACACCCTGTGTAATATAAAATCGCTCACATGATTCTTGGTTTTTGGATCAGGTGCTAGATGAGGGAACAGATAAGTGTGAAAGCGCTCCCTAGGCCAATTAAGACTCATAATTGAATTCTGAAAAAAAAAAAAAAAAAAAAAACGTTCATCGACTGTGCTTCCTTTGTGCATAGTGTTGACACACTTTAATTAGATGGAACCAAAGTGGCACCACATGGAAAAGTATTTATTAATTTAAGTCAAAAATGATATCAGGATTCATTTAATAAAGTGCAGTTTAATACACCTGGTCCAATCGTCTCACCCACTGAGATGTCTTTTGGTGATGATGTAACACCTAGCAGCCATTTGGTCTCTCCTGATGTACATCTTTTCTTATTATATGGTACGATACTATTCATTAACTGCAACCCAAAGGCACAGACTCTGTTACACAACATTGCTGAACTTTCCTAGAAGGTTGGTGTGGAAGATCTGAAATTTGTTCTACACAGACCCCTGACCTTAATCCCACTAAACGCCGTTAGGATAAACTGAAACAACCACAGCAGGCCAGACCTCCTCATTCAACATTAATGCCTGATCTCACTAACACTATTGTGGCTGAATGGGAAAATCTCCACAGTCATAGTCTATAATCTGGTGGAAATCTTTTCTAGAACTGCGGAGGTCATTATGGAAGTGAGAGAGAGACAACATCTGGCACAGGATGTTTATAAACACATACAGATTTAATAGACAGGTGTTCAAATACTTGTCCATATATTGTACTTGATTACTAGTAAATTAGGTTATTTATTTATTTATTTTTAACGCAGGGTGTGTGCAGGTTGTGCCGTGTTATCAAAAATGATTGGGAGCATGTCAGTGTCTCTCCCTCCTGCAGCAGCAGCCAGTGGCGCTAAATCAAGGCTGTCTTCACGGTGCATTGTCACCGCAGCTCTCTCCTGGACTGGAACTAAACGATCGATAGCCTCTTTACCTCACCTGAGGCATAGCAGGGGACCGAGTGACACCAAACACTAAGGCCACCCGCCTCCCTCTGTGTGTGTGTGTGTGTGTACTAGTATCTGTATAAATAAGTCTAGATTTGTGAGCAAGCCTTCCAGCCTGTTCTGTATGCAGGTGTGGGGGTTCTGAGAGCAGCTAGCATTTATTTAGTAAGAATGTGAATACTGGGACTGTGCATGTTTGTCACAGTCTTCAGTTTGTTTGTTTTTTTACACCTTGAGGTTTTGTGCATAAGGCTAAAATTCCATGCCAGATGTTTTCCTTGGGTGTGTTTTTTTTTTTTTTTAATTTGTTACCAGCCTAAACTCAAATCCAGCACCCCTCACACCCCAGGCCTTGTTGTTTCTGTCGGCTTCTCTGTGGACCCATTAAATCTTTGGTAGAAGTGTGCGCTGTTTATAAATACCTCTTCTTTTCTTTCTCTCCTTGAGTCTACAGCCGACTGGATAAGAAGTGCACATGACTAACTGGAACATCCCTAGCTTTGAGGCAGAACGGCGCAGGCTGCATTATTGAATGCAGGCAGGCGAGCGGTTTTGTCGTTTCTCAGTGTGGCTCATAAGAGAGAAGAGCGTACATACTTTATTAAATGCACTTTCACGAGGGGGTTACGCCAGCGTCTCCTGTGCGATCAAAGCGATGCGGCGCTGCTGATTTCCTCAGTTTGATTCCTCTTTACAAAGGAATTCAATTAGGCATTTTTTTCTCCACCCAAGAAATAAACCAAGAAGAGAAAAAAGATGGATGGAAGATGGATTTACTCAGAGATGGGTTTTTTTTCCTTTGCCTTTGATGATAAGGGGGATAAAATAATAGTGTGATCCCTGTTTTTTTTAATTATTATTTATTTAGCCTAAAATGATTTATCAAAAAAGTTTTTTAATACATTTAGTACTATTGCAATCCAATCCATTGTCCATGCATCAACTGGCAATGTTGCATGATTGTACGTGCCAGGGTTCTTTAAAATAGCCTTAAAACGGGATTGGTTCTCCAGTACGTTCAAGTAGCTTGCTCTTAACCCATTGATTTTTGACCATTCCCTTATGCAGCGCTCTGTCTGAAGCTGATGGCTTGTGGAAAATATTTATCCACATTGATCGAGAAGGCTGATGAGTCTGTTATGAACGCCGCAGTTCAAACAGTTTGAGCCTCACGAACATTTCTAAATATCATTCAGCTCCATGAAGCAAAGGCAGCCAGGACGCAATACCCCACCAACACTCCCACCCCTTCCTAACCGTGTGAATGCCAAGAACACTCGAAACAAGGCAGATTCAGGCAGATTTTTTTTGCTGACAAGATCTTTTGTGTTTTTGAATTATGCCTATAACAAAATCCATTTTAGGAAATCTGTTTTAGAGGTCAGTTTAGATATGGAGGTAAGGAAAATGGTGTGTAAATGAAAAAAAGAACAAAAATGGTTAAGTTGCTAAGGTAAAATATCTTCCTTAGCTTGAGGCACAGTGCTTCAGGGCTTACCGACTACGGACATGCCATGATGGGTGGGGAAAGGCGCTGATAATTCAGTCTGCTGCCATTCCATTAATGATTCAGCAACTACAGGATATTTTTTCACATCAAACTTTCATACCATCAGGCACTCTCCACTGTATCGGGTTTTTACACTCGGAGGATGATAAAGCGCTCAAAAAAAAGCCCATCTTTCAACATGCTGTCTTTACTACAGTCTGACAGACACACTTGGATAAAAAAAAAAGAAAAAAAAAAAATCACACAAAGCTTCAAGATGGTTCATCTTTGACTCGGCTTCGACGTATCCACCTGATGAGAAATCACCACGGAAATCTTAACAGCGGGATCTTTCTTTAGAAACGCGATCTTTCATTCTATCGTTCTTGCTTGCACCAGCTTACTTACACACACACTCCCAGGTTGATTTAGGTACACCGATTTCCCGCGTCATACTTTTTTAAATCTCTGGTGGAGCGGAAAAGTCAACAAATTCGATCATCTCGCAGCAATAAAACTATCCACAAGTTCCCACTCTATAAAGCAAGGTCATATGTAAATCCATATCCTCCCACTGCAAGCGCCTGTCACATCAGCATAATAAATAACGGCAAAAAAAAAAAAAAGCTAGAGGAATTCACCAGAGCATAGAGCTCTGAAGGCTAGCTAAGCCCAGTGCACTCGGGTAAGCGTAAAATGACTTTAAATCAATAGCCAGCTGACTGCAACATTGCTGCATACAGTATGTGTGTGTGTGTGTGTCTATGTCTGTGGCTTGTGTGTTAAAGTCGGCTTAACAAAATTCGACTACAAACCTGTAGGGTGGACTAATGACTATTTTATTGAATGGCTTAATCATAATCTGGGTGTGTTTGTCTGGGTGTTTTCCAAGTTTCCTTTATATCTCCTAAAGCTATACTGATTGGTTAATTCCCTGCAAGATGTGAATTATATGTTAAAGTGTGCAAGTAGTGCCTTGAACCCTGCATTCAACCTAAGGTGTATTCCTGCCTCCCAAGACAGACTCAGGATATTCAAAAGGTGAAGCGTTTCCTTAAAATCAATAAACAAATCAATAAAGAAAACCCAATTTCATCCATGCATTGTTTTTAACAGAGGATAACAAAGACCCCGAAGTTTATTCGAGAAAGCTGAGGGCACAAGGTAATAAGGGATACCCTAGAATCCACCTTATCACAGAGTACAACCATACACTCACACACTGTTATTCACACTACAGATTCCCGTCAAACCAGGGCACCTGTTTTTGGAAATCAGAGTACCTCTAAGAAGAGTCCCATCACTATATAGACAAAAATATTAGGTCACATGACCTTAAGATCCTATTTTAGATTTAGTGTCACTCTTACGCCTATATCACTAGTGTGACTGAGGGAATTTGCTTATTTATCCACAATAGTATTACAGAGATCAGGCACTCATGATAGGTGAGAAGGTCTGGGGTGCAGTCTGTGTTACAGTTCATCCCAAAGGTCAGTGTCTTTGCACACAAGGTTCTCAGCATCTGGGTCTCTTAGTTCATTTTTCTTAGTTTCATTATTTAGTAAAGGAATAATAAAATATAATATACAAAGGCATTCTAAACAACTGTCCCCCACCAAATTTGTGTCAATCCGTTTGAGAAAAGACCTACTTATGGGTGTGGCAGTAAGGTGTCCATAAACTTTTGCTTTTATAGTGTACAAACGGTTATGGCATTTATAATAGCTAACCAAACTTTTATATAAATATTAAAGTTTAATTAGGCTATTTATACCATCTAATTTTAAGCAGTTCGGAAAAGAACGACAAGAAAATCAGTTTAAAACAATAAATAATAATCGATTGATTACTTTTTATAGCGTGCAAACGAAGTGCTTGCTTTGACGTAATGATCGCATGTTAAGCTTCATATAAACACTTGTGGCAAGATATCAAAACACATTGCACAGAAACAGTTTAGGAAGTACCTTGGATAATTTATTTAGCTCAGACCTTCTCTGGGATTTTTACCATAAAAAAATACTGTATATTTGCTATTCTTTCATCTTCAAAAATCTGGCTGGTTTATTTTATTTAGTAAAATGTATCATGTATCAAAATAAACATTTTTAAGATGTTTTTGTCCATCTTTGCCATATTTCGGCCCAACACAATGCTGCAAGATTTCTGCAATATTTTTGTTAACCCAGTGGTGTTAAATATGCAAGACCCTCACTAAGGAAAAAAAACTGTAAAGGCAAGAGGAAATACTAAGGTATGCGGCTTATAGAGCCTAGATAAAAATAATTAACTAAAAAAAAATGTATATTCATTTGTGTGTTAGCACAGTGGCTTAGAGGTTAGCATGGTTGCCTCACAGTAAGAAGGCCCGGGTTCAATTCCTTTCTGTGTGGAGTTTGCATGACAAACCTGGATCAAAATTCCACAGTTAATTGTGGCTACCTGTATTTTCCTATGCACACATCTTTATATACTCCTCGTGTTTGCGTGGGTTTATTCCGGGTACTCCGGTTTCCTCCCACAGTCCAAAAACGTACGTTAGGTTAATTGGTGATTCTTAATTGCCCATAGGAGTGAATGTGTATGGCCCTGTGATGGACTGGCAACCTGTCCAGGGTGTACCTCTCCTGCCTTTCTCCCTTTCAGAGACAGATAGTCTCCAGCAGATCCCTCTAACCCCGAATTAGGGCAAGAGCGGGTATAGAAGATGAATGAATAAATATTCATTTGTATCGTTTTAAATTTCCGAATCGCTTTCTAAATAATCAGAGGAACAAAACGGCATGGAGCAAGCAGTCATGAGCTTTCTCTTGCAGTATTTCAATATTTTTTTTGGAGGACAAAAGAAGTCTCCCATCCTGAGATTGAATGCCACATGAATCAAAAACGTTGCTATTATGTTTCCATATCTCCTGCATTGCATTATTTTCTATCAAAAATAAAGCCTGTCTTTTAGAACGAAAGGAACAGAAAAAAATAGCATCTGTAAAATGGCACACAAAAAGGGAAGAGACTAGCATTATAGAAAGTAATAGATTTCAGTTCAGCGGAAACACCTTTTTTTATTCGGAAAATATAATATGCTGCGTATTACCCTGTGCATTTCTTGCATAGTAAGGGAGCGGTGCGGCAAGAGCGATAGAGAGGCTGGTAATTGGTGAAGGAATTTAATAAGACTTATACCTCTGTAATATGTAAAGGTCTGCAGGGTAGAGAAGAGAACGCAGGAATAGGTTGAAACACAGTGTAGGGGAAAAAATGACAGAAATAGAGCCCTAATATCGGAGCTGTGGAGCTATTAATAAAATCTCCTGCTATTTGCTTCTAGGCTAAACAGGCTTCCGATCAATATGCACCCTGATTTTACCTTTTGTTACACCTAATGTGTTCCTTGTTGCATTTTGTTCCCAGCCAGAACTATTAGCTAGGAATTGAAATCCGCACATGCTGCTGCTTTCGCAAGAAGCATGTTAGGTCAGTCCACAGTGTATGGTGTTCATACTTGGCTAGCTCTGTCTCTTGGTCTGTTGCGCTTGCTGACATTTACAAGCCAGACCGTGCTGCTAGTGTATAAACCTTCCAGGCCATGACAGAATGTGGATTTGGGACAAGTCCATCTTGGTCAACCCCTCAAAACATGCTAGACTCCAGTGCACTTGACCAGAAGCCAAGTCAGAGTGTCTAAACATGACCCCTCTTCAAGCAGAGGAGCAAAGACGGTTTTGCCAATAGACTTCTAATTCACTTGACGAAAAAATTCTTCTCCTTCTTGCCTTCTCCGTTTTTTTCCTCCGGTTATGCTAATTTGTGCAAATCGCACATCCTGTCTTTGTCGAGAAAAGGCAGCATTGATGTTCGCGTCATGAAACTTTTTAAATAAATAGGAGGAGACTAATAATAGGATAGTATAGAAGGACACCGTGGTGAAAGTGTGAAACGTGAACGTTTTCAAAGAAGAGCCACAGAAGACAGAGTCATTAAGTCAGAAAAGGCATTTTAACTCAATAGCAGCCATGAATTGGCAACGAGTAGAAACAAGCAGGCAAAGCTCACAGGAATGCTAATAACCTCAGTGCAAAGACAAAGAGAACACAATGGAACGACTTAAGAGGACGAAAAAAAATCCTCACAATGCTTTCTTTTACATATCCTCTAAATTACCACTTAATTTCATTTCACCACTTCAACGTCTTCATTTTATTCGTTCTGTGCCTTGGAAAGGAGGCGGATGCAGCTCTCGATAAATGTATTCCGATCCCTCAGGGACTAAGCCTAATCCATTGTGCGGCGTAAGTAGCTAGTATCGTGGGACGCATGCGTTAAAGCATCGCGGCATGTGGGTGCATTAGCATTATTAAAGGGATGATGAAAAGTGACTCGGTAGCTTGCCACCGGTGAAGCGTTCAGCTGTTTCAGCGGAGTGGAATGACAGCATTTGGCGAGAGTCCAACTGAACCGTTGTGTGACGTGATCTCAGGGCTTAGGGAGAGCATGGCGTGGCTAAGATTTCCAGTATTATCTTGCACAAACACACGTCAAAAGCATGGCATTGTTCAAGACCCATCATATTTTAAGATTAGATATATGCAAGCCATGCAAAGCCTTTTTTAAGGCGCATAGAAATGCAAAAGTGTTGTCAACACTGTAACTGCTGACTACATAAAAAAAAGGTGAGGAAACGTGTCTTTTCTGTGTTAAGGGAGCGAGGGGAAAAAAAGGGGGACCCAAAATAAGGATTTTAGTTCATAAAACATCCCAGCTGAAATGCACCCATCTTTTTTTCTTTTTCAGCGATGTCGTTTCGGTCTATGCAACCTATCACCATGGTATCACTGCACATAGTATACACTTAACAGACAGCACACTTAGTGCTCACTTATAGTGATTGACAGGTGGAATTGGTTCCTTGTAAGTCACCATCATGCTCGCAGGGTCCACAATTATACACTAAAAAAACATGTGCTATGTGCCGGATCTAATAGAGCCTACAGATTCTTAGCAGCGTAACATCCAGCCTGTTATAAACGATGCCATTTTTGGTTGAAGAAAAAAGCTTTATAATAATAGAAACACCTATTAACATTTAATGAGCCTAAAACAATGAAATAACAGATGGAGCGCAAATGACCCATTTAGTTTCTATTTTACTCAACATCGTTCACCTTCGCTTCTCTGTTAAAAAGTAGAAAAATTAAAGTCATAACGCACACGCTGCGGAAAATACTCGCAAACTTCATACTGAGTAGCGCACAAACTTTATTGTCACTATATTTTCAAACTGCAATGCATAGGATTTTTTTCTTCCTCTGAAGTTTGTGAATTGTACATTTAGATGTCACTGTGTCACTGGTGCAGGAGTTGAATTGTCAAGAACATGTCATGCAGCTGGAGGAAGTCAGGGGATACGGTGAAGGGCAGTAGCTTCAGTCAATCAAGTGGAAAAACTGTGTGAAAGTGTGACCAAAGCCATGATATTATAGCTTTGGTTAAAAAAAATTATCTTTTATTTATTTGTTATTATGATTATTATTTCTATTATTAATGGTATTATTTAATATGTACCAATCATCCATTACCATTTTAGTCTTAAATAAAGCATATCGTTTTTTCTTGCACGTCATTTATAACTTTATATGGTCAAATGAATTGAAACACCGTTCAATCACACTTACAACATTTAGGTGACACCCTTATCCAGAGCGATTTACATTTATTTTTAACTGAGCAGTCAAGGGTTAAAGGGTTTTGCTCAAGGCCCCCAGGAGTGGTTACTTGGTGGGGCTGGGAATCAAGCCAACAATCTTCCAGTTAATATTTTAACAAAATTACCAATTTGCTACCAATTCCCATCACAGCCATGTGTTTTTATATACATCCTACTTGAGATTTAGTATCACTCCTACTCTTGTAATAACTTCCTCACTTCTGGAAGTTTCACTAGCAGTTGAAACATGGCTATGAGGAATTTCTTTTTCAGCCACATTAGTATTGTTCTGACAATGATGAGACACAAAGCCATTTGGTATGTCCCTCGGGGTAAGGGTGTTTGCTAAATGATGTAAATGTAGTATTTATGAGTTCAGGCAGTAATGTTAGGTGAGGTGGTCTGTGGGTCAGTCAGTGTTCCAGTTTATTCCAAAGATGCTTAATGGTGTTGAGATCAGGACTTTTAAGATTTTTTTTTCCCATGCTAACCAGAACACAGCATGTCTTCATGGAGTTCAAGGGCTTTTTGGACAGGGACATAATGCTGATAAGGTTCTAAAAGATCCTTGGACATATAGTGTATGTTAACTAAAAAACTTGCATTTCAGTGGTTTCAATGGTTAAAAACTCACATTGTAGTTTACTAGTTTGTGTTTGGTACATACCATAATTTTATTTATTTTTTCATTTTTGGGGGCTTTCTTTGCCTTTATTGGTAGGACAGATGGATACAATGTGGGAGACTGAGGGAGAGAGGTGGGACCAAAAAGGACCTGACCCAGAAATCAAACCCAAGTCGCTTGCGCATGTGGGTGCCGGCGCCTTAACCCACTACACCAGGTACACACCTTAATTAAGCATTACTGCTAAATGCTTCAAATGTAAATGCTTCAAATGTAAATTACTTCATTTTTCCATATGGACATCCATATGTGGGGGAAGTGGAAGTGCAGTGGTTGTGTTGGACTGCTAATTAAAAGATTGGGGTTCTATTCCCACCACCACCAAGTCGCCACTGCTTGAGGTGCAGTGGGTGTTCCAGTTAATCCCAAATGGTTAAGGCCAGTGTTCTTTACAGGACACTCAAGTATGTCTTCATGCAGGTTTTGAGCATGTTTTAGCCTTATTATTCCAGTGAAGGAAAACCGTAATGCAACAATAAAGAGAGACATCCTGTGCTTGCTGGAGACACACTTATGCGTGTGTTGGTAAGGTGTCCACTAACTTTTGCCCATATAGTGCATTTAAATAAGTAGTAATTTGGGGATAATGCATGACTTTTATAAAGTTTTTAATCCTTTAGTAAATGATAGCTAACGGAATACTTGCATGGTGATTAGTAGGTCATGATGTATGATTGGCTTAAGAGTTCTGCATATTTTTACTTTAATTCGAGTTTAAGTAGTTAGGAGCAAGTCAACTGATACTTTTGTTTAGTTTTGACGTACGTGATTTTGACAGTTCTGTGCTATTCATCCTCCAAACAAGTTTAGCTAAACTGTGTGTTTTTTCTCGGTGGATTTGAAACTTAAATCAAGCGAAACCGAATTTGCTGCGGCTTGTGCTTGCATTATTGCATCTGCTATTGTTTATATCTTATCCTCTTAACTGTTCTAGCTTCTGGGCTTGCATAAGCTGGCTAGTGGGTGTTTCTGGTAGATTTTTCTGTACCTCATGCATGCAAGGCTGGTTTCATGCTTTTGCACACCTGCAGAGTGAGATTTTTTCTATATATCCGGGCTTTTTTATGATAATATAATAATAATTTTATCATGTTTAACTAAATGTGCAAATTTACAGCATT
The DNA here is from genome assembly GCA_005784505.1 of Bagarius yarrelli. Taxonomy (NCBI): domain Eukaryota; kingdom Metazoa; phylum Chordata; class Actinopteri; order Siluriformes; family Sisoridae; genus Bagarius; species Bagarius yarrelli. Next base: position 1,617,090 of record VCAZ01000031.1, on the reverse strand, counting down.
TACCCTTATCCAGAGCGACTTATATTTATCTCTTTATTTTATAAAACTGAGCGACTGGGTGTTAGGGCCTTGCTCAGGGGATCAACAGTGGTGGCTGGGTGGTGCTGGGAATGAAACTTTGGTCTTTTTGGTATCAGCCCAACACCATAACTACTGAGCCACCAATTCCCACCCAACTTATCGTATCTTTGGAGATAAAACAAAGTATTGGGATGCAACCCAAACCACCTTTCTTTTTTTTCTGCAAATGCTCACTGAATGTAAACCAATCAGATCTCTCAGACCATTAAGAGCCAGTTAAACATACCAAGGCTTCAGTGTAAACAAAGAGAATCTGCTTTTAGCTATTATGCAGCCCGCAGTTGGAATCAGATACCAGAAGTGATCAGATGTGCTAAATCATTGGTTATCTTTAAATCCAGTTTTTCAATCCAGTTTTTATTTATTTTAAATCTCTGTTTTTATTTTATTTTATTTTATCTGTTGTTCTTATATAAAGCACGTTGAATTACCACTGTGTAGGAAATTTGCTATATAAATAAACTTGCTTTGCTTTGCCTTGAAATGAGTATGATTGAGTGTCTATGGTTTCCTTGCTATTTAGCTACTCTATTTAAAGCATAAAAAGCAGTTTGTTCCGAACGCTCTAATGAGAATAACTTAAACCGGATATAATCGAGTGTATTACTTGTTCATTAAAAACATTTGGCTGCAGGTCCTTAGGAGAAGGGCTGGGTAAAATTTCAATTATCCTTACACATACAACTTGTGTATATCCTGCTTGTTTACTGCCATTATTGTACAGAAGCCATATTAGGTTGCAGGATATGATGTAGGAGCCACACACTGCGGCACAAATATAACAGTGTGATGTGAAATATTGTCTATGGCTATGCATATGCCTACTGTTGTAGTAATGCGCTTTGGAGAAGAGCAACAGCTATAGAAAGATGAGATCCTTGTCAAGCTTGTTTAACTTCCAAGCAGCGTACCATTAACAGAGCGAGTCTTTTTCCACTTCTGGCTCAGCTAAACACAGCGGACCGCGAATCCCACCCAGCTGCCAATAATATTGGAAAACGCAGAAATTTCCGGCACACGCTATTCTGAGATTTACCGACGTGTTTGCTGTGCAGACATGTCAGGTACAGGTAGATATCTATCAAAGGGAGAAGTAGTTGAATGTTCCGGATTTTTTATATATATATATATATATATTTTTATATATATATATATATATATATATATATATATATATATATATATATATATATATAGATATATAAGGTTTGGGAAAAGAAATAACAAGTTGGTTATAATAAGTTGGTTCAAGTACGATAAAAAAAACTAGGAACCCAAAGCATTTTCAAATACAGTATATTCTTTAAATAAACCCCAAATACAACTTATTTTCAGCTCTTATTTCCCCAAATACTAGCCTTAATTACTAGCTGCTGAGGAAGTGCTGAAAGCATTGTTCTTCTCTCCGTCACCGTTACTAAGAATACGTGAAAGAATAGTGAATGCAGTGGCTATTCGCACCCAGGAAAATAGAACAAAAAAAAAACCAGCGTAATAAATATGCTACATCACACAGCCATGCCAGTTACAACGCAGATAAATTCTAGTCACTTTCACAATGCTGGTCTGAAGCATGGCCGTCCATCACAACACACACACACTCAAACACACGTAGGGCTTTAGGAGTCAGGCTGTTTTTTAACCTTTAATCAATTGAATTAAGCCTGGCTTTTTGTCAGTGTTTGCGTCTGCATTTTAACTAACCTCATCAACCAGCAGGACGATCATTGTCCTGATATGACCTGAGAAAAGTTTTCACTAATGCTCTCATAAAAAAAGACCTCTCTCTTTTTAACCACTTACTTAACGGTGCAGTTAAAAAGCCACGCCTTCTAAGTGACCAGACCAGAGACAGCATTACTACGGTACATTATGAGTCATTAACCAGAAAAACTTTTTTTTGTACTAGCAGTTAGTAATAGTACTAACAGGGCAGTGGTGGCTCAAATAGTTAAAGCGCTGCGTTGTTGATCTGAAAACCGAGAAGACCTGGGTTCAAGCCCCAACACCGCCAGCCAGTCATTAATAGTATTGGGTCCTTAAGCAATACCCTTAACCCTTCCTGCTCCAGGGGCTGTGTATCATAGCTGACCCTGTGCTTTGACCCCAACTTACTAAAATGGGATATCTGAAGAAACAAATTTCACTCTGCTGTAAAAAGCATACATGACAAAATAAAGGCATTTACATACCACTTGATTGCACGCTGCTGCTGCAGTTAAGCTAATTCGTAAAGCTACACAAATTTCTTAAGCTATGTTTTGCTACCAAAACACAGCAAAATCCAATCACACCATATTCCCACCTGTCCAAAAGAAATATTGCAATCATGACATCATCTTTCCGACCATTTGACTCCTGTAGTCGATTTCAGATGTTTTTTTCTGCACTACCCGAATGCATTGATGTAGCTTGTCTTCGCAGACAGGGTGCACCGACTTACGCAGATACATAAGCAGACCTACAATTTTGATTGGATGAACATTTCTTAGTCCCACACCTTCCACAGAATATATAAATAGACAGATATACGTTTTGACCACTTCTGAAGATTAATCACTTATTGTGATTGATACCTTTAAACACTAGAATGTTTATTCCCGAAGCTTGCTCTATTATTGCTGGAATCCAGTTAGGTTAAAGAGGAGGAGGAGGAAGAGGAGAAAGAGAAGGTGTATAAAGGAGATGCAAAATTGATTTACTGAATTGAAATAGGGCTTTCAATCACAGCTTAGTGTGCTTTAATTGTATTATAGGTTGAGAAAATGATTAGCCTCCAAATCCGAGTGAAATAATAACATTCTACATAGAGGGTGGCATCGGCACATTTAATGCTCTGGAGTCCTGGGGTGGTGAAAGCCTCGATCATGTACATAATAACAGGTTAGCCACTCGGCTTTGCTGTTTCATAATGGATAGAGGGAGGCATGTGATCATTGATGCATTTAATATTGCAAATTGCAAATGTTCCCAAACTGCAATTAAGTACTTTAGGCTAACTTTAGAGAAATGTAAAAAAAAAAAATAATAAAATAATAAAATAAATCTGATATTTTGCTGGAAAGGACATGCAATTACAGTAAAAGAAAATCTACAGGATTTTTCTACCTAATACAGAACTATATTCAATATATAACATATATGGAGACATATTTTTTTTCATCCTGCTCTGTCTTTGAAATCCACATTGTGCCTATTAGATGGAGGGCAAGCTGCGTTGTCCTCGAAATGCTCCTCTTTCTTACTGAGCTTCGCAACTGGCTCCTAATTTAAACAGATGTGCCATGGGTATTACACCCAAACTCAAATCAGTGATGACTACAAATATCCCAGCAACCTCTTCGCCCAGGAAATGAGCTGTAGAGTGTGCAAGTTTGGTTGCCCTAGAGACAAAGAGAGGGGTGTCTGACATTCTGAGTATTAGAACAAATGTTGCTTTCACACTTAAACAAAGGCAACAGGGAAAATATATTTGCTCAATGTTTCCTGCATACACATTAGGTCAAGTGGCATCAACTCACAAAAAGGCTTGAGTTGGACCGTTATTCTACTAAACTGCAAGAAAGAACAAAGGTCTGGATTAGTGGCGATAAAGCCAGGTGTTAAACTTGCAACCTGAAATCCTACACAGTCATATTCTATTTTGTTAGGCTTTGCTTTGTTACATGTAACATGAACATGTAAATGGTTCAGCAGAAGCTCTCAGTGCATATTGCCTGTGTGAGGCACGCGCCTTTATTGTTTATACTGCATTAGAGTCGAGATGAACCCAGGTCCCCTGTCCTCTCCCGAGCTAAAGCTATTTCTGGTTTCAGCCATGCACCTGCACATCTCCTGTCTCCGAGAACACGTCAGCCATGCCCCCTTTTTCACTGCGAGCAAATGAAATGAAATTACTTTCATCTGTAAACAGTTCCCTTTTACAGCTAACCAAAGTCAGTCGGCGAAATTGCATATCTCTCCCTCTCTCATCTCTGTCCTTTCTCCTTTCTTTCAGCCAGCCTCCCTCTCAATCCTTCCTTTTGCTCCACTCGTTGCCCTTCAAGCAATGGCACATTGATAAAAATGTGGCTGTACAGCAGCAAAAAGTAGGACCAGCAGTGTTATTGTTTTTATTGATTTTCATAACTGGTGGGTGGGGAAGAACACATGATCATGAAACATGACATTCATCATGGAGAGGTATTGAACGCCTATGCACGCTAGCTAAAAAGCAGAAAGACGAGTCTCGGGGTGTACAATAAGCAATTAATGCTGATAAAAAAATCTAATCAAATTCCATGAAATATATGTGTATGTGTGCGTGTGGAAACACTTTCGTCGGCTATCTCTGATCTGAAGTGCTATTGCTGAAGTCTGGGTTTGCTTATGGAATAAATAAACCTTTCCAAGACCCTTTACCTATTAAAAATGATGGAAATAGAAGAACCAGAGCATGAGGATTTTCTTAAATAAGACTTAAATGTTGAACTGTTGTTTTTAAATCTTTAAGCAGGAGTATATCTAAGG